>CAUJNA010000221.1:0-176905 GCA_963377175.1 Effrenium voratum | reverse complement strand
GCAGGTTGGTGGGATGAGCCGGGGACAACATGGAATTGCATGGAGAGGCGCGTGATGACGGCGGGGGTGCTCAGGTATGCCAGGGCCTACAGATGGTTTCGGCTGGTAAAGCTCTGGGGGGCATTGCGCTCGGACACGCAGGGAATGATCTTTGGCAAGTTGGAGATGAGCACTTCGAGGTGTTCTGGAGAGGACCAAGACCACCGGGGCGGGCAAGAAGGTCGAGGTCCAGCACGTGTTCATCTTGGTGGAGGCATGGTTGGAGGAGCCTAGGTGGCTTGGAGTGGGATAAAAGCTGTGGAAGACCATGAGCGAGGAGGCTGTTCAACAAGGACTTGTGACAAGGGCCGGAAATGGATGCTGCTATCTTTCGGCTAGAGCCGGTATAAGGGCGGTCTGGTCATGGCTGACGTGGCGCTGGATGCGGCGCAGCGGGCGGCAATCGGGACCTTGGACCCCGACTTCGGTGGCCTGCTGGATATCAAGGAGGTGCCGCCGGATGTGTGCAGGTGGGGCTGGCAGCTGTGAGGGTAAAGACGGTGGGCAGATTCGCGGTGCTGGCGGACGCTCGGAGCGGCGTCCGGGATTTCTGCCGGAGGACACTCAACATTGGAGGCGGCGAAGGTGCAGGCAGAAGCTACCGTGTCCAGCATGCCCAAGGTGGTTTCACGGACGGAGCACGCAGCGCTGAGGACCAAGTACGAGGACGCCTACCAGAAAAATGGAGGACAGGGTCTCACCGGCGCCCAGCACCCTCAAGAACTTGTTCGATCAGATCGGCGGTTCATGCGCCTCACAGAGTTCGTCAGCAGGGGGATGCGGATGTGGCACCGGTCGGGGCGGTCATCGACCACAGCACGGGCACAAGAAGGGGGCACGCAGCCATCGGGGACAGAGGAGCTGCCTGATGTGCGCATTCCGTTACCCGAACAAGGCGGCCTTTCAGCGGATCACGCCCAACATTTTCAGTCGCTACGCCAACCACCTTGTGGGGGAGCACGTCTTCGGCCTCAGGGCCAAGGACGACAAGGGCCGCAGCATGGCGCAGCCCTCGCTCGAGCTGTTGCTATCTTACGAGCACCAGGTCCGCAAGGCCGCCATCAAGAAGGTCAACAAAGAGCACAGCTGGTGGACTCTCTGGAGGAGGCCATGGTTGACACCCTGGTGAAGGAGCTCTTCCTGACCACTCCGCTGGCATGTAACAGGTGGGTGGCCACCAAGAGCAGATCAAGGAGCCGGAGAAGAAGTCGGGGTAGGGAGCGCGAGCCCCGAGCAGACCGTTCCAAAGGACGGAACAAGGGGAAACCCAAAGGAAAGGGGTCCAGCGGCAAGTCAAAGGGGGGCAACTACAAGGTGCTCCTGGAGGAGTGGGACATTCTCAGGAACCCGGAGCACGACCTCACGGACGAGAACAAGCGCAGGGACATCTTGGAGCAGATCAAGGCGGGCAAGTGCGCGGTCATCATCGTCACCCCTCCACGTGGCACGTGGTCTGGGCCAATCACTTCGGACCCAAGCCAGTGCAAAGACGAAGCAGCCTTGGCGCCCCGCATCATGATCGTATTGTTCATCAACTCCTGATGTTGCTGGGCACTACGTGGTGCACCTGATCGCTCGCCGCCTGGGACCTGGGTGGGCTACACAGCCCAGTGAGGCCAGCTTCCATTTGGAAGCTGCCGGCATGCTCCATAGCTCTGCACCAACAATGGGGAGCCCGACGCCAAGCACACGTTTGTTGACGGCTTCCGCTGCACGCCACTTCCTCTACCCAATGGCCACAGCTGGACGACCAGGGCAAATATTTACCTCTGCCACGGGACTGCCGTCACAACCACATACGGGCTGGCAAAGCGGCAATCAGAGGAGCCCTTCCGGACTCCAGCTGCATCAGCCTACCCGGCAGACATGGACGCAGCTCTGGCGGCAGCTATCAATCAGGTGGTGCTTGAGGCCTCACTGAGGGGGTGGAAAGGCTTGGCAAGGAGGGGGCGTTTGAGAAGGCAACGATCAAGGACGAAAAGAAGGGCAAGTTCGGCTTGGGCTTCGCCAAGAAGGCAACGATCAAGGGCTTCGTGAAGGGCAATTCCGAGCAGGACATCATGAATAAGATGGAGAAAAGGGAGATTCTCATGAAGTTCTTCAAGGATTGGCTGAGCCAGGAAAAAGGCCAGGAGACGTTCTGGCAGATTGCGCGGCGGGCTCCCGACCGGATCACGGAGATCCACTGCAGGAGGATGCAGGCCTTGCTGGGTGTGGCGGAATCGCATGAGGTTAACGGGGGTGGATGACCTGAGGCGATGGTCAGGAGATGAAGGCGGACCAGGCGGCGAAGCCGGCTGCTCATGAAGTACGATGTCAGCCCGTCAAGGAGCAGGAATGGCCGTTCATGGCCTTCAGCTTCGGGTGCGCACTACATGCTCATCCCCCTGGTGGAAACGGGGGTGGAGGGGTGGACGAGGAGATGCCCAGAGTGCCAGCGGTTTTCGAAGCCAAGGTGAAGTGGAATCTTGAAGAAGTGGAGGACCCCTTGAAGGAGGTGTGGTGCGAGAACTACGGCTCCGCGGTGGACAACATGGAGGACATTCGGTGGTAGGTGGAGGAGGACCTTGAGAGAGGCCACGTGATCCGGAGGTCAAGGACGAGGTTGGGCCCTACGACGCTGCCAAAGAAGGTGGTTTGAACTCTTTCGGGTGGAGGATGGGAGTGTTTTGGGGGCCGCTCAACCTTTGATGAGTTGGCGGTCCAGCTGGGTGACCTGGGCACAACCCTGCAGCTTGGGTGGACACCCCGGGAGCAGAACGAGGAGGCGGACGCGCTCACCAACTTGGACTTCATTCACCCTCTTCAACCCGGACCTGAAGGTGCAGTTGGAGCTGGACGAGCTGTGCTTCAAGGTGATCCCAAAGATCATGGAGGCGGCCATGCAGCTGGACGCAGAGATCAGGCTCGAGAAGGACAAGAAGAAGAAGAAGGTTCAGGAGCTCCAGCAAGAACACGGCCAAGAAACGCAAGAAGGCGCAGATGAGATGGAAGGAACCATGGTGAGGCCAGGGGGACAAGAAATAAAAGGGAGGGTTTCGAGAGAGGTTTCTCTCAAGCTGGCAAGCGATAGGATGCTTGCCAGCAGTGGGAGGCTGCCACTTTCTGGTGCAGTGGCAGCTCCTCCCCTGGAACGGTTTGTTTGGCCTGCCCCATCCACTGACCATGGATGGAGGGGCAGGCCCAACACACCAGGTCGCGCGTCCTCCATGGATGAATCAAAGGTGTGTTGGGAGGGAGGGTTTGGGGAAACACACAAATGAGTGGAGTGACGTGAAACTGGGTTGCTTGCTACTCATGAAACGTCACGTAAACGGCACGTGTTTATAGGCTCAGGCCGTTTGAGTACCCACCAGCATGCCCACGTGGCCGTTTTCACCGGATTTTGTTGGGGGGGAACTCCTCCCCAACCCACTGACCATGGATGGAGGGGCAGGCCCAACACACCAGGTCGCGCATCCCCCATGGATGAATCAAAGGTAGGGAGGGTTTGGGGAAACACACAAATGAGTGGAGTGGAGTGACATATTCACTACACATCCCCTCCAGTAGCGAAGATCATGATGATGATCAATCATCACTAAGCATCCCCAGCATCTCCAGCAGCGATGATGGCAATCATGACAACGCATCGCTTGCATGTCAAGCCGGGTCTAACAGGACACTTGAGGATCATGAGGATGGATGATAAGCATCACTACGCATCCCCAGCATCCCTAGCAGCTATGACGACAACCGTCGCTACGCATCCCCGGCGTGTCTTGCATTTCTAGCATCTCCAGCAACGATCATGATGATGATGATGATAATCATCACTACGCGGGGCGCCCCCCGCATCGCCGCAACCAAACGCCAGACTTCTGCAAGGACGGTTTCCTCCCGCTTTGCGCGCGTGCTCGCAAACAATCATGGTTCATCATAGTCATCATCATGACGGTCCTCATCATCCCTTTCTTTCTTTGGTCTTCATGCTTATCATCATTGTCATCACGGGAATCATCATTTCTTATTTGACAGTCCTGGTAGAACGATGATAGTCGTCAGGACTCGAAATGTCCTCCCCCACGAATGCTGGATTCGAAATGTGTTTGCTGTGAATGCTGGAGGACGCTTGATGATAGTTATCCTTGCATTCGTAATGTCCTCCCTGTGAATGCTGGAGGACGCTCGAAGATAGTTATCCTTAGAGTCAAAATCTCCTCTCCATGAATGCTGCAGGACGGCGATGATCATTCTTAGTATCATCGTCATCACCGTCACCTATCTTCGCTATCATCGTTGTCGGAACACATAAGCCGTCAACTGTGCGGCCTGCCATCTAAGGAGGCTTCGCAGCAGAGTTGCGGGGCGCCCCCGCATCGCCGCAACCAAACGCCAGACTTCTGCAAGGACGGTTTCCTTCCGCTTCGCGCGCGTGCTAGCAAATAATCATGGTTTATCATAGTCATCATCATGACAGTCCTCATCATTATCATTATCATCGCGGAAGTCATTTCTTATTTGACAGTCCTGGTGGACGATGATAGTCGTCACGACTCGAAATGTCCTCCCCACGAATGCTGGAGGACGCTTCATGATAGTTATCCTTGCATTGGAAATGTCCTCCCTGTGAATGCTGGAGGACGCTTGATGATAGTTATCCTTACAGTCGAAATCTCCTCTCCATGAATGCTGCATGACGGCGATGATCATTCTTAGTATCATCGTCATCACCGTCACCTATCTTCGCTATCATCGTTGTCGGAACACATAAGCCGTCAACTGTGCGGCCTGCCATTTAAGGAGGCTTCGCAACAGAGTTGCGGGGCGCCTCCCGCATCGCCGCAACCAAACGCCAGACTTCTGCAAGGACGGTTTCCTTCCGCTTCGCGCGCGTGCTAGCAAATAATCATGGTTCATCATAGTCATCATCACGACGGTCCTCATCATCCCTTTTCTTATTCGAAGTCTTGGTAGAACGATGATAGTCGTCATGACTTGAAATGTCCTCCCCATGAATGTTGGAGGACGCTTGAAAAGACTTGAGATGTCGACGATCAAGAGGGTGCACGATAAGCGTGACTACACATCTCTAGCATCCCTAGCAGCGATGATGACAACCATCACTACGCATCGCTTGCATGTCAAGCCGGGTCTATCGGGACACTTGAAAAGTATATAGAAACGACTTGAGAAGACGAATCACGACGACGATCATGAGGGTGGATGATAAGCATCACTACGCATCTCTAGCATCCCTAGCAGCGATGATGATAACCATCACTACGCAGCGCTTGCATGTCAAGCCGGGTCTAACGGGACACTTGAAAAGTATATACAAAAAACTTGAGAAGACGAATTATGGCGACGGTCATGAACGTGGATGATAAGCATCACTACGCATCTCTAGCGTCCCTAGCAGCGATGATGATAACCATCACTACGCATCGCTTGCATGTGAAGCCGGGTCTACCGCGACACTTGAAATGTATATAGAAAAGACTTGAGAAGAGGAATCGTGACGACGATCATGAACGTGGATGATAAGCATCACTACGCATCTCTAGCATCCCTAGCAGCGATGATGACAACCATCACTACTCATAGCCGGGCCTAGCGGGACACTTGAAAGGGTCTATCGGGACACTTGAAATGTATATAGAAAAGACTTGAGAAGACGAATCATGACGGCGATCATGAACGTGGATGATAAGCATCACTACGCATCTCTAGCATCCCTAGCAGCGATGATGATAACCGTCACTACGCATCGCTTGCGTGCCAAGCCGGGTCTAACGGGAAACTTGAAAAGTATGAAGAAAAGACTGGACAAGACTTGAGATGACGACGATCATGAGGGTGGATGACAAGCATCGCTACGCATCTCTAGCATCCCTAGCAGCGATGATGATAACCATACTACGAAGCGCTTGCATGTCAAGCCGGGTCTAACGGGACAATTGAAAAGTATATAGAAAAGACTTGAGAAGACGAATCATGACGACGATCATGAGGGTGGATGATAAGCATCACTACGCATCTCTAGCATCCCTAGCAGCGATGATGACAACCATCACTACTCATAGCCGGGTCTAACGGGACACTTGAAAGGGTCTATCGGGACACTTGAAATGTATATAGAAAAGACTTGAGAAGACGAATCATGACGGCGATCATGAACGTGGATGACAAGCATCACTACGCACCTCTAGCATCCCTAGCAGCGATGATGATAACCATCACTACGCATCGCTTGCGTGCCAAGCCGGGTCTAACGGGACACTTGAAAAGTATGAAGAAAAGACTGGACAAGACTTGAGATGACGACGATCATGAGGGTGGATGATAAGCATCGCTACGCATCTCTAGCATCCCTAGCAGCCATGATGATAACCATCACTACGCAGCGCTTGCATGTCAAGCCGGGTCTAACGGGACATTTGACATGTATGTAGAAAAGACTTGAGAAGACGAATCATGATGACGATCATGAACGTGGATGATAAGCATCACTACGCATCTCTAGCGTCCCTAGCAGCGATGATGATAGCCATCACTACGCATCGCTTGCATGTCAAGCCGGGTCTACCGGGACACTTGAAATGTATATAGAAAAGAATTGAGAAGACGAATCATGACGACGATCATGAGGGTGGATTATAAGCATCACTACCTAGCATCCCTAGCAGCGATGATGGGAACCACCCCCAGCATGTCGAGCAGCGACAGCATCTCTGGCAGGGACAATGTTGATTCTTGCCATCGCCCTTCCCGTGCGCCTCCCCCTTTAGGCGAAGGCGTCGGCGGATTTCCGGCAAGGGAGACGTCCGTGTGCAACGCGTCATGCGACAGACACTCGCGGTTCTCGCAACTCGATGGCCAACTCAAAGCCAGGGTAGGAGATCAGCAGCTATTGGAGCTGCAGGATTTCCCATTCTTTTCAACCATCGTTCTTTTTAAAATCAGCTTTCTCCCTGGGGTTCAGATTGTTTTCTGGAAAGAAATTGGAAAGAATGGGAAGTGTCCCCTCGAATTTTGACGGTTCCACTAGTTCCACTCCACCCTTCCAGGTGTTGCTCAGCGAGACCCGGGTCCTGCTGGTGACCCGGGCGGGCATCCTGTCGCTGCTGGCCTGGGAAGGGCTCGGCCAGCCCCGCCTGCTGTGGTCCAAGTCAGGACGCTTGAACGGGCCAGTTGCGAGGGGTGGGGGGAGGGTCCCTGCGCAAATGCGCCGGTGCTACTTTCTGCTTCTTACCAGAAGGGAGGAGTCGGCAGACATGGGGCACTAGCAATTTCGGATTGCCGAAAACCTTGATGTGCGCTGTGTATCTTGGATATGAAGACTTCGGAAGGCATCAAGTACAAGGATCAAAGAGCGATAAGGACTCGAATCCCCTGATGGAACCTGCCAACAAAGCCAAACTCCACAGGGAGCATGCCTAGCCGCATGCATCCAGGATGGCGCATGTACGTTTCGACCATCGGACTTTGGGGCTCTCGACGCCTGGTTTCGGATGGATTCGACGACACCATCCGCACCTTCACGCTTTGCCCGAAGGTTGCTGAGCCCGGCTACCGAAAAAGTCCGCTGGTGCGAGAGAAGAAGGCCAGCCCCTCCAAACTTGGAACCCTGTTAGAGGAAAGGATCTTCCAAAGGTCTCTGCGCCGCAAAGGTGCCATGGTGCGAGGGTGATTCGCGCAGGCCCCAAAGAGCGGTTTCCAGCGAAGGTGCCCAGGCGGTCTGCGCGAATTGAGAACGTCTGTCGAATGGACCACCCACCGAGGGCTGAATCCAGGGTAGGCTTTTTCGAGATTGCCAACTTGAAGCGACGTTGGAGTCAAGCTGCAAGGATCCGCCCGCACCGACCTGGGCTCAGAGCACCCTAGCTTTGAACGAGGCTTTTTCGTTGTCAGCTCGCTAGGGGCTCAGCATCTCTGGTCACTTGTGGGTTAGAAGGCGGAGTCAATAGAGCAGCTTGAGCCAACCGCAGACGGGCCAGTCACAGACTTCAATTTGTCGCTCCTTCCTCCATGGGCGTTTCTCAGCTCATGGACCTGTTTGTTTGTTCCGTTTCCTCACCGTTGCCCCTTTCAAGGTTTTTCTCCATATTGAGACAAACCTATGTAAATGTCCATTTTGGTGGGGACCCACTTGTGGTTGAAAAGGCAACCCAAAAGGAAGCGGCTTCTTTTCGACTCACGTTTGGGTGGCTTAAAAGGCAATCGACTTGTTTTCGATCCCTGATTTTGCGACTCAGGGAAGCGTGGCCCGCGGCCCCGGCCAGGTGCAGCCATGGCAGGTCTTTTGCGCCGCGCTGCGAGGCGCCAGCGCGGCAAACCTTGCTTTTTGCAGGGCTTTGTGGCTTTTTTTCTTGCCATGTCAGCTGTTGGCAGTAAAATATATAATGATCAATCAACCTAGTTTTGATGGATTCGACGAAAGCTTCCAAGAGAGACACCAAGAGGAAGCTGGCCCATCTGGAGGGCGCGGAAATCTTCGAACGGAGAACCATACTTTGCTTTCCTATCGTGCGGGGAGTCAAAGGGCCCATGCTTAAGGCGGGGCCCTGTCTTGGGATAAATTGAAGCAGAGCGACATGGGGACGATTCCTTTGAGAGCCAAATCCCTTGCCAATGCTGACCCTATTTCCCCCCCAAAGCTGCTGACAGGTGCCAGGCAGCTCTGCCCATGCGGGCTGCCGCCCAGGGGCCGATCAAGCCCATTGGGCCCAACTTCCCCCTCGCCAGCGAGAAGGCGATCCGAGCTAGGGACAGGTCCGAATCCGTGCCATGTCGTGAGGGACATCACAACCTGTGGCTTTGACAGTTTACTCTCCTACCGCAGGCAGCCACGATGTTTGTTGATGTAAAACACCCGCCTTTTTGCTCTGAACAGGTTCAGCCTAGTAGTAGCAACATGCTGCGTTTCTAGTTCACATTCAGGCCTTGTACCAAGAAAGTTCCAAGAATGAAGTCCATCAGCGGAGCTTGTGCATCGCTGACTATGAGGAAAACAATGGAGCCAGGCTAGAGGAAAGATGGCAGTGGCATCATTGACGAATCCAGTTGGACCTCCACAACAGTATTTGAGGTGAGACTCCGAAAAGCTGAGCACAACCCCGAGGGCTGGATGTGTGGAAGGAGAAAGCAAACATGAACGACACCCTGGTGCCGCCATTCGGACATGGGGGAAGAAGGAAAGCCGTGCAGCAAAGCGAATCCAACGAGGCCCTTACAACAACTAACGGAATCCCAAGATTAAAAACCTGGGATGGATTGATAGGGCGTGCCATTCTGTTTTTGGAAGAATCCTTCACTTTTTCCGAAAGCATCGCGAAGGGTTCCGTGCGGAGCCCTTGGACTAGCTTGCACAGAGCAGCTCGCACAGAGCAACTTGCCCAGAGCAAATTGCACAGAGTGGCTTGCGCAAGATAGTTTGCACAGCGAAACTTGGCAGAGCAATTTGCATAGAGAAACTTTCACAGAGCAACTTGCACAGAGCGACTTGCGCTGAACAACTTGCATGGAGAAGCCTGCACAGAGCAACTTGCACAGAGCAACCTGCGCGCGTCTAGCGGTCATCAAATCATGATTGCTTGCGCTGCGAGAAGAGGTGGCATGGCATCCATTACATTCGCTCATGGAGGGAATGCCCATGTTCTGGGGAAAATACCGTCTGGGCTATTTTCCAAAGGAACCTTCGATACTTGGGACCAGCTTCGGTTATCCCGAAGCACAAGGTCCAATTCTGAAGCCCTAAGAACCCGAAATTGCTCAGCGCCAGTATTTGCCATGTGCCATTCCGCCGGCTTCGCCCGTTTATTGAAACCATCCGTTTGTTCAGGCCATGGGCCGTCACGGCTGGATGCGCCACGCTCGGCTTTTGCATAGCCACAGTGGAGTCTATGAGCTCAAAGGGGCTTTAAAACAAGAGCTTGCTACAGTGAGGTGAATGATGAGTGTACATGGCACAGCTCTATTTTGTTTTGTCCTTTGTTGTGCCTACCTACGCAAAAGGCATTGTGCCATCGACTATCGTGATCTTCTTTTGAAAGCGAGTTTTGGGTTCCTTTAGAAACATGTTGTTAGCAGAAGTTACGGATGTGTTTGGGAATACTCGGCCAGGCGCAGTCCCCACCCACCTGTTTGGTCATTCACGATCAGCCCGTGAGAGCCACATTTAACAGCAGCTTGCAAGAGATGAAATGCTGTGATTTGTTTGTGGGTGTGTGGCAAGACTGCGGGTTGAACTTCAACCCCTTCAGAGGTTTGGTGAACTCACCGAATCGGCCCCGCTGCAAGCAGTGTTTTGTTGTCTTTTTCCTTTGAAGGTTAGGCATGCCGTGCAAGATATGGGTATGAGTGTAATTCTCTTTTTTTTGTGTGTGTGTGTCTTGGGGGATCGCCAAACGGAACACTTGGAGGCACTGTGACTGGGTCAGCCCCTTTGGTGGACATCACTTGTATTGGGATTTGTGTCCACCAGCCATCTTTCAATGTGTTTGAAGGGAACTATGGGAGCGTTTCAGACGTAGATGGTTCTGAACGGCCTGTGAGAGTTGCTGATCGTCACTGTTCGGTTGCAATTGCTCCTTTTGCTATGGCTCTGAACCAGTATTGTACAAATGAATACGCGAGAGATTACCAGGGCCCTGCGGCCGAGGCGTGGGTCCTACTACTTCTGGAGCCTGTCCAACCCCATCAAGCGGGGATGCTGATACGAGACTTGCTGGGGATCCTTCGACCTCAAAAGGTAGCCTGAAGCCAAAGGGTGAAGCATCACCGCAGTTGAGTTCTTCTCTGTCCAGTGCCTGGAGAGTTGGCGAGCTTTGGTCGACATATTTAGGCTGCGCCGAGCTTTAGTCGACAAGCTGCAAACAAGTGGCGACTCACCAAGTCGAAGGGTTTTTGATTTCGGGCGACATAGCCTTCCGCTGCTTAGAAGGCCAAGCACCCATTGATAGCTGGCTGTTGGCAGGGGCCCGAAGCACAACACCCCGTGGGTGGTTGGCGGCATTCACAACCCGACCATCGACCCGGTCAAGCACTTCAACATGCAGGACCAGGGCTGGCATGGGCAGTGCAGCAAGCCAGTGCTCACCAATCTGGCATCGGACAGCTACTGTTGACAAGACTGCAACTCTAACGGGACATGAGCAGGCTTTTGGACCGGGGCTGTTTTGCACTTGACGTGTTGCGACAGGACCGATTCCAGACGGCCGCTTGGAGGCATGCACAGATGGCGTGCTTTGAAGGCAAGTCGCAAGGCGGGCGTGTTCAGCCAAAAAACCCATGAAACACCGGTTTGTTCTTTGAGGATCGCTTAGCTGACCGCCGAAGGGTAGTTTCTTTCTAAACTTTGCTCTTCTGGAATGTTGCTTGTTGCCAATTGGCAGCCAATCTTCAATCAGGCAAACACAATTTGGAAGGACTTGTAAACTCATGGGCCAACAGTGGTGGATATAAAAGGAACGCCCTGTTGGCCTCTAAGCGGTTTCGTAAGCATGCGTTCCAAGGCCGCTTGATGCCACAACCACACTGATGAAAGCAGTACAAATGCATAGCTCGAAGCAAGCATGCTGAGATATGCTTGTACATCACTCAACTGCTGGCTGTTGAGTATTGCCGACCGCGGATTTAGAGACCTGGCAGATTAATCAGAGTGATTCCCCGAAAAGTGAAATATGCCCACTAAGCAATCAGCGATTATCAATCCTGGACTGTGACGTGGTCGTGCTGTCTTGTACTTCCATTTGTGAGACTGCTCATATTGAGCTGGTGAGACGAATCACGCCAAGTGGTAGGCATTCATGCCATGCCTGCGATGTTCTGTGGCACGGACTCTGAGACGATTCGCAGGACTCAGGGCACGTAAGACCTCCTACCGCATAGCCCATTCAGGTTTCTCCCCCCACAGCTTCGAGCCTGGACACTTTTCCAAGAGGCGCGCACCTATGCGCAAACACAAAATGACCGTGTTGAAGCTGCGCAGCGTTAGCGTCTGTTGCGGCACAAGGTCAGCACGGCGGAGTTTGTCAAGTGCTTCGCATACAACTGCCTTGGAGCGCGTGCTTTGGTTGCATGAGTTTATCCTCACTAATTAGTCTTCCGGTGATTAACGGTCAATACTCACCACCATTTTCAAAGGGTACAATGGGGGTACAATCGCCACATTTAACTGTCATGGGGGACGACATTAATATTTTGCAATGGCTTATGTCAGCTTTCATGCTCAGCGAAAGACATGTCACGGAGTGGGCTTTCCGAAAGCCTTAACATGAGCAGCACCCAACACCCGCGTTGGCCATTTTGATTTTGGTTGACTGTTCTGCTACCTGAAGTAATTAGCGGGGATTACAAGAAGCTGCAACAGGACTATCGAACCTTTCATAAGCTTCGTGGTAGAGGGCACGGCTCACATGAAACATAGAAGGCTGCCCTCTGCAGGCTGTTATCTTCTGTAACTTGTCCCCGTTCCGACGCTTCTTGCGCTGGTGCTGGGCACATGCCAGATCGCCAGCATTGATGCTGCTACAAAAATTAAGCCTTGCACTGTTCTTAGTCTGTGGTTTAGGTTTTGCCTCTTTGCTTCCATTCAGGGGCTGCAAAGAGTTTTTTTTTTGCTGATTTATCAGGGCTGAAGAAGCTGTGCTCACAGGTGTTGCGCCTGTCTGTGGGCTGGGAGCCATCCACAAACAACATTTCTATGGGGACAGTCCCAACCAGGAAAGCACGGTGACCGCTCTTTTGAGTCTTTACACAGTTTTGGGTAGACTGCTTCAATGCTAGGTGGAACACTCCTTGAGTTTCTTGCACTCGCAGTCGGCTTGAGGCGTGTGGATCCTGATGGTTGCGGCCGGGCTCTCAAATCGGATTTTGGAAGCACGCGTGGAGAGCAGGCGACTCCGCCCTTGTTGTCGGCCTTGTTCTTGGCTGTCCAGCGTTTGCCGGTTTGGAGCTGAGGCTCCCGTCACCGTTGTGTTCACCTGGCTGACTCTGGAGCAGAGGTGGGAAGAGAGTGGGCTGAACTCGTGGACTTTGCTCGTTTTCCCCACAGAAGCGGCTGGCCCAAAACCTAGGAACTTCAAGCTAACGCACATCCGGCCTTGCCATCCAGCATAGTGCGCGCATGGCGGGCGTGTGCCAAGGCGCTTGCGTGCGTGCATGCGCGCGTGCGTGCGCAGGGTGGCCCCTTTTGGTCATATGTCGGGCTCCCGCAGGGGATGCAGCCGTAGTGTACAGGCGCAAAGTGTTGCAGCATTTCACAATGAAGCCTTCAGAAAAAAAAGCCCCTAGATGCTGATAACGCAGCACCAAAGGCTTGGAAGAGTTCCCAAAACGTGGAGATGCAACGTACTCTCCATTCTCGGCAGATGGTCGGTTTCCCAGTAGGGCGCGACTAGGGCATCACTAGACAATCAAACCGTCGATGCTGGTGCAGGGCGCCTAGTCCTAAAACCGCAAACCAGGCAAAATTCGCGTGTTTGCGACCCCCCCCCCCAAATTCCTGAAAAAGGCACCCGTTCCTGACTCCAGAGAGCCTCCCAGCGTCGCCTAAAAATGGGTGTGTGCAGGCGTGAGCCAATGGAGATCTACATTGACAGGGAGGAATACTGGAAGCACTTCAAGGACTACTACTATGGCACAGAGCTGAGATGTGCACACGGCACAAAGTTGCCTCGAATGAAGCACATCAGAATCTGCCGATCTGTGAGCATGAAGTCATGAATGGCAGTTGGCCATGCCGACTGCTTCCAACAAAGGCCCTTGTCCAAACACGTCGTTTTGCCGTGTTGATTCCGGCCGGTCCCTCGAAATCGATGGGGAAATCGATCCGAAGAGGATGGATGAGGATGTTTTCGTTGGGCCCAGGCGTCTACTTTGATCACCACCACTACTCCCACATGCTCTGCCACCGCCGTGCACACAAGTGGGGCTATGCGGGCCAGGACATCACTCTCGAGGCGGGGCTCCCAAGGTTGGCGGAAAGAAAGCGGTCCCTTCTGGAAAGAAGTTTCCAAAAAAGAAGTGCCAAAGGAAGCTTTTGGTTTCTCAAAATGGTTGCTTCCTCATGGTTTCAATGGGAAACCAACAGGAAGGACAAACACACTGTGGGGTTCCTTAGGGTTCCTTACGGTTTCTTTGGGGTTCCTTTTTGATCGCAGTTTCTTTGGGGTTCCCAGTCCTTTGTGAAGCGCCCTCTTCCGTTGAGCTGTAGGAGCATGGCCATGGCCATCACTGAGCGCAGCTGCTTTAGAGCTATCGCCAGAGATCCGGTGGGGTTGAGCCAAGTGTTATTATTACGGCAGCTGCTGGTTGAACCGGCATCCCTTTTTATTCCCTCCCTTTGGGGTCAGTGCCTTGTTTGAACAGCACTTGCCCAACTCGGTGCTGCTCAAAAGGAATCGAGCTCTGTCAGAACCCTAGAAGACACCAACATGCACAGCCCCCAACCAACACGACACTAGGCGGTGATCAATGCTAAGGCAATTCTGAATGCACTGAATCGACAACAAATGCTCTTGTTCCAAGGCCAGGCCACTCCGAAGCCAGTGCGAAACAGTCCTAATGCTGCCCTAGACCCACATTGACCCGTAGACCAACTGAACCGTCCCAACTCCCAAAGCAACCCCAGGAAAGCCTTGTGCTTGACACCTTGCAGCAACATTGCCTGAGCAGACACGCTGCTCTCTGACATATGGATCCACAAGAACAGCCAACGAAAAAGCACGGCCACAAGTGAGCCTGGGCTATGAAAATGATGGTTCGACCTTGGCTGCCCTCATAAACACGGAACGGTGGTGAGTGATCAAATGTTCAACTGGTTTGGATCAGCCGGTCCCTGACTGGCGCTGTAGCCAAAGGACTAGTCATTACAGTACTCGAAGGGTACTTCACATTACCTCAAGAGCTGGACGATCGAGGCGAAGATGCTCTATTTTCGCGGACTTGATTTGTAGAAAAGCTGCCAGGCAATTGACACGACCGTGCGGTGCTTTTAACTGCCATGAAGAAAAAGGCATATCACAATCTCGGCGCAAGTCGTGGGCAAGGTGTGAACGGTTCACCCTCGCAGAGTCGACTGAGAGAAGGGGCGGCAGCACGGCAAGTGAAAGGCAACGCGTCTGCTCTGGGATGCTTTCTGGTGGGATGGAAGATTGCTAGAAAGGCAGGCAGATCCCAGTTCCAATCATTCGCGCATACTACCAAAGTTTGAAGAGCACCACTGTCAGGCTTTTGTTGCTTTCCTCCGTACCCCTGGTATATTCTTAAATTTGATTGTGTACTCAGTATGTACCCATTGCATTTTGCAGGGCTTATGGCCTTCTCCCAGAGAGGACTAGGCTCGCAGAATCCCACAATGGATCGTTAGGCTTAGCAAAAGCGCCCTCCACTCCTTTCCCCGTTTTTGGAGATGTGTGTCTCTTTTCAACGAGTTGGCCGGGGAGGCGGGGGGGTAAGAGTTGTTGAACTTCGATTCTCAATGGGACCATCTTTGGGCAATCCACACCTCTTGGCTGCGGGTCCATTCACTTCACGTGTGCTCAAGCGCGTGCGGGGCGCGCGCTCGGCCGGTTGAGGGCCTCGCGGAGCTCACGCCTCGCGCGGCGCGCACGCCAATGGCGATGCCGCCGGAGCCCCTTGAGTTGGCTGTGGGTCAAGAATAGATACCCAAAATGGAACCTTGGTAAATGGAAACATGGACTAAAACCTGCGGTCCGCTGGTGGTTTAAATTTGACCCATACCCAGCTTTCAAGGGACACGTTAAAACAGGTTCTAATAAAGGGGAGCCTGCGCCGATCATGCCTGCAGCATCCTGGAACCCATTTGTTCGAACTCATACCTGTTTCTGTGTTGCTTGGGCCAACCCAAATCTGCAAAACCACCAATCAATTCAGCACTTGACTATCTGCCCTCCTTGCCATTCGGCGGACTCGGCATGGCCATGTCTGAGGCCGAGTCTGAGTGAGCCGCTGGTGCGCCTGAAGACCACCAGCCTGCCGGCGGCCCAAGCGATCGCCGACAGCGGCACTCACTCGAGTTCCTGGACCTTGATGGGAAGACCAGTTTGTGGCAAGCCACGAGTTGGCCAATCCACGCAGGGAGTGAGTCACTCATATAGGGCCGGAGAAAGCTTCGCTGCTCTTGCGTGTCGAACCCACGGGCCGAGGCAGAGTGTGGTGAGTTGGCTGCACAGCGTGCAGGGCTCGGATCACTTTTTTGCCCTCACTTGCCACCAAGTAGCCTCCCTGCCAGGTACCACCTCGCCCTTGAACCCCCGTGTATTCCTTCGAAGCCTTGCAATGCCCCGAATGAAGGCCCAGTTTTCACTGGTTCAGAGCCTGCACCTCTGTCAAATCTTGCCTCACGTGGTTCCTTTGAAACCCACCTGAAAGGGGCACCCTCCCCGAAAAACCCACGAGCCCAGCTCTTCAGCCCTTTCAAGTGCTCTCAGGTGGTTCAGGCGTTCTCCTCCAATCTGGAGGCATGGGAGACCGCTTTGGCCAAAAGAGTATCATTGTAAGTCCGTGTATGTCTTTTTCTTGGGTCGCCATTTTGGAGCCATTTGTTGTTTGGGGCTCCTCCATTTTGGATTCAAACCTATGTGGTTGGTGGCGACCTTTTTTGGGGAACCCACCCCCCAAAGTGCACCTCCCAAAAGGATCCTCGTTTTTGGCAACTCCCATGCGACCAAGAAGGTGTTCCTTGCACATTCTCCAAGGCTGGCCAAAAGGGAAGACTGGCAAAAGGGAAGACGTGCGGTGTTCCCTTTGTCGACGCTAGGAGAGGGCTCATTTCTCCGATTTGTTCCATGGTTGTGAGTTTGTGAGTTTGTGAGTGTTCGTATTTGTTCAATTCCCCACTTTGCGAAAGGCAGCCTTGGCTGACTTTCAGAATGGTAAGTTCACGGCAGGCTCTTGAGGATGACGGAAACGTCGGAGGATTCCCTTTTCCTACCCCAGGGCTCATCATTTTTAATTAGGGTCCTTTTCTCGCAAAGCTACCACCAGAGGGTTGACTTTGGCAAAATTCTGGGACCAGTACCCTGCCACTGATTAGGGGTTCACATTACATCTGGACTTCTTACACACGACATGTTAGGGGTCACTATGACAGTGAGTTGCAATGGGGAACCCTTATGCTGGTTGGGCATACGTGCCCAAGTAAGCTTCGTATATTGGATCATGCAGGCGGAGAAGCGCCTCTGGGATTCTCAGGCGCAGGAGCCCACAGGTTTGGTTTGGTCGGGTTCCATTTGACTGAAGCCTGGTCAAAGGCGAAGCCTGGGGTCTGTTTTTCAGAGGGCCCCAAGGCTTGGGGCCAAACCGCAAAAAGGATTTTCAGGCTTAGCCATAGTGCAGAAAACAAGAAGTTACTCAGCGGCAGACCTCAATAGCCCTGCAGTTCTCCCATTTCTTTTTGAACACAACGCGGCTGGGTCAAAGCCGACCGGAAGGTGGGACACTGACCGGGACAAGCCTCCAACCGCGAGACACCTTCACGACCGGGACACACGGAGCTGACACACACCGGGACGCTAAGCAAAGGGACGCTAACTCCAGTCGACATTAGATGCACCGCGCCCTTCTTGCGCATAGTGAACCGCTGGCACCAAGCACCTCCGAAACGCCACACCGAACACTGCACACAACAGGGAGACACCTCATGGGCTGGGACACCCGCCACTGGGACACCCCACCGACATCGACACCAGCAAACCACCAGGACGAAGGTGCAGCGCCACCACACCACCGGGACACTACCAGGAAGCAGCCAACCAGGATTGCTCCAGGGGCCAAACTTTCTAAACCATGGCAATCGGAATTTCGTGCTTTGACAATCTCCTGGCTTTTTTTTGGTACCGTCTGAATCTTCAAACAAGATGCGCCCATCGAGCTTCCCAGTCGACCTTGACCCAACCAGCCCATTGAAAGGACCAGCCTGGGAACAAGCCCATGGAACAACCGCGCTGCGTTCGCTGAAGGCTCGAACCCCCGCGAAAAAGGACAAACAAAGACTCGCCCCTGCCTGAGAATGTGCCGCGAAAGTTGTGATTCACTTCGGAAGTGGAGTATGTAAGGGAATAGGTTTGATCATTCATTCCACCGCGCTCAATCTTGAATATCACGCTGAAGGCTACGCAACTCAACATCATTTTGATACACAACCTGCCAACAACCTACGCATGTGGCAAAACCCCCGTGTTGCCGGAACAGGACGAAGGGGGACCACTCCCGCCACGCCACTTCCGGAACACCAGCGGAACGAACCGCCAGATCATCACCATCGGAACGCACTATGCCACCACCAGCACAAAGCACTGCCAAATCAATGACTGGGGCAACCATGGGTCCTGGGTCAAAGCTCCACAAAACACGAGTCAGACGCGCCCGGACCATGCGACACCACCCACCAACTCGCTGGGACACAACCGCCGGGGTACCAGTCTGGGACACCTGGGACACCACCGAGATCACCAGAACTACGGGCGCCGGGACACCACCAACACCACCGGGACGCCGTCAAAGCACCGGAAAACCGTGACCGGGGCGCCTTCCAGGGGTCTAGCAAGGTGACGGAGAATACGAGAATGTTTTTGCATCACTTAGATCGGCGAGCAACGTTAGTGCTTGTCCTACTTGCCAGGCACAGGGACCAAATCTTCACTTGCCAGTGGTTGTTTCAGCACAGCCACACGTCCCCATCCCTTGCGTCGCCCACCACATCCCGACAATCCGCCAAGCCAGACCTTTTTTTCCGCCTAAAAGAGGCCGAAGAAGATGCAAACAATCACACAACAGCTGTCCGGTTGGTGTGCCGACCCCACACAACCTTGTTTAACCACCCTCCATGGATTTGCTGACCAACTATTGTTAACCATATTTTATGTCTGTTCGATTCCAATTTTGTTTTCAGAGGCGGCCTCAAGTCGCGCTTTCCTTGAGGAGCTGCGTGCAGAGGGCCTGGAGCTGCGGCGGAGGGTGCAGGATCTCGAGGCGCATGGGAGCAACGCTACGCTGAAAAGGGTCATACGCGCCCATTTGGCAGTGGATCAAAACCAATGGTACCATATTGGGGTCGGTGCACCACCCATTGTGGTCTATTTTAGGGGGGATTGGAATGTTCACTGGGGGTGCGGGATTTTGACCCATGGCCATTTGTGGAGCATGTGCCAAAACGTGCGTTTTTGGAGCGCTGCCGGATTCCAGCTTGGGTTTCCCGGTGTGTCTGTGAAGCCCGCAGTGAGGCGCTGACATTCACCCGCCCAAGGATTTCCAGCCCTTGTGCTTGTTACCCGCCTTGTCTCAGCACTGCCTGTTGAATGTGCCGTGATTGAGGCACGGCAAAGCAGAAGAGAGCCGCGGTATTTGGATGAAACCACGTCTTGGGCAAGATCAAGATGATACCAAGTCGTCTTTGGCAAAAGCGTGACCTGATCAAGTAAAAGAGTGTTGTACCTTCCCTGGAGGTTCCCACGCCTCAGATGCGTGATATTTGCCTCGGAAGAGTTTTGAGACCCGACAGTTGCGTGACTGACCCCAAACTGAGAATGCCACCGATTTGGATCTTCTGATTTGGGCCTTCTGCTTCACTTCTCCCGCCAGTCTGGCCGCGGGCGCCGGCCTGAGTCCGCAAGAAGTGAGAAATGAGTGGCATGCCATTTGGTTTGCCAGGTGTAAAGGCTAAAGAATACCCAGCGAGCCACCTCCCACACAACAGAATGACAGGAGCGATCTCAGAATTGCAAATATGCGGCGGGTGCTGCTCCTATCTGAGGCCGGATACGGGGCAGCGGCCGGGAGCTTGAAGGGGTGACCCGGGCCGCTGTGTCGCGTGGCAACTTTGTTGAGACAGCGCTTTTCGTCACCTTGAATTCCCCCAAAAAGGCCTTGAAAGGCCAACGTCTGAACTCATGGCTGACTTTCCATTCGTGTCTGAACCCGCCGACATTTGCAGGCATCCCCGTGTGTGGGACCGCTCGCGGCGCGATGCCTGCTGTCATTGCAGCACATGAGTTGGGTTCCATGCACGATATGAACATGATCACATACAAGCTTCGAGGAAGAAGTGCTGTTCTCAACCACAACAGAATAGCAACGTGAGGGAGATCAACCTGTCTGCCGCGAGCATCATGGAGCCCTTCTAGTTGAAAGCAAAAAGGCTATTCGGCTTGTCTCACACTCCCAGATTCCCTTTCCACGGGTTTCAAAGGAACAGCACAGAATCAGCTGTGGCAAGCCACCCGAGAGGCCGGAGTCCGTTCCGGACCTGGGCGAGCAGCTTCGGGAGCCGGGGGCTGGGAGACAACGCTTCGTGTCGATCAGGGAGCCACCTCAAACAGCAAAGGAACACTGCTACTGCAAAACCAAGGAAGAAGGGTGAACGGTTTTTCACTAGCCCCGGTGGCCAGCTGACTGGTCCGGTCGGTCGGTCGGTTGGTGGGTCAGGCGGTCGGTCAGGCGGTCGGTCGGAGTGAAAAGGAATCCCCCAACCCCTCTTTGTTAGTTTTTGGAGCATGCCCAAATCATGGGTTGCGTTTGTCTTCCCTTCAAGAACCCGACACCTCAAAAAGAAGATACCCCATGTTCGGGAAAGAGTGCTGGAGACGGGGGAAGATTCCAGACTCCAGCAAGCTTGACTCAGACAATTCTTGCACATCGCAGCCTGAGCATGTCGACGTGCATATAAATGTTGAAGGTTTGCTTCTTGCATCACTCTATGGATATGTTTGGAGTTAGAGAGGCAGATAGCGTCGTGCCAGATAGCGTTGCTGGAGGTTCAACAGTTCGGGAAAGTGAGGGACCCCGAGACCTCACAGGTTGGAGCGGCGCCTAGATCGGCACCTGGGGCGGGAGGAGCTGCGGCGCAGTTCGGCGGAGGAGGGGACGGGACCAGGTTTTGGGTTTGCCCGGGCGTCGCGTTTTTTGGTTTTCGGGCTGAAAACCCATGATGCTTGGGTTTCCAGGGGATTTCGTGTGAATCGTGGAATTTCAAAAGGGCCTGTTGCTCAAAGCCTCAGTTGGTTGTCTTTGGGGTTCTCAAGCAAGCCTGAGACAGAACCTCCCAAGCGCAAATTTGGAAGGGTCAAACTTGAGTTTCGCGGGCCATGTAAATTTTGAGAGGGAACCATGACTGACATGTTGATTTTGAAAAACACTTCTGAATATTAAACTAAGGAGTTCTTTGGAGTACGAAACAAGCCATGATTCCAGTCCTCGCTCGGGGGGGCGGAGGCGGGCACTATTCCCTCACAAAACCTTTGCAGCTATTGGGGTTGATAGCTCCAGGGAAGCTCATGTTGAGTTTTTTGTTTCGTGTCCAAATCTGGCGGCGAAGGACATGGAAAGGGCATTGGTTGTTGGGATGCTGGCGTTTTCAGGCAAGTTTGCAGGTCCATGAGAGCCCTGCGCTGGGGAACGCGGCTCGTCCTTACCACATACTTGGAGTTTCACATTCTTTAGAATGTGATCCGATAGTTGTTGGATGTTAACGCGAGCTGAGTGTGTGAAAGGCGAGCACGCACTGCACCATCTCAAAAAGCCAGTCCTCACCATCTCAATCCGGGGCATTCGAAGATGTTCAGCGCTATGGTTGACTCTCTTAATAGTGCAAATGCGCAAACCATATCCAGCCACAAGTCGCTTCGTACACTAGGTAGACCACAGGGTTTCCTTTCTTTGGCCGTGGCATACTCTGCAACTCTACAGCTGATGTTTCTATACTGCACATAGGTTCCTCTGGCAGGAGAGGCTGTCTTCGGCGCGCTTGGACGGCCTGCAGCAAGAGATCTCTGCAGGGGCCGTAGATTTGGAGCCGGCAGGTGTCCTTGTCTCATAATATGATGATTCGCGCAAGACTTGCATAGACATGTGTATCTTGGATTCCTCTTTTCTTTGCCAGGTCTGCGCAACAAACACTTGATCCCCTTGATATTGAAGAATTTGATCGGTCAATATGGGGTTTTACATCCATTGCATCCGCAGTGTGGCTGTTCAAGCGTGAAAATGTGCGAGCAGCGCACTTGGACGGTTTGTTGTTTCCTTTTGGGCCCCAAACCGGTAACCCTTGAATCTATAGGTTATCAGCCGTAGGCCCCTAGCTCTAAGCAATGGACGGTTCCCTTGTGCCAGTTGATGGATCCAACATGCCTGTGGATGCTGCCGGAGCTAGCTCCGACAACGCCACCGGCGGCGGTGTGCGAATGTTCGCATCAAGCGCTAATGCGCAGTACAACCGCACCCTGATGAATTCCCTTCAACTGTACAATACCGCAATCTTTGCTTTTGGGAATGATGCAGCCATTAGGTCTGAAGCCGAAGCCCTGCATCAAGCAGCTGTCACGCATTTGCAAGCGGAAAACCGTGAGGAGCTCCGTGTCGCACAGAATCAGCTGCATGCACACTACGCTGAATGTGTGCAAGCCCAGTCGCATAGAATTCGTGAATGCGAACAGCGAGTGAGCGATGAGTTCATCCAAAAGTGAACTTCGCTGAAGCTAGGATAAGCCAAGTGTGTGAGGAAAATGCCCAAGCATTGCATGAAGCGGAAATGGGACACAAAACAACTGAGTTTAGGCAAGCCATCGAATCCACCCTGGCGGAAGCCCAGCAGCTCCTTCATGAGCAAGCTGCCAAGCACGCCGATGACACAGCCCGTGTTGAAGCGAAAAACGCCAGGACGATTGACATGATGGCCCACCAAAACGGGCTTCTGCAGGACGAGCTCGATGAGCTGAAGAGCAACACGACCTCCGCGAGGATGGATCGAAGCCCAAAGGGGTAGGTGATACCCGAGAGGATTCACCAGAGTTGATGACCGACGACATGAAGTCAGCTCGGTCCCAAAGGTCAGTGTTGGACCCGTTGTCCCATCCATTTCAATATGCAAAGGAAAAGTTGAGGTCGCTTGTTACCTATGACGGTTACGGGGTTGAATATACCCCTAGCGTGGTTCCAACTGCCGAATGCGAAGCACTGCCCGCAGATGCTCGCGATCCGCAAGGACCAGCTGAAAAGCCATCAGGTAGCAGCCGATCCCCGGTGAAAACAAGTGCACCGGTCCCGCCCCTGCAATTCTCTCAGGGGCCAATGTCAAATGACCGCAAGCAGGGTGGTAAGCCTCCCGGCGGTCCGCCACCTGATGATGATGGCGATGGCGATGGTGATGAAGACGAAGGTGATGGCCTCGGGCCTAACCTCGGCCAAGAAGCATTCGCCAAAATGTTGATGAAGTTAGTAAAAGGCCACACGAACGATGAAAAGCCCAGAGCCCGCGAAAGCGAGACGTTGCGATTCAAGGAGATGCCAACTCCTGAAACGTACCGTGAATGGAAGACATCGGTTCGTGAGGATGTCCGCGCTGCATCTGACCGTCCAGACGAGGCTTGGCCTTGGATCATGGAAGTCTGGTCCGATCGCGAGGACAAGAAGAAGCTGTTGGAGGAGCTCGGCGAACCGGGAAAATTCGTGACCCTAGACACGAAGATTCTCGCAGCGCTCACGCGTTCAGCGAAAGGCGATCTGGCTCAGCGAATCCTAACAGCGAAGGAAGAATGTGCCAAGGAGGGAAAGGCCATGAGAGGAAGGCAGGTCTTGTTTATGTTTGACCAATATTTCAAGACCAGTGAAGAAGCCGGAAACCTCTACTCCTTGG
Source organism: Effrenium voratum (assembly GCA_963377175.1). NCBI lineage: Eukaryota > Dinophyceae > Suessiales > Symbiodiniaceae > Effrenium > Effrenium voratum. The sequence continues at coordinate 153,231 of CAUJNA010000221.1, read as the reverse complement.
AGGATCTCGCGACACGGCGAAGGAATCATTGATCTCAAACGTTTCTTAAACGCTTGGGATTCCGTGATCGCCGGCATGAAAAGGCCGCCGGAAGAAAAGGTGTTGAAAGACATCTTGCTTCGCCAAGTGAGAAGCTGCCATCTGTTGCGGTACGACATTGACACATATGATCGTTGCCGTGATGATGATCCCAACAAATCGTACGATTTCCTAATGCGTTGCATGAGGGATCTAATCGAGAGGGATAGGCTTCGCGAGAACCGAGAGCGCGTGTCCAAAGTCAATGCCAGTAAAGCCCCGACGCCCAAGGCTGGTGCTGCCGCCCCTGAAAAGAGGGACCCCAAGAAAAAGAGCGCACCTAAGCCGAAGGACACCGAGGAAAAGTACTGCTTTGACTTCCAGAAGGGCTCGTGCACGAGGGGGGCAAACTGCCCTTACGCGCACCGCAAGGAGCCGCGAGGACGCTCCGCGACCCGTGGCAGGCCAAGTTCCCCCAAAGGCAATAAAGGAGAGAAAGCACCGTGTTCTTTCTTTGCCCAAGGGAAGTGCACTAGAGGTGACAAATGCAAGTTTAGCCATGCCTCCACGGGCGGCAAATCTGCCGCCGCGGCATCGAGCAACGAGGCCAACGCAAATCCTGCGGCCAAGAAGCGTGCAAATTCACCTAAGCCTAAGCCCAAGGCCAAAGCCGCTGCAGTCTGCACTAGGTACGCCATGTTTGCAAAGCCGATCAATCCGATTGGGGTGTCGTTTGACACCAATGCTCATGTGCATGAGATCCCCGCCGAAGGCGATGGTTTCAAGCTTGAGTATGAGGAACGGCAGTACAACAGGATGTTTCCAAATGCCAAGGACTGCCCCAGGCCGACCAAAGGGACGAACAAGGCAGCACGCAAGGCCGCGAACCAGTTGAATGCCGCAATCAAAGCCATTGAGAATGGAGCCCAGCCCGCTTGTGGTTTCATGTGCGATGTGGAATCCGATTCCATCTCAAGCCTGTCATGTGATGAGTGCCTGAGAATTGCCATGCCGCCTCACGATGTTCGCAAGGATGTCGAAGCGCCAAGGGCAGCCACCCCTGCACCAAAGGGAAAGGACGTGTGGCTTATTGATTCCGGTAGTGAGCAGGACCTCATCAGCAAAGCTGCACTGAGGAATGCGTCCAAGGCAATCCGAAAACAGGCCCCCACAGCCTATTCGCCTTGTGACTGCAAACGGAAACATCACTGCTTCCGAAATCGCCGACATCAATGTCGATGCATTGTGTGAGCCTGCTCAGCCTTACATCCTCGAGAGTTCTCCCGCAGTGCTGTCGCTGGGTGTGAAGTGTCTGGATCAAGGATATTCCTTCCATTGGGAATCCGGGAAGGCGCCAACCATGGTTCGCCCTGATGGTGCTCTGATCCAGCTCAAGGTTGACGGTCATGTGCCATACATGGATTCTAGCTGTGAAGCTGAGCCATCGTTGAGTGCAGTAGCAGCATCCAAGCCAGCGCCTGCACCGGTTCATGACGAAGGCATCGACGAAGGTGATGATCCCGACGACGAAGTTGAGCGGTTTGTGAGATCCCGCAAAGAGCAAGATCTGGTTGCCGAAGCGAGTACCAAAGAGCACTTGTTTGCACACTATCCGAAGAATCCCTTTTGCCGCACTTGCCAACGTGCCAAGATGCTTGCCCCATATGCAAGATCGAAGGGCGGGCAGGGAAGGCTCGAGACGAAAGCGTTTGGAGATCACATCATTGCTGATCATGTGATTCTCAAGGCTAATATCGAGCAAGGTATCAAAGGTGAATGGTGTGCTCTTGTGATCAAGGATGTGCATACGCAGTTCAGGTACGTTTATCCGTCGACCAGCAAAAGCACGGAGCAATCCGTTGCAGGGATCCAGCATTTCATTTCCGGTAGGGATGAGGTTGAGGTTCTCTACACCGATAATTCCCGGGAATTGAAAGCCGCTATAGAGCAGTTGGGGTACCGTCATCAGACCTCCATTGAATATGTTGATTCTTCCAAATCTTTCGTAGAAAGGGAAATCAGACATCTGTTGGAGGGAGCACGTGCGAATCTTGTTCAGTCAGGGTTCCCACTGTCGATGTGGCCATTTGCAATCCAGCACAATGCAGTTGCGACCAATATCCTGCCACAGTTGAACGGAAACGATTCGCCATGGTACCTCAGGTTTCACAAGACCTTTGATGAAGCTGAGATACCTTTCGGAGCAAAGGTACTGTTCTGGAACAACCCTGCACGAGCTGACAATCAGGCAGGCAAGACTTCGCCAACATCAAATGAAGGCGTGTTTCTCGGGTACCACATTCAGCCTGGGTTTGCATGGAAAGGCGAGTTCCTTGTTGCAAAACTAGAAGGGCTCGATTACCATATCGAACATGCGTCCCTCACGGTACAGCGAACAAAGCGCATTGAGCTTCCGACTGATGAGTTCATCTTCCCGATGAGGTTGTTGAAAGACCCTGCATCTCATCCACCTGTTGCCGATGCTAGGACACGAAATGATCCTGTGCCGTTGGAGCGTGGGCAAGCCCACATCGAGGAACCCGCCGCATCGGAGAAATCCGAAGCGAAGCACCTCGAAGATGCCCTTAGCAAGCAAGGCTTTGTAAGAGTGTTGCCCGAAATATGGACATCCATTTTCCACCATCCGGAACTCGACCTGCTGCTCGTCGTATATGTTGATGACTTCAAGCTTGCAGGACCCGCCGGTAGCCTTGATAAGGGATGGGAACTGATCGGGAAGGTTGTCGAGATCGACGCGCCCGAGCCATTCGGCAGATACTTTGGGTGTCATCACATCGAAAAGAACAATGTCAGATTGTCTAAAGAGGAACACCCTTTTAATCACGTGTTTGAGGGTTCTGCGCAACACGCGGGTGTTTGCTCTCAAAGAAGGACTGAGGACTACTGGGAGCATGATGAGAACACGAAAACGTGGACACGCTATCACTTGCAGCCCAGAAAGTGCCTTTTCCGTCCTAAGGAGCAAATGAGTGCATTCGCTTGCAGCCTCGACCCCCAGCGTGTGACAATCAAAGATCAATCCAAAGCAAGTCCAATTTGCGATGAGTGGTCGCGTCATGCAAGTGATCGCATTTCTGCGGACACCGCGTGGTGGACCGGACGTACTGTGTTTTCCTACGGTGAGAATCAGGAAGCAGCTTTGCAATGTGCATTGCCCTCAAAGCCTGGATCAATGAGAGACAAAACCGCGGCCAAGAAAGAAGTCAAGGTTTCGAAGTTCAAAGGACCCGAAACGATATGCGATAAACCTGTTGGTTGTATGACTAAAGAAGTCAACATTGTTGAGTACGACATGTCTGATTTCCTCAAGTCATGCGTTGACGCATATTGCGAACTTGCCAAGGTGAGCGTTTCCTCGTTGAGTAAGGTAAGCACTCCATTCATTGGTTCGAAGGTCGCGAGACCTGTCGTAAATGAAGAGGAGCCAAAGGGCAGGCTACAAACTATCGCTGCAAAGGTACTAATGAAGATTCTATTCGCAGCCCGCATGGCTAGGTATGACCTGCTAAGAGCCACGCAAAGCCTTGCCTCGCGTGTGAGTAAATGGTCCACTGAGTGCGACAGCGCTCTACATCGGCTTGTGTCTTACATACACTGTTCGAAGGACCTTAAGATGCGAGGTTGTATCGGGGATAAGTTCTCTGATTGTAGGTTGTGGTTGTTCGCTGACGCGGATTGGGCAGGCGAATATGACTCGCATAGTACAACTGGTTGCACCATGATACTGGTAGGGCCAAACACGTACTACCCACTGAATGCCTTCAGTAGGAAGCAGACAGCGACCGCAACAAGCTCGACTGAAGCCGAGGTCATCGCTGCGAACCAGGCGCTCAGAGCAGAGGGATTGCCGACGCTGTCGCTTTTCTGTCAGCTCAGCCTGTTTGGGAAAGAAGCACATGGGTATGCTCAAAAGGCCGGAAAAGCCTCCCTTGATGTGCCCGATGGCATTATTGCTCGCATTGATCCCGAGTTGGATGAAATTCGGTACGGAAATGTTGATGCGGGTACAAGTGTAGCAAACATCAATGCCCTAACTGTGCATCTCAGTGATAAGTGGAAAGTCAAGCTGATGGAAGACAATCAGGCCACGATCACTATCCTGCAGCAGGGACACTCACAGAAGCTAAGGCACACGGATAGGACCCAACGCATTAGCTTTAGATGGCTCCAGGAGCAATTCGTGAATAGGCAGTTCGAACTAATCAATGTTGACACTACCCTCCAAGCTGCAGACATCTTGACCAAGGCGTTTGACAGCACCCCGGTGTGGCACCACGCACTTGAGCTGATCGGTATCTCCCCCAGTCGCCAGGCGCGAGCCTGTGCCACCAGTTTGCTGCTCTCCCCATGCGCCAAGGCCGGAGAAGTTAGCGATCAGGGGGGGCAGATCGCTGCGTTATGCAACGTTCAGCCCAAGCGCCTCCTTATTGAATTCTGTTGTTCGACGACCTCACGGTTGGGCGAATCAAGAGACTCTTCAAAAGGTTGCCGTGTCATTCGGGTAACGGAAACCGAAGACGGGTGCTCCGATACGTGCAGGCAGTGGTTAGGCCGTGAAATCGCCGAATTCAGGAGCAAGAATCCTAAGGGCGCAATCATGTTCTACGTCTCGTTGCCATGCACTGGAGGTTGCCCGTGGGGTTATGTCAACCAGCAAACTCCCAAAGGTGCTGCCAAGATTGAGGGCCACATCAAGCAATTCCGATCACTGTTGAGAGGGTTCAAACGCATTCTCAATGATGTTTATTCAAATGACATTAGAGTTGCCTTCGAACTCCCCAAGGCGTGTCGTTATTGGAAATGGCCTGAACTATGGAGTTTCTTAACTAAGTACAAGATGAACAAGTATGAATTCCATGGTTGCAAAATCGGCATTAAAGGGAGAAATGGAAAACCAATGAAAAAGCAATGGGTCGTTGCCAGTAATATGCCCACTATTTCCGTTGTTGAGTACTTCAAATGTGATGGTTCTCACGAGCATGATGAAAGCCGTGGCACTCACCTGAAGGAAGCCGAGGGATACACGTACATTTACACTGATGCCGTTCACAATGCATTTTCCGAACATGCCACCATGCAGCCGTTGCTTTCGAGTAATTGTGCTGCATCGTTTTCGCAATGAGCGGCCCAACGGCTATGGCGCATCCCGCGAGGGATTGCGATCCGGCATGGAGGCGGTGGATGGAGAATGTTGCTACCACATCGGTATGCACGAACGGCAAGTACGACGTTAACCTCGCCGCTACGGTCAAGGGCCTCCTGGAGACGACCTCTGCACAGTCGCTTATCCATACATGGGTGCAGGACCAACCGCATTATTTGCAGTTGCTTACACCCCTGTTAACTATAAGCGAACCTTATTTGAAGGTTGTGCAGGCTCCACGTGTACCAGATCGCGACCTCCTTATCTATTTGACTGTCGCTGACTCAGGACTGTCAATGGTTTCGGGCAAGAAGAAGAAGCTCCGCAAATATGATTTTGCAGAACGCTTGGATGCTTCTCGCCCGGCGCGTGTCGGTGCATGGAGGTCAGAAATGCTTTGGGGCAAAGGCCTGCAACAGCTTTGCAAGCGCATGGCCGCCCTTATCGACGAGGTGCGCACGGACTACCCGACGGCGACCATCGTTCCGATGATTTATTGGAACGGCAATGAGCTTGTTGGGAAGGACGGCATTGAGCCCAGCGGTACCTACCCGTTCGACCACCCCGCCGGCGAGGCCAGTCAGTTGCTGGCAGACACCAAGAGGCACCTGGCTTGGACCAGGGATTTCGCGGCCCGCAAGGGCTGCGCATGCCTTGGAGTCATGACCGGCGCGAAAAGCTATCTCTACGGCTTCTCTATGATTTGGGACCGTTACATGACGGAAGTCCGGGATTACATCATCGGCGACCCCAATCATATGTTCGTGTACGTAGATGCCACACCCTCTGTCGAGACTATCGATTTGCTGGACAGGTATCATATGTGCTTCAGTGATGACAACATTACGAAGACCGTCCAGTTCATGCGCGGAACCCATCACATGTTGTATATGCTTTCTATCTCGCGCCCCGCAATGGGCAGCGTGGCCGAGCTGACACGTTCGCACGACTGTACCGTGCGTCCGATCGATGTGCTCGAGGTGCGCCACCAAGAAGATTGCACAGTCAACGTTGAGGTTCTCGCGTACTGCAAGGAGACGCTAACGAAGTGCGGTGTTTCTTTGTCAGAGATGATCGGGCTCCCTTTCACCCGTGAAGAAGTGGAAGTCCGGCAGCCTCTCGATTTCGCCCCCGTCAACCCAGCCGAGTTTGCAACTTCAGGTGAGCCTTCCGGTGCAGATGTTTCCGAAAGTGTTCGCCCGGCGCAAGCCGGTGCAAAGGCGGCTGCGGTGGCAAAGAGGGACGAGGCGGCGAGCAGGCCGGTACCACTCGACTCCTACGGGAGGAGCGTGACTGGGGGCCACTATGACTGCTGGGTGTATAGCATTCATGATGGCGTGAAGTATGTCGACTACGGCGAGGGCCCCAAGACACTCGACATCATCAAGCAGCCCTCTTTCGATTATGACCCTTCCGTCAGGAGAATCAGTGACGAATACCACCGTTCCCTGACGTGCATCTCCAAGATCCTCCGTGGTCGTGGAACAGAAGGATGCGGGTATGTGATGGATAAGGACGGCTACATGGACCTCGAAGACCTGGGACTCGCGCTTCGCAAGGAGCTGCGACATCCCATTCCATGGAATATCCAGAATATCATGGACATCTTCAAGCTGGACAAGAAGCAGAGGTTCATTGGCCTTGGTTGCCCGGACGCAAGCCGGTGCGGAGACGTCCCATGTTCTCATTGGCTTTTCAAGCTGAAGGCCTCTCAAGGCCATGAGGACTGGCTTCAGATCGACGACTCCGGCATTGCGAAGGAGTGGTACGTGAACCCGGGGACTGACCTCGGGCGCTGGCCTGGCTGGAACGTTTGCAGCAACCCTCCAACTGTGCTTTATCACCGCACTGATAAGCGAAATTTCGCTAATATCATGCGGAACGGACTACTGCCAGGCGGAGGGGACCAGCACGAGACAGGCCGACCTCACGTTTTCTTCGCTGACGTCCCCAGCACGAATGAAAACCACATATCAGGTGTACGTGCGAACAAACCCCTGGAAATACAGATCGACCTCAGGATGGCCATTCGCGCAGGGCTTTGCTTTTTCAAGACGGAGAGCGATGGCGTCCTCACGCGCGACAAGGTGCCCAACTACACGATTATTTCTGTATTGGACGCTACAAATGGCGATGTATGGTACACTCGCTCCGAGCAATCGGATGCAGGTGCACCAGCTGAGGCGACTGAGGATGAACCCCAGGGAATGAAGCGCGACCAAGCTGTGGCTGATGATCGTTCAACAGCGCTGGAACGTATTGCTACGACGCGCACAAATGTGGCCTCTCCTCGCGCCCCGCAAGGGGAAGCGAAGAGACAGAAGACTTTCAACCCAATGGAGAACGTTGAGCTGAATGTCGCCACGTGCCCGGTTTGCAACAACAGTGTCTTCGAGGGGCAGGTGCACTGCTCATCATGTGGGCAGTTGTCTCCCCTCAATCCACGCCTGTTGAAAGAGCAACAGAAGTTTTACATCGTGCAGCGTTCCAATCTGTTGAAGAAGATGGGCCTCAGCACCCACGTCACAGCTCAGGTCCTGGCATCTGTGGGAACATTTGACCTTCGCGAGGAGGATCGTAGCAGCATCATTCGTGGCTTGAACTCCCCGGACAGTGCTGTCATTCAGGAGGCACGGAAGAAGCTCAAGTCCGCCCTGAAGAACGGCTACCACTCTCTGCTGGACCGCTATGAACTCGACCTTCAATACAGGGTTCGTATGCTTGAGGTGGGCCGTCGGGAGGCGGACATGCTCCGCATGGAGTTGGGCGCAAATCTCGTCTTGGCTGCTCCAAAGCAGTCGCAGGCCCAGCGCACTCTGGGAGTTGGCCTTGGATCAACTTCGGAGTCGCGAATCGCAAGGCTCGCGTATATCAAGACAGAGTTGGAGTTCCTGCCCAACGAACTCCAAGATGCGCTTTCCTCTCGCTGTATCATAATGTTCCAAGGGATGCCTTATAGCCCGAGAGCTTTCATCAACGTGGTTTTTGAGCAAGACAGGCCTCGCAGCATCGGTTGTTGGAATGGCATCATCCATCTGCGAGGCAACACGTTGGACGACCTCCGCAACGAGATGGACTGGATTTTCAGCCAGAATGAGCGGTATGCACGTAACTCGATTGAATTTTCGAGGAAAGAAAGCAGCAAGCACCTTGCTCGCAATGCAGCCCGCTATGCCGAGACGAGCGCTCCCGCCGCCCGCGAGGGTGTGCGTTGGAGCCGTGGCAGCTGGCAGAACTGGTCCGAATGGAGCGGATGGGGTGACAGTAGCGGTAGCTATTCGACTTGGCAGCGGCGCTGAAAGCGCAACTGTCATGGTTTGCATGAAACAATGGTTCCCCTGACCTTCTCCCTCTGTTGTGTTTCTGTTTGGCTGCTTTGTGAAAGGCCCCTTTAACACGCAGAGGGGGGTGAAGAATTTTGATCGGTCAATATGGGGTTTTACATCCATTGCATCCGCAGTGTGGCTGTTCAAGCGTGAAAATGTGCGAGCAGCGCACTTGGACGGTTTGTTGTTTCCTTTTGGGCCCCAAACCGGTAACCCTTGAATCTATAGATACTGTAAAGGTGGGCAACAAAGGGGAACCCAGGAATCAACTATGTTTTGAGCCATGGCACACGTATCAAGTGGCGGAGTCTGAGACAAGAAGTCTTTGCTTGTGAGCGACCAACACTTTTTTGATAGTTGTCGATTGCACCCGAATTCCGCACAGAATCCAAGGGGGTCTGCCCAATTTTCCATGGGCTTGGTTGTAAGGGTGCCTCCTTTTTGGGGCTGGCTTGGAGGGAAACTAATAGGAACCGATTGTGGGGCAGCCCACATTTTTTTTTGTGGATCACATGCTGACGCAAGGCTTGCCTCAAGGTGGAAGACATGGACGCCGTGCGGCAGGAGAGTGCTATCTCCGGATGAGGGATAAGAGGTGGTTCTCGGCCGTGCTCGACTTGGTGCTGACCACCTCAACAATGTTGGCTTTGCTTTTGGTGTCTATTTAAAGCCCCCTCCCCCCCAAAAAAGGGCATCCTCAAACAAGCACACCTAGCTAGACCCAAGATTTTTGACAGTGACCGGATTTTCATCAGGGTCTAATGATGTGGAGGTTTCTCAAAATTGGGACCCCCCCCCTTTTTTGATGGTTTTACATGGAAACCAAAGCAAAACCAATGATTTGCGGGGGTATGCCTTTGGTTCCTGGCCAGCCGCTCACAGCTCAGGTATGACCAAGTGGGCCGACCGAAGCAACATGGAGCCCAAAAGGGGCCCCTCGAGATGGTCATGAAGCCAGGCAAAAAGCACACATCAAGCTGAGGCAATTGGTATCCAGCATCCACACGAGCGCTTGTACAATTCTAAGCATGGAAGATGAGGGGTGCATCAAGAGTATCATGCCTTTGATGGTACAACATATTATATACATATATATATATATATGTATATTATGTATATTGTATACGTAAAACACAGATACCATGAGTAGAAATGTGATATGTATACTTCACATATATATATATGGTCACCCCCCCCTGCATGACCTACCGTTGTCTTTCAAAAAGTCGTTGGGGACCATTAGCAGACAAGAAAAAAGTGAAAAAACACATGTTTTTTATGGTTTTTGATTAAGAAACAACACAGTCAACCATTGAACAATTAAGAAAAACCAGTGTGTTTTGATGGTTTTAGCAAAAAATGTGCAAAAACCCATGTTTTTTTAGAAAAAAACAGGAAAGCATTCAAAAAAACAAGTGTAAAAACTGATATGTTTTTCAGATAGATCCCTAAGTCAAAAACTAAGAATTCCCTGGGTTTTTGATGGTTTTGCAGTAAAACCTTCAGAATTCCTTGGGTTTTTAGCATTTTTCACATAAAACCAAGAACACCTCGAGAAAACCAAGAATCCAAGAATCCAAGATTTTCAGGTAGATGTTTGGTCCACTACAAAATCTTGGATTCTTGGTTTTCTCGAGGTTTTCTTGGTTTTCTTGGTTTTACTTGGGAATTCTTGGATTTCCAGCAAAAAACCAAGAATTACTAGGGTTTTTTTGGATTTCCAGCAAAAAACCAAGATTTACTAGGGTTTGTTTGGATTTCCAGCAAAAAACCAAGAATTACTAGGGTTTTTTTGGATTTCCAGCAAAAAACCAAGATTTACTAGGGTTTGTTTGGATTTCCAGCAAAAAACCAAGAATTACTAGGGTTTTTTTTGGATTTCCAGCAAAAAACCAAGATTTACTAGGGTTTTTTTTGGATTTCCAGCAAAAAACCAAGATTTACCAGGGTTTTTTTGGATTTCCAGCAAAAAACCAAGAATTCCCAAGTAAAACAAGGAAAACCAAAAAAACCTCGAGAAAACCAAGAATCCAAGATTTTGTCGTGGGCCAGACATCTACATGAAAATCTTGGATTCTTGGATTCTTGGTTTTCTCGAGGTTTTCTTGGTTTTCTTGATTTTACTTGGGAATTCTTGGATTTCCAGCAAAAAACCAAGAATTACCAGGGTTTTTTTGGATTTCCAGCAAAAAACCAAGATTTACTAGGGTTTTTTTTTTCCAGCAAAAAACCAAGAATTCCCAAGTAAAACAAGGAAAACCAAGAAAACCTCGAGAAAACCAAGAATCCAAGATTTTGTCGTGGGCCAGACATCTAACACAACAGAAATACCAGCACCAACTGAAGACGAAGAAGAAGAACCACAAAAAGATAATTTTGAAAAATTGAAATCTTAATAATAGCATATATAATGGGTATTGGTAAAAGTAAAAATAATGAAAATAATAGTTTGGAAGACATTAAGAATTTAAGTATAGATGAAAAAACACGAGCAGACACTTTAATTATTAAATCTCTTCAAGAATGTGTGACACGAATTGAGAAACTAGAGAAAGAAAAATCTGACAAATTAATATATAAACTTCCTGCCTTACAATTTTGCAATGCTTCGTTAATTTAAATTAATAATATTAACATATAATAATATTATTGATTGCTATCATAATCTGTCATTTTATCCTCTGGTATTGTTGTTGAAGTAGTACTACTTATATCATCTATTAAATCTTCTTCATCAACAAAATTATTTTGACATCTTAATAATTCCTCGTCTGTTGCCCTTCTTTTCAATACTTTATAAAGTTTATGTATCCAAGAATTAGTATGAAAAATACAATTACCTCTACGATAAAATCCACCACATCTACATAGGTTCATTGGCATATTACTATATTATATTAAATTATAATATCTTTATTCATCATTCGTAATTTGAAATGCCTGTTCAAATCTGATATGAAACATTTTGTTAATGTCTTTAGCATTCATATTCACGTAGAAGAAACTATAAGGTGTGTCATTAACGGCTTGATGATACATATCTAATAATTGCTGTTTATCAACAATGGCGCTATTTTCTTCAATAAAACTCATTAACTCACTTGCATTTTTCAACCTAATGAACTGGCATTTAAACGAATGATAGGCACTAAAACATTATATTTTGTGTTGAACCAATTACACTTACTGCATCGTGCCTGCCTCTTGTAAAAAGTCCGTGTAATAATTTACTATATCTAACAAATTTAGGATTGTCTGCGTGGTCATCTACGACGATAAATATTGAATGCGTGGTCATCTATAACGATTAATATTGAATGTAGTTTCTTTATCTTTTTAGACTTCATATAATTAATTATTTTCTTCTGTCTTTCAATTACATTTTCTAAATCACTTGGATTATAATTAGCAAAATAAATTTGTTCTTTTTCATCATCCACGTGCAATTCATCCCTGATGTATTTTTTAACTTCTGTAAAAGTTGGGTCATTATGAACGCTGGGGGAAAATATAAATATTCCTGCAAATGAATTTCTATAAACATTCAAGATAAGGGTTTGGACTAAAACTGTTTTGCCTCCCGTCGATGAAGCAACTATAATACTTCTAAATGGTAATTTTAGCACGTGCTCATATGTGGATTGTTTGAATTCATATTCAGTTATGTTTATTGGTTTTATTATTGGGACATCTGTCATAGTTGATATTAAAGAAATATAGAAAATTATATTTAAAAAAACTTGTCATTAATATTAAATGGAACATCATTATGTTATGAGTGGCGGTGAATAACATAATGGAACAGGTTTTCCATTGCTTCAATCAATAAGCATTGAAGATAATTAGTTTTGTGTTTTGCTCGCGTGTGCAATGAAAACCAAGTGCTGTGCCGGGCAAATGATAGATGAGATCCTGCTTTTTTTAGCTAAAAGGTAGGTCATGCAGGGGGGGGTGAGCATATATATATATATATGTATATATATATATATTATATTCACAGACCAGGGTTTCTTGGCCTCAGATTGCATGGCTTGATTACTCGCTTGGGATCTCGGGCAGATGGCCGCCATGGCTTGGGATCTCGGGCGCGCGGCGGCGTTGGCGCCTTGATTTTGTATGGAGCGCCAAGAGCGAGCCACATGGGAAGAGCCTGTTGGGAGCCCTAGATAAAACCATCCCCTTTTGGTTTGCATCGAATCCAAAGATGGCAGGTTCCCTATTTTGATAGAGGTCAGGACCATTGGCCGTATCCCCAGCAGAAGGTGGACATACGGGTGGTTTTGTGGGGTCATGGAATAAAGGGCCCATGAAAAACTATGGTAGTCGGGACGATTTCCAAAATCTGGCATCGGGTCTCTGAAACAATAGTCGGGCTTTGTTAAATATCCACTTGGATGTTCGCATTGGGTAGGCACATGGAAGCTTGAGTGACTTGCAGGTGGACAATAATTGAGCAATTCGAATTGAAACCCTCAAGAGATCTGCAAACTGTTTGGTTTGCTTCTGGCTTCTGATTGAACACCCGAAAAATGGGGTTCGCATTTCTAACTTTTAGGATACAGTGTGAAATCACCTGCCTCAGGCTGGGGATGCAGTGCAAACATGTTGTCGGAGTATGGTGTCTGTTTGTTTTTTTTTTCGATGGCTTGCTTGGTGGTGCGCAGGTCTGTGAGTCAGACCAGTCTGTGACTCTATGAGTCTGTACGTCTGTGAGTCTGTGGGTCTACCTGCCTTCGAGTTTCTTCGTCACAGTTAGTCTCTCTGTCTGTTTGCTCGTCAGTCAGTGAGTGCTTCAGTCTGGCAGTCAGTGAGTCAGTCGGTCCGTCAGTTTGTCAGCAATCTGTCAGTCTGCGAGTTTGTCTTTCGGAAAGTCCGCCAGTCAGTCTGTCAGACTTCCCCAGATGGCTTTGTTTGTCTGTCTGTCTGTCTGTCTGTCTGTCGGTCTGCCTGTCTGTCTGCTCGTTTTTCTTGTGGGTTCGATTGTTTGTTCGCCTTCCCAAAGCAAGCGGAAGGCTTGTCGTTTCCACCCACGAGATGTTTCGCTGATACCGCTTCCTGCGGTCGTTTAAGTATTCTAATTCACTCAGTGCATCTGGAAGTTGCAATTACTTGGTTATTTTTTCATTTTTTTTCCAGACGCTGCGGTACGCTGCGGTATGACTTGAGATTCAGAGGCTTGGACCCATGTTTGGGCCCTTCGGTAGACAGATTCCAACAATGAGTGGTGATGAACCTTCTTCGCGGGGTTCATATTTGGGCGTGACTTTTTGAGGCTATTCGGAGTCCAACTCCGAATTCGAGACACATCTAATTATGTGGGTCCATACATTCGGCGAACGTGAAACATCTCTCCGTTTGGTTGCCAATGTCCCTCCTTTGTCTATGTGTTCTGGGACGTGTTGGTGGTCCAAGTCTTCCTCAGTCCCGGTCGGAAGTGAGGAAGTGAGGGAGGTTCGGGTCTTGTCGCGAGGCAGCCAAGGCGGGGGTCAGTGCCTTCGGCGCCTTCAGCGCCTCCGTGGCTTTCTTCACGGCCTTCCCCAAGCCCTGGATATACCTCAAGCAGGAGATTCTTACCAAAAACAAAGATAAAAGGAGAGGACCAAACACAGAAACATCGAGAAACATATGAAGAACAACGAGGTATCAGGCTGGCAGAGGGTTGGGGAAGTACCCACTGAAGCCTTGGACGGCGTTTAGGGGATTCAGCGTCTGATGAAAAGGCGAAGCATTCCATCTCCGGTATGAATCAAACAGAAGTTACGCATCACGGGCCGAAATTCCAAGGAGACCAAAGGAAGCAACCCACTTCTTGTCTGTTTTTCCAATTTTTCCATGGAATACCAAAAGGGGCCAGCCCCCATCCTGTGCGTACCCAGCCCCCGCTAGGAGCGGGTGTCGCTGGCGCGGCTCGAGGCCGAGGACGGCCTCAGCTACGAAGAGCTGCGCTTGGCGGACGGCGGCAAGGCGTGGCTGGTGGCCCGCGGGACCTCAGGCGCGGGAGGGGGGGGGCCCCTTTGAGCTGATCGGAGGGAGGTTTGGCTGGGTCGGTTTAGGACGTTCAGAGGAAGGGTGCTTTCGGAGAGTGTCTTGCAATGTTTGGGCTTCAGGGAGATACAGCGATTCCAAAAGTCTTCTTGACTGTTGCTTCGGAAGGGTGCCAGTTACTTCAAGCTCTGTGTTTGTCCAAAGACCGAAAGTGTGAGCAAAAGTGGCAGGAGTCCTTGGCATGCAGAGAATAATGTGGGCGGGCTGAGCCGGTTGGCTGAAACAAGTGAAGCGATGATTCCTAGCGCGGACTGATATCTGCTTCCGAGAAAAGCTGCCTCTAGATAAAGCCCGGCCCAATGAAGCCACGAGCTAGGTTCTCAGTGTGTTCAAGGGGCTGACTTTGATAGAACAAAGAGTGTCCGCTGGCTTGTGAGTGAGGGTGGCAGAGGCTGTGGCGTGGTTTGCCCAAGGGTCATTTCAATACACATGTCAACCTGCAATTCAGCAGGTCCTCGGCGCTTGTTACAGTCAACATAGTTTTTCCGACCATAAGATCGGGCCACTCCTCAGCTTCTCGCAAACCCCTTCTGAACCTTCCCATCGCGGTTTGTCTGGGGCTCCAGGGTACCTGGCCGCCAGATTGGAATCCGGGATTCTGGTTATCTCGTGCAAAACGGAGAGGTTTTAGGCGGAGAATGCATGGGGATTGCTGACAGGAGATGCAGCCATATGTCTTTGCCATGGGCGCTCGAAGCACAAGGCAGGAGAAGTGGCAAGAGCATTCTACAGTGGCACGATGCTGTCTCTTTACAGCCAAGTGGCATGAGTGATGGTTACTTTGCCTCTCTTCAAAGTCATGTTGTGCAGGGAAGTGTGCATGAATCAACGTCACCATGAACAAATTGGCCAAAGGCTAGAGCCAGAGAGAGAGAGAGAGTTCAATGCAAGTGCACAAGCAACGCGCTGCCCAGAGTTGTGGCTGTTGTCTCGGTGCGGCACTCTGACACTTTCTGAAACTAGCAGTATCAAGCTTAGGACCCCCCAACTGGGTTGGTTTCCCATTGGGTCGCTAGAACATTGGGTTCCCAAATTTCGTAAGCCCGCTTGAGCATCACTCTTGGGATTGTGGGGGCGACCAGCGCTTGGCACTTCCCAAAAGTCGACGTGTTTAGGGAGAAAACGCTAGCCATGGCTTGAGGCGCACAACCGCCCGCTGATCCGGGCCCTGGCTTCCCAGTACACGGTGCTCGCCTTTGACTTCCCGGGGCACGGGGACCGATGCCGATGAGCCGAAAGGAATGTTGACCCTGGACTTAGGTGTGCCTCCCCCCCCCCCAATAAACTAGTGTACATGGGTAGGAGGAACCCCCTGTTGGAACGGTGTTCGAAGGGGACCCGCATGAGCGACGGTCAAGATTCATGAATTCATACGCTGCACTTGCGTTGGGTAAACTCGCCAAAATACCAGACGCAATTGCGGTCTAGTCGCCAAGCTCCCATGTCAGTTGGGGACATACTAAACGTTGACCGGGGCCGCGAGTTTTGACACAGTTAGCAATGGGCAACTTATGTCAGTTTGTTCAGAGGGCTCATTTACAGATCTTCCCGTGAGCTGCCTGTGAAAGTGAAAGGAAATGCGATTTGTTGTGTCATTCGAGAAGCGGATTGACCACACATGGTTGTGTGCTTGATATCTGGGGAATCAAACATTGTGTTTTCCCCTGATCAATATCCCCTCCGCCATTGATCAATGAGGGATTGCCTTTTAGGTGAGGCACCCCCACGACACAGGGATCCTGATTGACCCATGCGCCTCAAAGCGAGGCTTTCCGAGTTTCGTTTGACAACGGGCAATGGCATTCGGGTGAAGGCTCCTTTCTTGGGTCCCATATTTTGAGTTGGTGAATCGTGATTGGCATCTGGGACTTCCGTTCGGTGTGTTGGGCCATGTTTTGCTATCCTCAGGCGTTTGCTGTGATCTTTGTCATTTTTGTGCACTGGGCTTTTGGTCAGCTTTTTTTGTTTAAGATATTTTTTCAGGTGTTTCGGAGGTTGATTTGAGGGGTGACCGGCCCTTGCCAAAAGACACAGGAGAACGCTTACGGCCCCACGAGTTTGGGCTGGCGGGAGGCAGGCACTGTGCAGTACGCCGCTCGGCAAGCGAGAGACACTACTGGCTCCACCAACCTCAAAAGAGCAAAGTCACAAGGGTTGCTTATGTTGAACTCCAAATGTGACTGGCCTGCACCAAAGAATCCACAGCTTAAAATCGGTAACCCAAATGAGTCAAAGGAGACAGTTGAGAAGCCACACTTTAGAAGAGCCTCCATCACAAGCCGCGTGTCAACTCCAGCAAGGGTGTTGGTTGCTATTTGGCTATGCCCTCAAGAATGGTTGGTAAACATAGATATCCAAAACGATGTCCACCGAAGGGTCCCCAATTGGAGTTCATTTCCACCTGATGTTTGTTGTGCTATCATTAACCCTTGGGAGTTACTCCTTTGCAGATGAACATGGAGCTAAGAAGAAGGTTTTTCAAAACGATATGTTTGTAAACATGAGGCTTTTGGAGCTCCATGTGAATCTATTTCTCAGGCCCTGGATGCTTTACAGCGAGAGGGATTTCAGCGGGTGCTGCTGTATGGCTGCAGCGCCTGAGACCAAATTTGGAAGTTTGAACCAAGGGACAATCATGTGTGTAGCATCCTAGAATTCATAAGCAGCACCGGGCAACCCTACGTCCCGCGACTCAGTGCCATGTCGCATTTGCCTTGTTTTGCCACAAGGACACCTAGGGTCACCGGTGATGGCGAGACTCCGAGGTGCTAGTCCGACATCAATCTTGCTAGGTTCCTGGATATTCATTCTCCGGCCTTTTCCTAGGCGTTTTAGTTTCCTGGTAGTTTTAGGCGTGTTGGGCGTTCTAAGTGGTTTCTAGGAGTCTTGCGCGACCCCCGAGCCCAAAAAGCGTCTTTTTCTGATTTGCGGGCGTTTGCGGGGTTTTGCGGGCTTTTTGCGGGCGTTTTGCGGGTAATTCTGGGCGGGGAAAACGTGAAACCGTACCAATTCTGAAATCTCACAAAAATATAGGAGCTTTAGTACTTTTAGGCGACTTCGCGGGAAAAAAACATCGATATCTACGAAAAGCAAGTCAAAGCCGAGAACTACCAGGAAATCCATGGAGAATGAATCTCCAGGTTGTGGCTCACAAGCCGATAGACCTCTGGGCTAGTTGACCCCAAGGCGATTGCGTTGGTTTGCCTACCCTGCTCGACAAACCAACTTTGCTTTGAATGAGATACTGACCCTGTGAGATGGTACCAGAGCATTGCTGGCGCGGCAGTCTGCAGACTAACACCGCAGAGCTTGTTGAGAGGCCTACCCTTGAAATCAAAGACAAGGACAAGTTGAACAAGATGAGCTTACCTTTTGCTTGTTGAGCTCGGCGATTCGCGCTTTCGGACTGCCAAATTTCCAGCCTTACCCCAAGTCCACTGCCCAAGCAAGCCGGCCAAAATCCACCTAACTTGGGCGGATGGCGACTTCACAAAGAGTGTGTGTGTGTGTGTGACCGACAGTTGCACGACTTTCAACAAGTCACTCAGATTTGATGCGCCAAGCGCGTCACGTTTCGGTCGGCCCGTAAGGCATGGGCGGTGCAGCAGCTCTCATCAACCAGGCCCAAGGGGGCTTCTTGTTCCGGTCTGAAAGAGAGAACACCGGGCTCCTTCAAGTCTTCTTTTGGATCTCCGAAGCAGTTTCATTAAAGCTCACTGGATTGCAACTCTCAAAGGGAAATCCGGGCGAGCTGCTGCATTGATTCTGATACCGCCGGCTTTGCATCGAACCGGTCGCAAGTGAAGCACAGACGACACTGTTGCAAGTGGAAGATATGATTCATCAAATTGTCGTCAGACATCGGACAAAGCTGATCTTTGGTGTTGCTTACTGCAAGGAAGCACGCAAACTGCTAGACTTTGATGTTGCATTGGGGCGATGTTGAAACCCTGACGGCCATGGTGAACTTGTGCAAGCCAAACTCGCGATTGGGTTTGAGCTTGACGTAGACCTCTCGACCAATGGCTGCGCCATCTGCTCTTAGCACAACGCCAACCATCCGGTCCCCTAGCCTGGAGCACTGGAAAGCGCAGGCGCGAGAGCCGTCTTCCTTGGTGCGGGGTGTGATCACGGACGGCACCTTCGGGAGCTTCAGCGACTCCTTCCGGGCCTTGGTGGAGCTTAATGCCCGGGGCCCGAGGGTCACGTCTTTTCGCGTGGGACCTTTGGCTTTGGTGATGTCGAAGTTTCTGGGGAGGGAGGAGGTTCGCTTTTGGACAGATGTAGCAAGCTCCAGGAGGTTGACACAACGTGGACTCACTTTAGTGACCGAAGAAGGTGGCGCACCATGATGCCAGCATCCCAAAAGCCCAAAAGCGGCCAAAGCCGAGTTTTGACACCTCTTCACAGCATGTGTCCAGTGTGATCCGAACCCAGTCTGAGTTCGGGTGTTAGCGTCCTTCTCGGCTCTTGCCTCCCGCCCGATTCTCTTGTGGTTCTTTGAGCACGTTCAATGGAAGGGAAGGGGTGCCTGCTTATTCCGAAACCTTCTCAGATGGTTGCGGCAACGCGTTTGAGGCGTTGACATCCAACATTTTGATTCAGCCCTGTACCCAGCCGGCAGAGGGCAGCAGGTGGCCCAAGCAACGGGGAGTTGCAATCAGAGAGGTTCCGCCCACATCCACTGCCTGTCAAAAGGCCATGATGCTTGATCTAGCTTTAAACGAAGCTCCCCACACAGCGGACAGACGTCGCTGTCGATTCTTTCAGGGCTGGTGGATGCCCAGTCCGCTGCGCGGCGTCCTGCGCCTCGGCTGAAGGGCCCCTGAACTCTGAACTTCTCAGATTTGGCAATGTAAGGGGAACAGACAACAACTCAACGGTTTTTCGTCACAGGAACAAGCGCGGTGCAGCCCCCGAAAGGTTCTACACCAGCCTCAAGCTGGCCGGGCTGCTGGCCGGCTATGATCCTTGGTCCGTGCGACCTGCAGAGACTTGGGCCAATTTGCACAGGACGTGCTGAATGACCCATTTCGAGCTCATACGAAACAATAAAGGCATGGATACGTTTGTTTGAATCTCCGGACCTTTGCTATCTTTTGTGAGACAGGGATACCAGCTAGTGACTCGCCTCTGGACTACGGAACGCTACCGCCTGTAAGTGTTGCTCCATCGGGTTGAGAAGCGCAAAAGAGCCCTGAGACGTAAGTCAAAAGAGGTCCTTAAGAAATTCATGTTTGTCTTGCGATGGGGAGAGAGCCCATATGCCGGCCTCTCAGGGTTCCCCTCGTGCAACGAATGGCTTAGGGAGGGGCGCCACCTTTTAGCGAGACACCAAGCAACTCTTGAGGTGCCCGACTTTCCTTTTTGGCATTGGCTTTTCAGGGCCATTTTGATGGTGACATGTTTTGCCCTTGAAAAGGACAGTTCTCCGATTTTCGCTTAGAATGGACCCCCTTTTCGACTCCCTTGAAAGACGGCACGCGATGGCGCTATCCCAAAGGGGGCCGGAGCCCATGTTTGCTGAAACTCCCTGCACTGGCTCCACTTGGTGGATTCACCTTTCCTTCAAGACGCTGGAACACGCCTCACAAGTCGAGGGAGTATAAGGAGAAGCGTCAAGGGTAGCATTTGCTATTCTGCCACACACACACACGCACACAAAAGCACCAGCCCTTTATAGGCCTCCAAATGCAAACTCGGATAGATTAGATTAGATTAGGCTAGACTGAATTAGATAGACAGACAGACAGACAGACAGACAGACAGACAGACAGACAGACAGACAGACAGAGAGAGAGAGAGAGACAGACAGACAGACAGACAGACAGACAGACAGAGAGAGAGAGAGAGACAGACAGACAGACAGACAGACAGACAGACAGACAGACAGACAGACAGACAGACAGACAGACAGACAGACAGACAGACAGACAGACAGACAGACAGACAGACAGACAGACAGACAGACAGACAGACAGACAGACAGACAGACAGACAGACAGACAGACAGAGAGAGAGAGAGAGAGAGAGACAGACAGACAGACAGACAGACAGACAGACAGACAGACAGACAGGCAGGCAGGCCGGCAGGCAGGCAGACAGACAGACAGACAGACAGACAGACAGAGACAGACAGACAGACAGACAGACAGACAGACAGAGACAGACAGAGACAGACAGATCGATCGATCGATCGATCGATCGATCGATCGATCGATCGATCGATCGATCGATAAATAGAGAGAGAGAGAGAGAGGAGACAAAATGCGGAGAACCGTGCGGGCGTGTCTTTTTTGTTGAGGGAACTTATATTATTTTTGCTAGTCCAAAGAAAGCCAGAAGTTAGAAAGGAAACCAGCCATGTTGGCTTCCTGTTCAGACGGAACCCATGCCTAGGGAGATATGGCTTGGTGAAGCTGGTGGCTGCAGGGGCAAGGCCTGTACAAAGCTGAATGTGGAGCACTGCTCAGTCAGTGTTTCAGCCCGTGCCGTCACCAGCTTCTGTCAATATCATTGATTGGAGCCGTTTTTTGGTCGGGAAGCATTGGCAAAGTTTGGATGAGTCTCCGAGGTCCTACTATGGCAAACATGCCAGTACTTGATAAGGCTTTGGCTGACCCTTCAGACATGGGATTTGTGAGGGCTGTTCACAAGATCTTGTCAGCAAAATTGCAAATGAACGTGCGTCCCACCTCTTAGATGATTTCACGCGTTGTCTGTACGCAAATGAACCAACTGCACAATCAAACCCTATTACTAGAAATTTGCGGTCAATCCAGTTACCTTGTCCCTTGCAATATCTAGAGCATCCATCGAAGCGCCTTGTCCCGCGGTTCTGTTTTGGCTGCTTAAGGAGAGTATCAAGGATATCTCCGTGCCAGTGCTGATTCTGCAGGGCCGATCTGACAGCATCTTGGTTCAGTGAGGTTGCCTCTGTTTCCCATGTTGGGGGAAGTATGCTAGGTGACTGTCTCCAAGCCAGCATGCAGGTTCCGCCGTTCTTTCCTTCAGCACTGAACTGTGAGTGGCGCTGCACCTGTCTTTGATGGAGCTTCCCCAGCTGGCGTCATTTTACCCTTCTCTTCAAATGGGCCGGGCATTTTGAGGGGCAGGGGCGGAGCTGGGAGGGGCCGGACCCCTGTCTTTGCACGACAAGGTTTGGTGCCGCCTTACAACGCCGAGCAATTGCAGCGTGGCGCCTTGGCAGATGATTGGCCTCTGTTCAGGGGGCGGGTTTTTCCAGGGCTCGCACTTCGGCTTTTGGGTGCTGAACTTGATTGGCTTTTCTTTGCGTGAGATGTTTTTGAAACGAAACATACTTGGCACAAAATAGTGATCTCACAAAGGGATTTTGTTTGCAACCTCGGGCCCCATGATAATTTGGTGCATTCCTTATTGCAGAGTGCATGATACGATCCGCATTGGACGGATATCAACGTGCGCAGACCTACAATTTGGTGAAAGAGATGGCACATGTCCCTCTTGTTGGTTTCGTCAAACCGTTTAACGTACCTGCATGAAGGGAGTTGTGCCATCTGCTGTTCCGGTGCGAGCGCAAGGAGCCCGGCAGGGCTGCGTGCACTTCTACCAGGGTGGTCACGATGAGCCCAACAACCCAGAGGCGAGGGAGCTCGAGCCGACTTTTGTTCTCTGTTGATTTCATACGATGCTTGAGATGTTAGGTTGCACTTGCTGAGTGGCCGACATTGTTTCTTCATTTTTGAGGCGCCCAAAGCGCCGGGGAATATCTGGGCAACGAAGAGCATCCAATCTCCGAATTTTGACAACCAGAATGGGAATTTGAGAATGAATCTATGGCCGTGTCCCTACGGAGTATTGACCATGGCAGAGATGTTCATTGCGAAGGCGAAGCGAGACTCGCTTTAGCACAGAAAACCCCGGAGCAGTTGGCGCTCGACTCAAGTTGCTTTGTACCTGCATATCTTCACCAGACCGCAGTATGAGAGTGGACGCCAGTCACTAACCAGGGAATTTGGTACAACGTGTTGGCTTGTCAAGAAAAAGTCTTTTTGGGACAGAAAGTCGTACTCGCGATGCGCATTTCCGAGCAGGTGCAAGAGGCCATCCTCAGCTTCGCCAAGAAACTTTGGTGAGAGCCCGGCGAGCGAGCGACCTACGGCTCGAAAGCTTGCGTTCGAAAGAGTGGAGGTGCCCTCCGACTGGCCGAAAAGGCACGCGACGCTGGACCAAAGACCCATGCGGTCGATGGAAGTGCTGGCGCAGACTTTCTGGGGCGCTGGAGATCGGTTCAGAAGCTGAGCACCGGCTACCGGCAGCCGAGCTTTTTGGCCTCAGGAAAAGCGCTGCCGTGGTGGGATGTCGGATCCTAGGTCTATCGGCACACTAAGTCATAGGGCAATCAGAGCAGGGGGTTTGGTCTAAACCCATGAATCATCCTCTGAGGCATCGCCGGCATTGCTGGGCAACTCAATGTGTTTGGGACTCGCTAAGATTACGGCTGAAATCCTTGTTCCTTTGCAGTGATGCACCTCAGATGGGTTGCTTTCACAAGCGCAAGTTCGTTGATGACCCTCTCGGACTGCAAGCCTCTCAGGACTTGAGGAGAAGCCTGGACACACTGGTAGAAGACAAGGCTGGGAGGCTTCGAGCGCGAGGCTTCCAGCGAGTGCTGAAAACCAGTGGAAGGTGAGGAAGGACGTCTTCGGTTGCCGCATTTCTTGAGCGTCCAAAAGTTGGATTTGGCCCAACACTTGCTGAAATTCTGACCTTTTGCTTTTGCCAGTCCTGGCTCCATTGTGTCCGGAGTGCATCGACAGTTCGCAGGCACAAGAGGTGAGCCTCCACTTAAAGCAGCAGCTGGCGGACAGCAGCGAGCAGCTGTCGGAGATGCTGCAGGCGCTTGGTTTGCCGCGGGGTACACTGCAGATTGACGTGGATCCCCAAGACCATCATAGCGGAAGCTCCTCTTGGTTTGGGCTCCATGTCGTGCCAATGTGCAAAAGAGTATTGATTTTGCTGGTTGGAACACCCTGAGAAGCGACAGTATGTAGACAGTGACGGATATTGCTAATTTGAAAGGGAGGAGGCAGACAAGCACAATGCTGACAATCTTGTATGAGGAGCCATACGGGAGGCGGTGCAGACGGGTTGCAGTGAAAGAGAGGGAGACAGTTTGGCTTGGGAAAGCTGTTCGCTGTCTCGCTGCATACAAATCCCAAATTTTTAGGTTGATGAATCATTATCGATATTGATTTGAGTATGGTTCACAGAGACCCATGCCCGCTTTGTTTGTTGAGTAACCCATTCCCGTTGGCTTGAACATTTGCACAGGACATAGGGCAGTGATTGAAAGTCAGCTTCAGTGTCGTCACTTGTTATGTGGAGCAAGGGGACTCAAGACACGCAGCTTTGCTTTTCGGTTGGTGTCTTGCTGTCGGAAGCATGACAAAGCCTTCTTGACTCAGAAGTTCGAGCCACATTGTAGATAATCACAGATCAATTGGTTTTACAACAAGCCATATCCTGATATCGTAACATTTCAGGCCACAGCATGCTGGGTCCAGAGGTATCATCACGGCATTTCATATCGTATACCCCTTCTTGAACACTGTCAAAACAACATAGCCATGCCGTGTCATGTTGTGGCACATATCAGTTTCATGCGAACTTGCAACCTGCACAAGATGCTAGTGGATAATGCAGTTGAGCCAGGGATTGTTGGAATGGGTCATCACATGCCCCAAATACAAGTTAGAGCTGACGCTCTGCGCGAAGCCAAGCGTGCAAGAGCCGGGGGGGGGGGTTCAGACAAAGGCAAAAAGGTTGCGCTAGGCTGAAAGAGCTTTCATGCAGCCAGCCAGCCCTCCTGGCCCAGGCCCACTCTTCCGCGCAGGGGGAGAGGCTGAGGATTTGCGAGGCAGGTTGCGGTCAGTGAGGCTTTTGCTTCCTGGGCAAGTTTGAAAGGTTCTCAAAATAAGCACCCGGTTTCATGGTATGCTGTCTTCAAAGAGGCTCTTTTGGACCCAAAGAGGAGCCAACAGCAAGTTGGCCAATCCCCATTCGGGAGTGTTCCGAAATTAGGCATTGCCTTGAAGCCTTGATGAGGAAAATCATCAACAATCCCAACAGTTTGAAGAGGACAGTTGGGACACATCCCAAACAGTCGTGTCTCAAAATAGAGACGCCATCCGGTCGGATAGTCTGTTACAGGTAAACTGGGCGGAATCAATACAATCCCATTTGGGGTGTGGACTTTGCGGGCGGGGGGGGGGGGGAAGGGGAAAACATTGGCGCGTCTTTTTGAGAAGGCCCCTCTTTTTGTGGTTCTAAATAAGAGGGAACCAAAAGGAAAGCCACCCTTTTAAAGGCTCCCTAAAAGAAAGGAGAGCTTTACATGGAAGCCACAAAAACGGGGTTTCTGCCATGCCGAAACCCGACAGGATCGCCTGGCCAAGTTGGCCTTTGGAGCATTGCAGGCGGGTGGAGACCTCCAAAACGAAGGGACCGTTGCAGCTGTGCCAACGCCGGTGAGATGATGGCACACGGACCACGCTCTCCTCCCCCGGCAAACGCGTTTCAGCCGACTTTCTTTTTGAGGATCCTTCTGGGGAATCTGGGCCGGGGGTGGGTTGATTGTCGAAGTGAGACTGGCGCAGGCAACCGAGCCCCAGGAGGAGGATCAGAGGAGACGTTCGGCGCCATTTTGTTTTGCGCTAGCAAGGGGCTGAGCCCACTTTGTCACCCTCGCGCGTGCTTCAACAGAAAGATGTTCAAACTGAAACGCTGAGATAAGGAGACTGGTTCTTCCACAGAGCATGCTGCTCTTGTTTTCTGCACGGGCTCAGCAAAAAGCCCCGAGTGTCAAACATGTATCCTTGGTGGACGACGTCAACCGCAAAGCCTGATGAGGCGTAGTCTGACGCTGTGTCGCTGAGCCGGTTCCCGGCTTGGTCCCTTTCGGGCAACCCAGAAAACAACGATCAAGTAGGCTTTCCTAGCTTGTGTTGCACAAACAGAAAGTTCTGGAAACGAGGTGGATCAAGCTCAAGGTCTGGCCAGAAGGGCCAGCTCGGAGAACTTGGGACCATTTCGTGAGGCGAGCGCCATTGGACAAAGTTGCAAAGGGAATGAAGTGGCATGAAGTGGCGTGAAGCCGCAGGGCCCTTAAGTTTGCAGGTTGGTAGGATTTCAAGCATTGGTTTGAGGCACATGGACTTGTAAAGCGCATGGCAAGGGTATGTTCAGGATATTTTGTATAAGTTGGTCAAGGGTATGGTATTGGGAGATCTGGTGGTTTGGGGCGTTCCTTCTTATGTGGGTGGGTGGGATGACCAAATTCTAAGACATGATCTGAAATTTAAGGGCTGCCGCCCAGTGCCGCCGACCCCTGGATTTAGTTGTGGTTTTCGAGCAACCAAAAACAGTGCCCTTGGTTTTGGTTTCTTTGGTTTCTTTTTGACCCAAATGGCATCTGAAGCGAGGTGATCCTCATCATCTTCATGATGATTGTCATCATAGTCATCGCCTTCATCATCGTCATCATGATATTCTTCTATCATTTCAAATGCGGTATTAGGCATCCTTGGTAATGCAGAGGATGCTACGATGATAGTTATCATGACAGTCATCCGCAGCTTTGGTAATGCAGAGGATGCTACGATGATAGTTGTCATAAGAGTCATCATCCTTATCATCTTCATGATGATTGTCATCCTGGTCATCGCCTTCATCATCGTCATCATGATTTTCTTCTATCTTTATACATTTGAAATGCATCCTTGGTAATGCAGAGGATGCTACGATGATAGTTATCATCCGCAGCTTTGGTAATGCAGAGGATGCTACGATGATAGTTGTCATAAGAGTCATCATCCTTATCATCTTCACGAGGATTGTCAGCATAGTCATCGCCGTCATCATTGTCATCATGCTTGTCATCATCATCATCATCATCTCTTCCTTAGGCATCCTTGGTAATGCAGAGGATGCTACGATGATAGTTCCGCAGCTTTGGTAATGCAGAGGATGCTACGATGATAGTTATCATAAGAGTCATCATCCTTATCATCTTCATGATGATTGTCATCATAGTCATCGCCTGCATTCCTTCATCATTGTCATCATGATCATCATCATCATCTCTTTCTTCTATCTTTCTTCTATATACATTTCAAAATGTGGCGTTAGGCATCCTTGGTAATGCAGAGAATGCTACGATGATAGTTATCATGACAGTCATCCGCAGCTTTGGTAATGCAGAGGATGCTACGATGATATAGTTATCATAAGAGTCATCATCCTTATCATCTTCATGATGATTGTCATCATCGCCTTCATCATTGTCATCATGATTGTCATCATTATCATCATCTCTTTCTTCTATCTTTCTTCTATAAACAAAGATGAGGGCTGTGATGATTATATCATCGTAGCATCCTCGGCATCATCAGTGCCGGCTAACAAGAGATGATGATGACCATGATGATAGTGATGATAAGGATGAGGACTGTGATGATAACTATCATCGTAGCATCCTCTGCATTGCCAATGGGGCCTAACGTCACTTTTGAAATGCATATAAGAATAAGAATAAGAATGAGATGGATGATCATCATGATGATGATGAGAAGAGCGATCATCATAATAAGGATGATCATGATGATGATCATGATGATAACTATCATCATAACACCCTTTGCATGCCTAATAAGAGATGATGATGACATCCTCGGCATCACCAGTGCCGGCTAACAAGAGATGATGGTTAACCATGATGATAGTGATGATGAGGATGAGGACTGTGATGATAAGGATAAGTATCGTCGTAGCATCCTTTGCATTGCCAGTGGGGTCTAACGTCACTTTTGAAATGCATATAAGAATCAAGAATGAGATGATGATGATCATCATGATGATGATGAGAAGAGCCATGACATGATAATAAGCACAAGAGATGATGATGATGATAGTGATGATAAGGATGAGGACTGTGATGATAACTATCATCGTAGCATCCTCTGCATTGCCAATGGGGCCTAATGGATGATCATCATGATGATGATGAGAAGAGCGATGATCATGATGATGATCATGATGATAACTATCATCATAACACCCTTTGCATGCCTAATAAGAGAAACCATGATGATAGTGATGATGAGGATGAGGACTGTGATGATAAGTATCGTCGTAGCATCCTTTGCATTGCCAATGGGGTCTAACGTCACTTTTGAAATGCATATAAGAATCAAGAATGAGATGATGATGATCATCATGATGATGATGAGAAGAGCCATGACATCATAATAAGGATGATCATGATGATGATTATGATGATAACTATCATCGTAACACCCTTTGCATCACCAGTGCTGCCTAATAAGAGATGGTGATGACCGTGATGTTTACTGATGACAAGGATGAGGACTGTGATGATAGCTATCATCGTAGCATCCTCGGCATCATTAGTGCCGGCAAACAAGAGATGATGATGATGATAGTGATGATAAGGATGAGGACTGTGATGATAACTATCATCGTAGCATCCTCTGCATTGCCAATGGGGCCTAACGTTACTTTTGAAATGCATAAGAATAAGAATGAGATGATGATGATCATCATGATGATGATGATGATGACATCCTCGGCATCACCAGTGCCGGCTAATAAGAGATGATGATGTTGAAGGATATAGAAATGATGATGATGATGATGTTGACGATAAGAATGATGAAGGATCATATCGATGATGATGATAATGATGATGATGGGCGTCCGTATGATGCCAGTAGTCATATGCTTGCCTCAAAGATTAATCCATGCGCTTGTACTGCAACCACCCTTCCCGTGCGCCTCCCCTTTGAGGAGAAGGGGTCGGCGGATTTAAGGCTTGCTGGAGGTGCCCGGGGGCATTGTTTAGGGCGTGCGATGGCGAGGTGCGGCGTGCTCTTTGTTGAGACTTTGGGGCCAAAGCCATGTCAAGGATTGCGGAGCGCCCTGTTATTCAGTTCACTGCCACAGGGAGCTTTGGTGGTAAGATGAGCTCACCCATGAAGGCGTCTTTGATTGGAGAATCTCCTTCGTTTGGTACATGGTACAGGCCGTCAGGGAGTGCCTGGCCCTCTTGGGCCGCTTCAGGAGGCCAGGCTCCACGGGCAGCGGCTGCAGCAACGCCGGGGGGGCCTCCGTGGAGTCCCGGGTGGCGCGCCTGGAGAGGAACTTTAAGGCGCGCCTGCGGGTGGGGCCCGGGGTGCCTGGTGTATTTCTTGTTGGTGCGTGTTTTTGTTAAGGGTAGTTTTATTTTTCTGATTTATTCTTCTTTTTGGGATTGAGGGCACCGGTTTCTGACCGTCAGACATCGCTGCAATGCCGCTGGGAGCTCAAAAGCAAGTTTTGGACCAAAGTAGCAGTGGTCATCTCACAAAGCGCGCATGTCGCGCGTCATTCTTGCGCAAGTGAGCACAACGGGTCCTAGATTTGGTGAGAGTTTGCATGATTTCCCGGTCATTGTGATGAGTAGAGCTTGAACTGGAGCAGCGGGGGAGCAGGGGGGGTCGAGCCTCTGAAATTGAATGAGAAAGGCGAAGTGCAGGTTCTTGCGGTGTTTCTTAGGGAATTGATTATGTGTGAAAATCGGGGACCCCAACCAACCTGGTAAGGGTAGCCGCAACAAAACACAGGCCCAAGTGACCATGCGTACAAGGGCTGGCCACCCGGCCGGCCAAAGAGGTTGAGGGGATCACCAAATCTTGGCCCCTCTGACAGGTGCCAATGTCACCGGCCCATGCCGCCGGCACTGCGAACATGGTTCATCGTTTTCGTGTTTTCTATCTGTTTTTTGGGGGTGTTTTGGCACGTGCACCGCGCCCCGTGTGTGTGTGCGTGTTTTTCCTTCTTTTTTCAGGCTTTGCGCGGAGCAAACCCTTGGCAGAGCCCCCCAGTCCTGGACAAGCTTCGGACAAGCGTGAGCATCGTAAAATTGTCGCACGGGGGGGGGGGCTGTAGTGTTTCTGACCCGCCGAACAATGTCGGCCAATGTTTTTTCAGCAGCCAACCCCTGCTGTCTTCCATTGCAACCATAAAGTACTTGACCGGATGGCCACTTCCAGCTCCAAAAACGCGGTGGAAACGGATTTGACATGGTTGCTGCTGATGCAAAAAGTGTTTAACTTTTGGGGGTTTAGTGGAGAAAACTCTTGATTTCCCCCAAAAAGTCAGTCGAAAAATCCAACCCAATAGCCGTTGCAACGGAGTTGACATTTGGCTCTGGGTCAAAAATAGGTACCCCAAATAGAACCCTTTTAAGTGGAAACATGGAAACCTGCGATCCCCTGGTGGTTAAATTTCGACCCATACCCATTTGCCCTCTTTCCAACGGAAGTGCTGATTCAGCTTGGCTTCTAGATGACCCTCTTTCCAAGGACGGCGCGGTTTGGTGTCTTTCTGTGCCTTTTGCGCAGGGCCTCGCCGCCTGGGCCTCCACCGGGGACGCCCAGCGCCTGGAGGAGGTGGCCGCAGCCGCCAAGCAGGCGCGTGCCCCGCGGTTTTTCTTGGGGAAGCGAAAAAGCGAAGGCCCTTTGGGAAGCGACGGCGACGGTCCAGCCCAATTTTTGCCCTGGCGAGCTCTTGGAAGAATCAGACTTTTGGTCGAGTTGTTTGAGTTTTTTTTGATGGGGAGGTGCTTGAAGAGAACATGCAGGAAGGTTGCTCGGGGCGCCGGCTGGTTTCTGCGGGTGTTTCGTTCGGCGTTGAAGCTGCTTTGCTTGGCGAGACGCACGCGACTCCTTTGGTTGCCCGGAAGTGGCTCCATCACTTGGGGAAACTCGCATGATGTGAAGAGGGGCAACCCGCCTTTCGGACACACAAGAACAACAAGGGAAATCGCAAGGAACCAATCACTTTTAGGCCATCGCCTTTGTACCCGCCCATGCAGGCCCAGGCGGACGCCCGCCGCTGGAGCGAGCGAGTGCAGCAGCTTGAGGCTGGTGCACGGTGAGGGCCCATTTGGCAGTCTTCAGGGAGCAAGTGAGCAGGACATGGATGGCCATTCCACAAACCGCAGATGAGCAAGTTTGGAGCCTTTCCCAGCGCCCTGCAATTGCACGACAATTATCTTTAGAGTCCAAGCAGTGCTACGCAATGGACCCGGACAAGTTGAAGGGTGTGAATATGCTCTATACTATATGCCGGATGGCGGCTTATGGATCTCACGCATTGCTTGCAAAGAATGCGGATTTGGCAGCTGGGGCTCAGCAAAAGGTTCTGGCTAATGATTTTCTTCATCAATAGAAGTTCCTTACTAAAGATGTCTACCATTTTGCCAAGATTGTGCTACCATTTGGCTCAAGCTTCCTTTGCCCCTGTGAATACACAATTAGGGGTGGTTGTGGGGAAATGACAGCCTATGTCGAATCTCCGTGGTTTGCGCTGCTCGCCCTTCTATCACGTGTTTTACAATCTGGAGGGCGCCAGCTGTGGCAGGTGCAATACCACGCTGCGGACCAAGAATGCCCTAAGCCTCGACAGTCTGTTCTTTGAAGCGCTGGAGGAATGCGGCCGACGGCATGACGGCTGCAGCACGGCTGGAGAGCGTCACTGGAAGGCCTGGTTGCTGAGGAGGCCCTCTTTGAATTTGAGCTTGTTCGGAGAGTTTGACGCAACTGCCGAAGTGACCACCATCTAACTGATACGCGAAAGGGCTGATGCCAAGCGGCATTAGCTGGAGGCAACAAGCGGGGGAGGCGCGGGCACAGCGCGTGGAGCAGAAGCGCGAGGCGAACGTTGAATCGCTGAGAAAAGAGATCCAGTTGGTAGCCAAGGAAGAGATGGGCATGGACCTCAATCGGGTGAGGCAGCGATAGGCCATTCTCGACGACAATGACCTGATGAAGCAGCAGGGCAAACATGATGAGTCGTCATTTTTTGTTCGTTGCTCGATCAGCACAGGTGCGCGTCAATGTGGCCGTTGGAATGATTTCGAAGTGGATTACACTGACGCAGGTTTTCGCGTTTGCGTGATGACCGCTTTGCCAAGTGATCGAGAACCAGCAACAAAAGACATGTCGCAGAGATTTGCAGAGGAAGCATTGAGGATCCCCCCAAACTCAGCATCAGCTTTGGCACCCGAGCTTCCTTTCGTGGAGCATTGTGAAGCGAGCGTTTTTAGGAGCGCGGTTTTTTCAATTAAACACGTGCAGGTGTTTCTGTCCTTACCTTTGGTATTGAGATCATTTGCCCAAAACATGGGCCAAGAGGCAAGCATGGAACCATCAATTCTAGAGGAGTTTCCTTTGTGGCGCACCCCACAGTTGGGTTCTACCCTCGGACACGCACAGGCGCGGCTCAGCCTTCCTGCGCAGCTTGCTCAGCTCGGGGTTTGATCGAACTCGCGGATGGTTTTGGGGGCCATGGAAGAACCCGCGCGCTTAATTGGGCATGCGGTTTGGCTTTTGGCTTTTGGCAATTTGGTGAGTTGGGACCTCCAGGTCACGAGTTGCGAACAAATTATGGAGCTTTGGTCAGCCCCGCGCACGCAGAGTGGTTCCAAGCTCATTTCAGGAACAAACTGCTTAGACTCCAAACTGCTTAAACACGTCTGTGCGGGATTGCTTTAAGCCCATTGCTAGGGGCAACCATGTGTCGCTCACTATGTTTTCACGCATTCTGCCAGAGTGGTGTAAGCACCTCGACGTTGTTTGAATCGTTAAACCGATCAGACGAGGCCCATGGGGTAAGATGGGAATGACTCCTTGTTTCTCACTGGAGTGGTTCAAACAATTTGAGGGCTGAGGCGTGAAGGCGTCAAGGTGCATTTTTTTTGCATGGAGTTGCCACGTTTTTGTTCATTTCCGGACCCCAAGGCCGGCGAATTCGGCTCAGAGCGTCGAGCCCTTGGGCGACGACCGTGCCCTTGCTGCGCACCCAGATCCGCGCCATCGCCATTTTGGGTTTACCTTAAAATGGGTTTACCGTAAAATGGGGGGAGGGTCATGGACACTTAGAGTGTTTTTTTCGCAGCCAAGCACCCGAAAAAAGAACATAATGCAGTGTCCGCCATACGGGGGGGGGGAGGCTACACACCCCCAAGATCAGCTGGAGCTGGGCGTGTTTCTGGAGGATGCTCCCTTTTGAGCTTGATTTCAACGGAAATCGAAAAACAAGCCATCTTGGGCTGCTAGGAGACAAACCCTCCTGTTCTTTGTTTTGGTTCTTGTCTGTAGGACGCACATTGGAGTCACTTGTATTTCGCAGATGCGCCCCTGGAGTCTGCGGAACCACCAAGCAATGAACGCCAGACAATTCATGCGTCGGCCTACGCATCTGCGCGGTTGCTGTTCTCAACCTCAAGTAGGGCGGAACTTGACAGGTCCAAGCAAACTTATAACGCAACAAGACACAGTGGAAGGAACCAGACGTAAAGTTTGGTTGGCCGCGATTGTGCCCTTTCGCAAGGGCTACTATTTCCACCATGGTATCATGGGCCAATGTAACGGAAGGGTTGCCTTTGTGAAAGGGCACACTCGTCAGCCGCAGAAAGCATGATGGCAGTTCAGTCCGGTAAGTCCGGTAATCATGTTTCAGCCGAGTTGAATAGAAACCGCAATGATTTCATGATGCTTTTCCTTTTGTATTTAAAGAAAGACAAAAAACAACAGATTGGCTTATGGCATATTTCATCCTTCGATGAATTTAGGCGCTGGAGCGTCACCTGTACGAGCTGGACGCGGAGGTGCGGCAGTCGGAACCCCAGGCGAAACAGGCCGGTCCATGGTCCCTCTGTTCAGGGAAATTCACCAAGCAACAGGTTTTTGGGGTTCGAGAAAGGCCCGAATCTAGGTTTAAAGGCTCGTTGAAAGGGCGGAACTTGTTTTAAGAAGTGGTTGGCTACCTCCTTGTTGCCACTCAAATTATGTGAGTCTGCAATGATGCAGCTCTTGGGGGACCACCCTCAAACAGCAATCAGTTTCGAATTTCTGTTTGGAAGACAAGAGAGTGATGTCTTATTTCATTCCGTCATCCATCGCTAGAATCAAGCGAACAGACACAACAAAGCTGTGTACCGTAGTGTTCATGTAATCTTCCGCTCACCTTTCGTGTACTTTTTGCCAGCATCAGCGTCTTTGCGTGCAGCCTCGGGACGGAGGGAGCAGGAATGAATAGAGCTTGGCAGTTTAGCTGCATGTGGCGTGCATTCTCGCACACGCTCTGAGGTTGCAGGAGAATCTCCCATCGCGGATCTCGGAGGAGCATCGTCCCCTTTTCCTAAGCGCCTTTGTGCAAAGGGAGCTCTTGTTCCCGAGCTGATCTCGGGGCGTGGCAAAATTCCAATGTGTCTTGCCAGGATGAGAAGGTCCACAGTGGCATCCTCGAAGAAGTGCACAGGGATTTGCTGGGCCCCGTGGCCGTGCAGCGCTCAGAGGGCAGTCACTCTTGGAGGTGAGAGAGATGCTACCATCTTGGGCCGTTCCGCGCAAAGGGTCGCGCTGGTTTGCTGAGGCGTCAAGTCGAGGCAGCCTCCTCCAGGCGAGGAATCATGTACCCGTCAAAACCCGCCCAGCATTGTTGTGACTGCTGAGCTGCAGGGGGTTTGATTTGCTTTCAGAGCGCGTCGTCATCGTCGTCGCGGCTGCTGCTGCTGCTGCTGCTGCTGCTGCTGCGGCTGCTCAACGTAGTGGACTTGAAGCCACCTTGTCAAGGCGAGCCCAGCCAGCCTTGTGGCAAGCCCTGAGATGAGCGTTGAGGCCGGATGACAGAGGAAGGACCTTCAAGGGATGCACGCTTTACACCTCCAAGGGACGTGCCAGGCTTTTTGGTACCATGAACCAAGAGCGGTGCAGAGCAAGCTTTGGGCGTACCCGTTCTGAATGGCCATGACAGGGATTTTTACCGGCAATTCACGACTCTTTTTGGCCAATTCACAGAACGGCCTTGAATTCACTGGCCACATCCGTGGGAATGTTGTCCCTTCGTCGGCTTTTCCCACTGACCTAACTACGCATCGTCTGAGTCGCCAGCGTTTCGTTCGAAGGCAAAAGAGACTGCAGCTGAAGGCCCGCAAGCGGAATTGGTGTTGGGCCGGAAAACCTTGGCCTGTTGATGGTTTGTTTAACCAGTGGCCAGGTTGTTCCTGCTTCACGGCTTCAGCCGTTGCTCCGCCAATGTGTTGCCAGTGTTTGTGGCTCAGACGTTTGCTTGCACGCCTATGAGCGGCCTCTGGAAAGGAAACGGACATGCATCATAAGTTCGCAGCTGTGGGCACCGTGCGCAAACATCGATTCTTATAATATATATATATATATATATACACCCCTTTCGGCCGTTTTGCAGGGTCTTTCCATTCTCCTATCAGCCATGACCAGCCGCTGATATCCGCCTTCATTCACGAATATTGTGAGATGCTCATATGAGGCCCATGTGCAAATTACAGGCATGAGCGGGTGTCAAGGGAGCTCTTTCCTATCATTTGCCTCGCCAGCGTGGCGCAGGTTCAAACATCTTCAACATGTGTGAGTGTTGCAGGCAAAGCAGATGTGTAGAAGCAGATGGCTTGCGGGTGACACCAGTTTTCTGGCAGCTTCTGACACATATATGTATATATTATATATATATATGATTAAGAAATCTCGCACAAACCATTCGGAACAGTTGTTGGATATCCATCATCCCCAAGAGCAACTCAATCCGCTACTCCCAAACTTTTACCGCTACAGGGAACATGGAGTATATGGGTGTGTCCTATTATGCGGAACCCTCTTCAGATGTTTTAATGAACGTAAAAAGGAAACTACCATCGAAAGGTTTCCCAGATTTAGAACAGCATGAAGGTCTTGGCTTGACGGATACCCCAACCGATGCCATACGGATATCAGTAGCTGTCATTCGCGCAACAGCTCATGCAAATCTTCTCGCCTGCGCAGCGTGATCCTTCATTGGGGATACATGATCACGGCGGACACCCGGCCGGTCCGGGCTTACAACATACTCCGGCCAGTTGCGGCTCTACGCACAAAGCTGCAAGCCTTGACAAAGCAGCAGGCGGGGATCGAGGAGGGATCAGAGCTTGTTCTTCCATCCCATTCTTGCAAAACAACGAGGCCACCAGCTTGTACCATTTAAGGAGCGCCTAGTTGTTTTTTTGGGGCACCACCCCCCCCAGATGTGTGGAGTAGCTCGCTCGAGATCTACCGAACAGCTTGTTTTCTTTGATGGTTACCTCAAGCTTGCCTGTTCCTGGATGTCCTTTCTCCCGCTCACTTCGTAGCCGTGAGAGGGTACCTGAAGATCAATTTCCTGCGTGCCATGTGTGGAGCGAGAGGTATACGCTCCAGGGCTCTCGCAAGTGAACCATTCTTGCAACATGGGCGCCCTTCGTCCAAAAGGGTCTCGCTCACTTCCATTTGTTGATTGGAGGGTAAACAACATTCCTTTTTGCCCAATAGACCAGCTGCATGCTTAGAAATTAGAGGATCTTCAGAGTTTGGACCGGGCTTATGGCTTACGTGCTGTAATGTGGAGCAATTCAAGACATTCCCGCTGTTTGTGCGAGCGGCAGACGTGGGGGATGGTTATGGATCCTTCAAAAGGGAGCATTTGTTCCAGCAACTGCCCTTCCAAAAGCCAACATGCAGCCTGAAAACCAGTCCCTGCTGCCCGGAGCCTCATTCAGGTTTGGGTATGAGGATTCCTTTCTGGGCGACTCACAAGTGGCGGAGTTTGGACCGTGGCATCCCTGAACGCCCGCGTCACGTGCGCATGCCAGGACGACAGGAGCTGGCACTTGGAGCAGGAGCTGCGAAAGCTGGAGCAAGAGTTGCGAAAGCTGCAGCTGCGACCTCAATGCCCTCAATGCACCCCCGAACAAAGCCTGGGAGTTGCCATGCCTCGGGGGAGTTTTTTTTGCGGCGGGCGAGGTGGTCGCGCGAGGGGTGGGCTGGGGGTGGCAGGATGGCAAAGCGGTGCCCTTGAAAACGGAGCATTTTTAAGCCATTCAGCCGTTGCGATGTGCCACTCGATCCGGTGTGATTTGAAGCGACTTCACCCGTGACGGGGGTCCTCGTTTCAAGGGGGTAAGTTGTTGCTTTCATGATCATCATCATCGTCGTCATCATCATCGTCGTCATCATTGTCGTCATCATCATCGTCGTCGTCGTCATCATCGTCGTCGTCGTCGTCATCATCGTCGTCGTCGTCATCATCGTCGTCGTCATCATCGTCGTCATCATCATCGTCGTCGTCATCGTCGTCATCCTCATCATCATCATCATCATCATCATCATCATCATCATCATCATCAGCATCAGCATCAGCATCAGCATCAGCAGTAGCAGCAGCTGCATTAGCATCATTCATATTCAGATTCATATTGTTATTGTGGTATCATCATTATCATTCATTTTTTTAGAAGCTAGCCGCTCGTGGGTCGACTGAGGCTGCAGGTGCAGCTCGCTGGCGGCGCAGGCACTCCTTTTGTCCGGTGGAAAGTTGGCTTTTTGTTGGTAGGGACGTGAGCAACATCTTGGCAGCTCATCATCCGCAATGTTCCTAAGGGAAACCGTTGCCATTTTGGGAGACCAAGGTGGCAAGCTTTCCATGAGACTTTGCTGTTAAGCCGGGATGGGCATTTGTTTGAGACGGTGGGACAAGTGAACTTTTGGTAGACTCAAGCTTTTCTTTTAGCTATTCACTTTCTACCTTTGTGTTGTGCCAATCTGAACTGACCAAGGGTTATTTTTGATCACCGTGGGGATTTGCGGAAAGAAACCCATTGCGGCTCAACTCGCGCACCTGGAAGGGGAAACCTCCCAGGTGGTGACCTTTGAAGGCGACATGAAGTGAGGCGTAGAATTAAACCCAACTCAGCCCCTGGAAAAGTCAACACATTGCAAGTAGACCCAGTAGACCAACTGCGGGAAATCCTCAATCCTCTTCCAAAAAGTTCCCCCCCCACCATCGCAAGCACCCACCATCCTACTTCCTGATACCTCTCGGATGGCTATCTCACACCACTTGTCCCAGGAGTTTGATGGGATATACAGCTACTATATTGCCGCCACATCAATCCGTGGTGACTGGAAGCAAGGCGAGGCCGGAGAGGGTCTCCCCACCTCTTCCCTGGCGATGCTGGCGAGCCATGACGAGGAGCCTCCGCTTGCGAGCAATGGAGCTTGCTCAACCCGCTGCTCCACCTGTCATTTTGCGCACACATTTGCACGTTTCCTTTTTTGTTGGTGTGGTTTATTTAATTGGGCATCAAGGAGACACCACACATTTGAATTTTCAGGGTTCCCCTATTTGGCGGTGCGTCAGGGCTTGTCACATCCTTTCAACAATGCTTTCAAAACACCTGGATGAGTCCTCAGCTTGGACACAGACACAGACGCACACACGCACACACACACACACACACACTCATGTGCTGCCTTTGTTTCAGGGCCGATTCGGGCCCCGGGGTGCCAGGGAGAACTGGGTTCCTAGCCCGGTGAATCATTGAATCCCAAGCAGTAGCTTGTTGTTTGTGAGCTGTGATGTGCGTTTGACCACAAAACGGTGCCCCATCCTCTTCCCTGTGTGTGTGTGTGTTTCCTTTTTGGCTTTTCTCTCAGCATCATCAACAAGAGAGAGGTCGTCCCCAAGACTTTAATCCATGAGGACAATTGAGGTGTTCCAGCTTCTTTTCTCCCAACACATCAACACCCCCCGTGCTTCTTGAAAGGAGACAAAACACGGGGCTCATGGCTACTTGAGTGGAAACTGGCCTTGAACCCAATACATAGCATCAAGCATCAAGGCTATTCAGGCGTGACTAAGGGTCATTTGAGGAGAATATGGAGGCCACGCACATTTTCCACAACCAAAGCCTAAAGGACCCGCCTACTTCTCAACAAAGACAAACGAAGCAGGTACTTGCTTGCAGTATGCGAAATCCGGCGATTGCCAATGCGGCCAAGCAGGGATCTGTGGGGTGGGTGCACGATGATTTTGCACTCCAACTCCTTTTGGCGCCAATCCGCCCAGAGGGGCCCAAAGCTGAAACCCTGCTCCATGCTCCATGTCGGGCCTCCGAAAGGTGGAGCCCAAAACTCGGTGGAAAGCATACACCCAGCGGATTTGCGCGGACAGGAGCTCAAGAACCTGGCCGCAAGTGTCGCAACGCATGCCCGCCGAGTATTGGAGATCCACCGGTGCAATGATCGATTGGGTTGCTCGGTTGCCAAGAAAAGGCGGGCGGCTGAGATTGTGCTGTTCCGGCTTCTGTCGGGGCCTTTGTGTTTGGCAATTTTGCAATCTGTTGTGATTGCTCGCCTTCGTGATAGCCATGTTGTGCTGTGTTGGTTTCATCGTGGAAACAGCTTCTTACTCGGCTCACGAGCTGTGTCCAGTCGGACAAAACCAAGCTCGTTGATGTCCGGGCTGTGGGGCCGAGCCCAAAGGGTCAAACACGTGGGTTCTGGGGGCTTGGCGTCGGGCGTGCGGGGGAAGCAGCTAGCTGGAAGGGGCTCGGTGTCAGATCTCTGAACGCGGTCCCAGATATCTCTTGCTTTGCCTTTGTGAGCCTCACTGGCGTCCATTGTCCATTCATCTGTTTATTTTCGGCGAGAAGTTGAGTAAGCTTTTTGGAAGCTAAGATATGACAGAGAGTTGCAGCTGTTTGCAGCTGTTCGGGTATGGTGGGCATTGTATCCACGTTTTGCTGGTGCACCATCCTGCACCGTGGGCTGTTTCCTAACCCGAACCAGCTGTCGTAGTTTATTCCAAAGAACGGATATCATGGAGACCGTTGCAAAGCAAAAGCAAAGTCTTTTAACCCCAGCTGTCCTGTTTTGGATCCACGTGCGTTCCGGTGGGCTGGAGATGGCAAAACCTGGTGTGTCATTTCGGCCAAAAACAGCGACCTCACGAAGGCATGTGGCATGTGTGGCCTCACCCACGAAGATTCCTGTGGCAGTCACCGATTTCAGGTGAAATATTCTCCAGATCTATGGACCGCCAGGTTGGCAGCGCGCAAGGCAGGGCAGAGAACTGGATGGGAAGGAGTGACAGCTGACTGCAGTTCCGTTCTGCACAATTTGTATTCACCAGCCTGAAATAAGAGACCCCCGAGAGGGACGCTCCGCTATGGGTGAGGCCGCAAGCCAAACATTGATAATCTGATAGTGAGGTCGCTGTAAGTTACCCGGACTTGCTGCCTTCCCTTTGACTACAGGAATTCACATTATAGGCTTCAATGGAATATAACCTGTTGCGCTCGAGAACACATATGCTTGAAGGTCACTAGGTTTCTCTGCCTGACGTTTACATTCAGAGAGTCCCTAGCCCTAAGGTTTCCAGAACGGTACAACACGCCTTTTGGGGGCGGGGGGCATTATTTTGAGCAAAGAGGATGGGGCTGCCAAATCGCCAAAAAGGCCCCGCATGCAACAATCATCAGTGGGTGCTCGCTTTATTCCTTAACCAAGCCAGGCTTTGGTCGGTGCCAAGGTGAATGCTTGTGGTGTTGGGGGGCGGCCCACGAGGTTTTCCAGTCCCTCATGATTCCGAAGATGAAGCTTTAATTTTAAAGTTCAATGGATGCCTCTGCGATTCGGGTGAAGTTCATGTTGCAGCCACTTTGCGAAAGAATGGCCTTTTCACCCTGGTCAACGTGCGCGGACTGCAATCAAACACCGGATGTAGGCTGGGGAAAGCACCCTAGGCGGCCTGTTGCCTTCAGGAGCCCAACATTTACATGTAACGTTTGTAGGCCAAAACACTCATTTGTAGAGGCCCCTTTCTTTGGAAGAGTGTGGGGTCTGGCTCCCGCTGATTTTTCGTGCTTTTGCCGAGGAAACCGCCCCAGACGCTACGCCTGGGCCCTAGGGTCTCATGGGCCTCACCGCCGGGGAGGGAGCGCTTTGGTGGGAGATCTGACATGGAACCCAACAAGTAATGACTCTTCCCACAGACCTCCATGGGTAGGTTATTTGCCATAAAGAAATGAGGTGCGCCCCAGGTTCAAATGAAGGGCGACGTTCTCTTTGCTCTTGGGGGAGTGGCAATTCGGCTTTTGTGGTATTGGTCCAATTGAAGGTTTGAAAACCCAACGGACCCCTTGGGTCCAGGACCGCTGGGCCCCGCACATTGCTTTTCGTAGAAGGACAATGAAGGATCACCTTGCTCTGGGCCTGTAACCTTTGACTTATAGCCTTTTGACAGTCTCCCCACCCACAACCCACCCACATGACAGGGTGCCCCTCCAGCAGGTGGGCCCGAAGCAGCATTCCTCAA
Source organism: Effrenium voratum (assembly GCA_963377175.1). NCBI lineage: Eukaryota > Dinophyceae > Suessiales > Symbiodiniaceae > Effrenium > Effrenium voratum. Next base: position 112,431 of record CAUJNA010000221.1, on the reverse strand, counting down.
TGCCAAACTCACAGGGCAGAAGGAGCCCTGAAGGAGTGCTCCAAGTTTGGCCAGGGCCGGTGCAGTGCAGCGAGCGGAGCAGGCCGGAGCGATGGGACGGAAAAATCGAGCATCGGAAGCAATGACTCCTTGCAACATCGGGGCCCAAGCGTTAGTCGTAGGTCTTTAACATCAAGAAGGCAATCGCCAATCGCTCTTATCGTGCCCAGGATGGAGGCAAGTGACAAGATCACTGATCGTATTTTGTGAGTTTGGGAGGACATAGGGGCGAGAAGATCCTGGCTCGTGTGACCCTTTGGGGTAAGCAGGGCTTGCGCGCATGCGTACGCGCCGGTCAGGCCGAGCGCCGTGTTGCCAGCTTGGCCAATGAGGCCGGCCACAAGATCGTTGAATAGCGAGTGCATCTTCTCTGTAAGTTTGATGCTTCAGGACGACCAGGTGGCCCAATTTACTAAAATGCGTGGTCCAAGGTCAAGGTGCTTTCTTTGGAGTCAGAAATTGAGATTTCGAGGAGATGGGTATTTAGAGTAAACCAGGAGACTGTTCCACGAAGCGGTTCTGAATTTTGTTTGCGAGCCCTCCTTACTTATTTTCCAGTTGTGCTTTGGGTTATATGACCTACCAGACGGGCCTGCAGAGCGACGGTCCATTCATCAACAATTGTCAACAACTGTAGTAAAGGGAGTGACGTTGGGCAAAAGGAATCAAAGCTTGCTCACTACAGCTGGGGACACATGAGCAACACACCTTACCCCGGTTTCCTTCCGCAGTGTGGGCTACACGTCACTGAAGGGTTTCCAAGAATGGAGACCCTTTGTGGGTCCAGACCCTCGCAAATGGCACCAGGATAAGTTGGGTCCAAACGCTGCCACCCGACCGAGTGACTGTTCCGTTTCGTTTGGGGATCCATGAGGTCGCCCGGCTGGCGCAAGACTTGGCCAAGGTCGGGCTGACGGATCCAAAGATTGCGGGATATTTGAGTCCGATGTTCGCGAGGCCACACGGAGCTAGGATTCTTCGCTGGCATGTGTTGCACCATCCAAGGGTCGGGACCATAGTGTCCAGAATTGCCCCAAGGAGCCAGAGCCTACATTCTCGAGTGCTGGTATGAAAGTGACAGACATATGTGGTTTTTTTCTCCCCCTGCAAGCCGGCTGCGCCAACTCAAACATGCCACCCAGTAAAAGGAGTCACCTAACATCAACTAAAGCTTGAATCAACAGGATGGGAAATGGTCGCCACTTGAGCAAGTGTCGAGTCCAATAGGGGCAGCGTGCGGAAACAATCTAGATGCGTTGGATGATGTGGTATTCATATATAGTAATTCCCAATTCGCAGTTTGTATAGACGGTTGCGAATCTATAGTTCATAGACATATAGCTCGGACTAGATGTAGCCGTCTTCACCAGCGCACTCAGGTGAGTGGGGGCCAAACAAGGCTTGCGCTCCCTAGATCAAAGCAGGGAAGCTAACAGAAGAAGTTGACGGCTGCCGGGCAAGCCATGGTTTCCTCACGCCCCAGTTCCGACCAGCAGAGGTTGCGGGAGACCAGAACCCGCAGGCAGGGCATCGCAGAAGAATTGGCGGCTTTGGGCGAAGGGCGAGTTTACCATAGCTGCTTGTTTGAACGGGGAACCGCCAATACGGATTGTATCTCTTCGGTTGCCCCTTAGCAAACCTAAACGTGTACCCCACAAAAGAAAGCACATGTCGTAAGAACGCCTAGAAAGTGCTTTGAAAGGCCTCCCGGTTAGTTGCATTTGGACAACAATCCAAAGGGATAAGGGGCGCTTTAGTCCTCAGAGCAGTTTTGCACCCGTTGATGCTGCTGAAAGGAACTAGGTATTGCCAGAAAGGTGAAGAATGATGTGAAGGAAAGATGGTTACCAACAGTGTTATTGTGTTGGGAGTTCTAAAACATTGCCTGCAACTTGTCCGGTCGTGTCGCCGAGATTGTGTGCTGGTGGTGTCATGGTGGCATTCCAGTTTAGTGTCCTGGTGGTATTCTGGTTGTGTCGAGTGTCCTGGTGTTTTCCTTTGGGCTCTGCCGCCCGTCGTCACAAAGAGTTATGGGACTTTTGGGAATCGCAGCGGGGTTGTTACTGCCATTATGGAGTGTCGCTGCTAAGCCAGGTAGTCTTTTTGGAGCCTTAGACTCATGACGAGAGGTGACATTTTTGAGGGTTTCCTGTTTGGGGTGGAAGGTTCGCAAATAAAAGTACATTCTGTTCGACCTCAGATGCAGCGCATCACACAAAAGACCGTTTTGTGTCGACCTTGGTCTAGCTGGTGCAGTGCCCCTTCAGTTCGGTGCGCCTCCAAAGTTAAAGGGCCCGTTTGTTTTTGGAGCCATCCTGTTTATGTATCGGTCAAATACTCAAGTATATCTTTGTCCAGACGACTTTTCCCAGTTGACGCATTTGTTCCGATGTTTGCCTTTGGGTTAACGAGGTCCACACACTTGTTGCGAACAATGCAGGGTCGGCACATTCCTTCGCCCCAGGAGTTGGATAAGGAGACTCTGCAGGATGTGCGGAAGGACTTGCTGGTTCGCGACCCAAAGCTGCAGAGGTACTGCACACTGGCAAAGCATGTCCAACGAGTGACTTGCCACGCCGGGAACTCATGCAGTTGCTTTGTTTATATGAAGCAGAATCAATGAATCAACCACAAACTGCAAATCGCAGGGGTTTCAAGCAAAGCACCACAAACACCTGCTTGGGCTTGTCTCAAAATGGGGGAGGGGGGTGCCCACAAAATGGGCAATTGGTTTTCTAGACGCCCCCGAAAAAGGGTAGCCTCAAAGCACTCGCACGCCTTGCTCCGAGAGCCCTTTGGCGCATAACATTGCAGAGCGGGCACCAAGGACATGGGCAGCTTCCTGGAAGAGCCAGAGGTGGGGATGCGAAGAAAGGGTCATGTTATGTCATGTTCCCAGGTTCAAACCGTCACAGGATTGGGATCTGAAGTGCTCTTGTTTCCTTTTTCTCCGTTCTTTCGCCCAAGTTTCCCCACGGTCGGTGACATGGTCACGCATGTTTTTTGTGACCCTGCCCACTGGATTCATCTTGTCGAATAGAACCTGAGGTTGTACCCGTGGCTTCCAGCCCGTCAGGGCATGAGTGAAACGAATTGAGTCTTGCTTCGCAAGCAAGCAGAGTGGGTCGTATGGAGATCTCTGGTTTGCTTCTAGCTCGTCATGTTGGGCTTCCACGTCCAGCCACTCCACAGCGGTGCTGTGCATTTCTGCGTTCATTTGAAAGGCTGCAGGAGAAAAGGAAGCCGTTTTCAGATCTTGGACCTTTGGGCATGCAAGCGCATTCCTGTGTCGAGGCCAACTAGACCTAAGGTACCCATTCCGGCCAGTTGCTACCTTTTCAATGGTCTAAATCCCTACAAGGCCCCCAAAATCAAAACGCACCCCAAGCAATGATCATGTGATGCGAGAGCTTCCTTGTCACAGGTTCTCATTCGATCCCACCGGAGCTTTCTCCCGCACCAGGACTCAACTGCAGCGGCTGCAGATGCTGCGGCGCCTGCGGAGCCTGCGGCGCCGGCGCCAGCGCAGGTGACGTTGGGAGATTCGACGGACAGACAGCGCGCACTTCATCTACACATGTGCTTGAGCCCGGAGGATGTCCCAGACTTTGGGAACCAAAAAGAGGCCCTTGCCACTGTACGAGACCCGCGCAGCCCTTGCCTGGCAGGAAGATCCGCGCACTGATCCCGAGGGCGCGCTGCGCACGGCCGAAGTTCTCGGAGTTGTTTGTTGAGACGTGGGGACATTTGGAAGGTCTCAAAAGCCGCCCGCTCATGTTAAACACGTTTCGAATGCGGGACTTGTGACATTCACACAAGTTTGATCAGAATTCCCTTGAGCTCCATGTCACTCTGATCCTCCCTTTACTACTGGAAACTCTGTTAGCAGGGACTTGACGCGGCCACATTCAATGGATGTCTGACACCATTCATTCCTGCACAAATAGTGTTTTTGAGAAAGTGTCTCTCGCAGAAAAAAGAAACGTAACATTCGGTCCCCCAGCTATCAGCTCCTCTCGGCAACGACACAACAAGAGTCCTTCCAGCATGCATGAGAATTGCAAAGTTTCCAGCACCCATCGATTGCTTGCTCTATCATCTTCAACCCCTCGAGGGATGTCTTGTTGGACAGTATTTACTTGAGGTTTCGAAGACGGGAATACAACTGTTGGTTGGTGGTGTCACACTTCCCAAGCCAATCCGAATGGGTCGACCTTGGAAGACTGGGCGGAGACACAGTTTTTGGAAATATGACTTATCCTCCACTATCTAGCAAAACGTTAGCTACTTGTTTTAAGCAGCTAACATCCTTAAAAATCCAAAATGAAGAAAGAAGTGAAGGGAAAGGAAGGAATGACTCAGGATGGATGTGTGAGAGCCTCTCTCTTTGTCAGGCTTCTCACTCTCCATTTCCTATTTGCTGCGACCATCAGAATCTATTAGTTGGAGCAAAGGAGATTACATTAAGGAAAAGATAATGTGATAAGGTCCTTTCGGTAGCTATTAATGCCTGGTCTATCTTCATTCATATTATTTGTCTTTTATTTCCGTGCCTTTCGATCTCCCAAAATGGCTTAAGGAATAGGAAAAGAAGAGGCACGGGAGATGTTAGGAAGAGAAATGTCCTTCCATCGCTTACCATTGGTGGCCAACTCATGAATCTTCACCCATTTGCTGCATCAGGAATTACATGGAGAAGTGAATTCCAGTCCAACAATAAATATTAAATCCTGTAAAGATAAATAGAATTATAATATTTGCAAAGATTAATAAGATAGAAATATTAATAAGAAAACAACATGAATCTGATGTAACTTCTAAATGTAATGATTTCCAAAATAAAAGAATTCTAAAGAAGAAGTAAAGAAAAATAGAAAAGTGTCTTTATGGAAAGGCTGAGGGAAGGACGAGCCTTCATGTGACTTCTCTATCTACATCTTTTTCATTTTGCTTTTCTTGTTCTTTAGTTGTCGTTACAGCTTATTTATCTTTCTCTTTTTGTATCTCTTCTTTTCATTTGTATCTTCTTTTTATCTTTTTATTTGTCTTTGTTATCTTTTTTCTTTATTATTATTTTTCTTTTTCTTTTTTTTTAATCTTTTTAATTATTTGTAAGTCTTGTTTATAATGCTTTTATTATTTATTTCTTTTTCTTTCTTTTTTATTATTTTATTTTATTATTTTGTTTGGCATTAATGCCGTGGGAAGTTCAGGCCCATTTGCTCCAGTCGCTGGATTAGCAATAAACGATAGTAGACGACCAGGAGAAATGCTATTATATTACTATCTTATATTAATTTATATTTACTTTCTAATGCTTTTTGTCTTTTTAATTACATTTTGTTTATTTTATTTGCTTTCTTTTCTATTTCTTTATTTGGCATACTCAAATGCGATCAAATGCGCATTGGGGAGGCCAAACCCTCTTGCAGCAAAGCTCCAGGGTGGAGGGCAACAGACAAGCAAGCCTGAATCCCCAGAAGGATTCATCGGGGGGAGTGCTGTCCATGAAAAACTCCCCGACCTAGCAGGAATCCCCAAGCCATTTTTCTAAGAGCTGAAGTTTGGATCGCCCAGTTTAACGGGAGGGTCGGTCGGCCAGGCGTGCTGCAGCGGCTGGAGGCGCTCGAGGCGAAGGCATGCCGGATTCACCATTTCAGAGCCGTGGGTTGAATCACGTGTCCAGAACGCTCTCGATGAGCCAAAGAAAGCCACTGGAAAATGCAGGGGTCAACCTCGTCAACAGGTGAATTTATAAAGTGAAAGAGCCAGCATGAGCTTGAAACCAGTGGCCAATTTGCCCAATGCAGCCAAGCTTGAGCCGAGGGTTGGCGCCAACCTTTTTTCAATCACATGTTGACGACCACATCAGCTATGTTTCTACACTACAGACGGGGATCCTGCTCCCGCAAGGTGCATTTTGGAGGACACGCGTCTCTCCCAACAAAACTAGGGGCGACCCCCTTTTGGGGATATGATCGATTTCGGAGAACCTCGGTTCCCTGGACCAGCCCTGGCTTCGCGGAACTTCGCAGCAGTTTTCCCAGGAAAGTCTATTCTTCAAGCCCCGGGCACATCTTGCGGCGAGTGAGTTGGGCATTCGAGTCAGGATGAGGATGACTCCAGGATACTTTGAAGACACTGAGACTGATTGGGCTCCAACAAAAAGCAAATCTTGCCCTGTACATAGACTGCATACACGCACTCCAACCGAACATGCCAGTGTCATCAAAGGCAGGAGCCACAATCATCATAAATGAAAGAATGCTGGGAAGAATGACAGAACAAGGCTGATCCATCTGAGTCGAGGCATTTTGTTTGAAAAGTCGATGTCCTCCCCGGCACCTGGAACACAAAATACCTCATACGTCTTCCGGCCCTTGCCTTCTCAGGAGAGGCGCCTAAGACAAAAGGCCCTTTCGAGCGGGTCAGTGGCGAAAGCGGGCTGCGGATTCATCTCGCCCTTTCACTGCCAGACTTCCTGCGCGGCTGAGTCAAGTATCCAAGTAGCCGTTGAAATGCAAGCCACCAAGGTCCCCCCCTTGTCAGGGCTCTCGACAGGTCTTGTCGCGAACGACAAGGGTTGTCATAGACTTGAAACGTCCGAAACGCCCTGAAATGTAAGCCACTCAGGTACCCCCCCCTCAACAAACACCCTCAAATTATTCTCTTTCCCCTAGTAATGCACGCACCCTATTTATAAGCATTTTTCTTTCAGATCCCTAGGGCCCCCAAAGCGTTTGCTTGCAATGCTACTTAGATCAATCTCCTGACTGGACATGCTCTAGACGAGGCTGATGATCTTGACTCCTTCTTTTTGTAGAATGCCCACTTTGTTCTTCTGGCTAAAGAGGAAGTTGATCAAGTTACTTGTTGTGCCCAGCCCTTAGTGATACTGGATTTGTCGCTTGTTTAAAGGCAGGCTCTTTGTCCCATTTTCGAACTGGGATCAGCACCGGGGGATACACAGGTAGCAATGTGTCGGACAAACTGGGCTGATCAAGAAGAACATGATGCCCCCATTCAGCATGGGTCTCCAATTATCACGTACAGTCCGGCCATCCTTGATCCTGGAGTTGGAATGCTTGAGGCGGACGTGGAGCAGTTTCCAAGTTCAAGGCTGATTCCGTGTCTTCAAATCTGTTCTCCGCATCCCTTTCTCCCTTACTGCGTACAACGGGTGTGTGAGTGGGCGAAAAGCGATTATACATATATATATATAATCATACATACATAGTCCATATGTGCCAACCCCCCCCCCCCCGTCAGTTTCATAGCATATACTCCAGACCATTAGAATCCGTTTTGACTCAAGTCAGACAAGTATCATATTAAACTGCTCTTTTAGATTGAAATCAGATTCAGCTTTGAAGACAATTGATATTCGTGTAATTCCATGTAGATTTAATCAAGGTAAGTTGAAAGCAACTTTAGAACGGAGCTTCTAATTAAAGTTCTATTTGAAACTTAAATTAATATTAGATGGATTCCATGTCCTTGCAGAATTCCAGCAGAGTCTCTATTAGATTCAGTTCAAAAGCATGGTCAAAAATCTTGTTCAAGTTCAACATTGTTCCATTTTCTTAAATGATTCCAAGAAACATTTAATCAAATTATAAATTATGTTTGCAATCACATGTTGAAAGAACTTCATTCCTATTTAAATTGCTATTGCAAGCTGAAATCCAATCAAACTGAAATGATCATGTCTAAAAACATGTTTAATGTCGTTGTAATATATGTTCATTTACAGTTTAATCAAACTATGTGTGCATAGTTCCACTTACATTCCAAATAATTTCCATTTCAAATCAAGTTCGGAAAACTGTTATATATATATATATATGTATATATGGTCTTGCTTTTCTAATTTGATTCAATTTGTCATACAACCTCCATTGAACATCAAGTTTGGGAATACATTTCGATTTCAAATGCCGTTCCACATTCAAACTAATTGATTGCATGTCCTTATGTATTTTGAGTACACATGTAATCCGGAGCAAACTACTATTGACATTGATAGTTGAAGGTAGAAAGAATCAACCTCAATTTTAAAAGGGTCTATTTTCCTTGTCGAATTCCATGCGAGTTTCAATTAAGCACGAACTAATCCCCGCCAGTACTAGGAAAGTGCTTCAAACACCATGAGCTCCTTGGCAAACACAAAATGCAGTCGACTGCGGTACTTCTCAGCATCAGTCCGGTCACCCATGGGGGGAGGTACACCTTTATATATATATATATGTATATACATACATTACAAATGCACATATATTTACGTATACGCGTATACACGTACATATGTATAGATGTATACATGTATATATATGAACACATGCATACATGTATAAATGTACAGATGTATATGGCATATATGCATACTATGTATGTATGTAAATACATGTCTATGTGTACTTCTGTGTATGCATCTATGTATGTACACATATACATGTCTTGATGTTTGCAAGGGGATTTACTAAGCCCAGACGCCACGTCAGACTAAGCGTCGCTGCCAGGCGGCCGAGGCGCAGGCGGCTCAGGCAGCACAAGCGGCGCAGGCGGCCCCAGCCCAGGCGGGGTAAAGTCTTCTTGCTAAAAGGTCGCCAGCAGTTTCCTCATATATATACATATGTTCCAGGCCGTGGAACCCCCCCCCCCTGCTCCCCCCCCCCGCAACCCCCCCCTGCAACACCCCCGCAACCCCCCCCTGCAACACCCCCGCAACCCCCCCCCCCCCTGCAACACCCCCGCAACCCCCCCCGCAACTCCCCCCCCCCTGTGGGGGTGGGGTGGGGGTGGGGGGGGTGGTTGGGTGGTTGGGTGGGTGGTTTGGGTTGGTTTCGGGTTGGCTTGGGGTTGGTTCAGGGTTGGCTTGGGGTTGGTTTAGGGTTGTGGTTTAGGGTGGGTTTAGGTTTAGTTTAGGGCTGATTTAGGTTTGGTTTAGGGTTGGTTTAGGGTGGATATAGGTTTAGTTTAGGGTTAGTTAAGGGTTGGCTAAGGGTTGGTTAAGGGTTGGTTTACAGTGGGTTTAGGGTGGGTTTAGGGTTGGCTTACGTTTGGTTTAAGCTTGATTTAGGGTTGGTTTAGGGTTAGAGTTTAGTGTTAGGGGTGTAGGATTGGATTAGGGTTGGGGTTTGGGGTTGGTTGTGTGGTTGAGTTGTCATACGTGTCGGGATGCAAACGAGTTCATGGGCTCGAGGAAAGGGTCTGGGGACCGTAGCAGCGGGGTGTGGGCTCGGGGCTCGGGGGGGGTTGGTGGCCTGGGGGCTGGAACACATATATATATATATATGTATATATATATATATATATATGCACATGAGTGAAGGAACCTCACACAACATATATGTGCATCAATCACATGTTATATATATATATAGCGGCAGGGCAACGAGGTACATGAGAAAGGTTTGGGGAGGGTGCTCCTGCATCTTTTGGCAGGCAGAGGCCGCAACAGCTGGAGGTGGGTAGCTGAGACTGGTGTTTTGGTTTTCTGAGGGTACCCTTTTTCAGGTTGGTTTCACGGGAAGCCAAAAGGAGAGCCACGACAGGCGGGCCTTTTGACTCAGATGATTTGGGGTGGTAGACCTCTTTGCTACCAGGCTTTCTTTCATCTCGCTTTGCCAGGCTGCGCGGAGGCGCAAAAAGCCCTGGAGAGGTGTGAGGAGTTGGAGCGACAGGCCGCGCTTTTTCCTCGTTGCTCCTTTGCCAGTTTCCCCCTCTAGGCAGAGTGTTTTTTTGCTTGCAATGTGAGCAAAGGATTTCTTGCTTTTTGTAATGGATGGGGTGTTGTACGGTATTTTTCCTTCCAGCCAAAACTGCTTGGTTTCCCGGGTCCTTAGCAAGAGCAAGGAGTACCCCACTTTGGTGCCTCATAGGTCGTGTAGTGCTCCTTGGACGTGAGATGTTTGGGAGGGCCAAGCTGTCCCGTTTTTGAGCGAACCCTCCCCATCCTCCCCCACTTTCAGGGTCCCCCTTTAGAGACAAGCCCATCTACCCACAGGCAAAACAGCCGACACTTGAGGCCTTTCGTCACACACAAGTGTGACGACAGAAATGGTGAGACCTGAGATGAACCTCTGCACTTCGTCCATGCAAGAAACGCGTACACTCCTGTTTTGTTGCTCCAGTTCAATGCTGCCGTTTGATTCGCATTTGAGCAAGGGGACGAAAGCTGGTCACGGGAGATGGGCTTGCGGGCCTTCGCCAGGTCAAGAGCCTTGCAGGGGCCCCCAGGTTCACATCCCTGGGTATGGAAAGGCCAGTCATAGGGGTGGGGTGGGAACGCGAGAGGAGTGATGTGGGTCCATTGCCTAGGACAGGCTGTAGACAGTCAGTGTCAACGACACTTGCCATATTTGTCGTCCACCCGTAACCTGCAAAAAGTAATGTCGGCTTCATATGAATAAAGGGGTCCCCTCAACTGTGGTTTTTCGTTTTTCCGGGACAAAGCTCCAAAATACTATTTGCTTTGGGAGCTGGAGTCTTGCTTGTAGTACTTTTGTAGTACTGCCTTTCTTGGCGGGGGGGTACATTAATGTGGACTTGGTGTGGGGTATCTCATGTTGGACTGTTGGGGCATCACTCGTTGAACGGGGCCACAATGCAAAATCAACAGTTTCAACTATCCCATTTTTAGCAAGTCTAACTTTTGAAGGCCGCAGACTACTGCAGTGGCTGTAGAGTCCACGGCCACATTTCTGCAGACGGGTGTTTGAAGATTTGCTTCCTGAGCTTTGCTTCCAGAATTTTGCTTTCTGATTGTTTTCTGAGCTGTTTGAGGCCTTGGGGCAGTTGTCGTTTTTAGTGAGTTGTTTTGGGGTGTTTAAGCCTGGGATCCTTGTTTGGGGCAAATGGCGACCTCGCGAGGGTCCGCCTCCTCGTCCGACCTAGGAGAGGAGCCCTGAGGGCAAGGATGAGGCTCAGGACAGTGGCCCGGCTCCGGTTGGAGGCGGGGGAAGTACGAGAGGGTGATGAGAAACGCGGGCGTGAATTTGAATTCGGGGATCCTGGGGTGGATTTGCGGACATTTGGGGATTCATGTTCACCAATCACTTTGGAGGTTGTTCTGTGTTTTTTTTGTGGGCTCAGATTGCCGCTTTGACAAAGTGCACCCATGTGTAGAGGAATCCACCAAATCCGCAGCATCTTTATGTTTCCGGGGAGAATACCATCTGGAATCCATTTTTTTCAATATCGAGGCTCCCTTCTGGGGACATGCCCTGGTGTCATTGCACATCGAGTTAGATTCAAGAGGGCCGTTGTACCAGCCCCGCAGCTCTTTCCGAAGAAAGCGAAAGACCAGCAGGTTGCAGGGCTCCTACCTTTGTCATACGGGCTACACTTCCCTGGCTCAGTCCTGATTTTATGCCTTGCCGGTTGAATCACCTCAAAAAGAAAGACTCTGCTTTTACGTGGCGGATTTTAGTTGTTTGACTCAGACAGTACAGACTTGCAAGTTAGCAAGCGATGTGTAGAGCCTCAGCTTTTCTGCAGGACCCTTCATTCCGGAATGGCCAGGCCATGTGAGTCCGAACGGGGCTCAAAGGCCAATGGTGCCTAAGGCAACCCTCTGCAAATGGCCCGTTTGCCTTCAGGTATCTCTTCTGTAAATTCCATCGGGGTCCACTTGTCAGGTGAAGAGCTGGCGAAGCAGGCCGTGTTGCAGGGCAACGAGGTGGCTCGAGTGACAAGGGCTGGACATGGCGATACACAACACACACACACACACAGACACAAGAAGACAAACAAACTGACAGACAAAGCGACATACAGACATGCACACGAGCAAGCACGCAAACACACAAAAAAGAAGGACAAACAGGCAGACACACAACCCGGCAAACAGACACACAAACGACCAGACAAGCGGACTAAAGGACAGCCACGCAGCAAACAAACATAAACAAGCAAACAAGCAAGCAAGCAAGCAAGCAAGCAAACCAGCAAACAAGCACAGACAGGCAGATACACCAGACAGACAGAGACAGACAGACAGACCGACCGACCGACCGGACCGGACCGGACCGGACCGGACCGGACCGAACCGGACCGGACCGGACCGGACCAGACCAGACCAGACCAGACCCAGACAAGACAGAAGAGAAGAGAAGCAAGATAACAGAAGAGAGCAGAGGATAGCAGAGAACAGAGCAGAGCAGAGCAGACAAAGAACAGAACAGAACAGACCAGACGACGGACAGACAGAGGCAGACAGAGGCAGACAGAGACAGCAGAGACAGACAGAAACAGACAGGGCCAGACAGAGACAGACAGAGACAACAGAGACAGACACAGACAGACCAACAGACAGGCAGACGAACAAACAAACAACCAAGCAAGCAAACAATCAAACAGCCAAGCAAGCACACAAGCAACCAAGCAAGCGAGCGTGCGAACAAACAAACAAACAAACAAGCAAACAAACAAACAAACAAACATAAATTAAAAAGCATTCAAGCAGACGAGCAAACAGACCAAGCAAGCAAGCACGCACGCAGGAAAGCAAGCAAGCACGCACACGCAGGCAAGCAAGCAAGCAAGGAAGCAAAACAAGCAAGCACGCAAGCAAGCAAGCAAGCAGGCAAGCAGGCAGGCAAGCAAGCAAGCAAACTAACTAACTAAGCAAACAAGCACACTGGGTCAGACCTGATGAATTTGTCGACTTTGGCGATTGGAGGTGGCTGACTTGGTAGCATCGCTACAGCAGTGCGGCTCTGAGCACGAAGAGCTGCGGAGTGAGGCGCGCTTTTGCGAGGTGAATGACCAAAGAGATGACTAGCGCACATTTCAGCTCCCAATGCCTGAAAAGTGAAGAATCCTTTTTCCGGAACCTCAGGGCTTCTTGGGTGTCTCTTTTGGAAGGAAAAACACATTGCAGCTTCATAGGTTTTCTCAGTTTTGGAAAAAATGAGACCTGCGCTTGGGAGCTTCCTTGTTAGGCCAATTCTATGTAGGCTATGGTGGACTACTGCCTAGCTTGGGTTAAGGTCTTTTCGAACTAGTATTGGGTCAGGAGAGGCAACCTCGCGCAGCCGCGTACGATACTTTTATGTTTTGCATCCGCGTCGAATGCCAGGCCTTCGGCCTTAAGCTTATTCTGATTGGCATGCTTCTTGAAGCACATTTTGCTGGGCCTGAAGCACTTGTTGCTTGACTTTGTTTGACTTGCCCGCGCTTCCTGCAATGGTGCTCCGTGGTTTTTCCTGGCGCCTTTGGGGTCGATCAAGAGCTGGAACATGGGAGATTCCTTGCGCCCAAGTCTGGGGGCTGTTTGTGATTTGTTGCCCCAGACATCTGAAGGTTCGCCAGGAAAAGTCTGGGTGAACCGAAAATTGGAAGCTTAGGAGCAAGCAGCCGAGCACAAGTGTGAAGCGGGGTGTAAATGGTGTTCTGCCTCGTTTGTTTTTCCTCGGCTGATGGATGACAATTGTACTCCTCTCAGACCGCTGGGGCCATCTGCTCATTCTAATCACAGCTGCCCCCCCGTTCCCGTGGCCGGTGGTGTCCATGTCTCCGGCTTTGCGCGCCGGGCCGAGCTCCCGAAGTGGTCAACTGGGCAGGTGCAAAAGCTGAAGGAGATGTTCGCAAAGGTCTGGGAGCCTGTAAGTGAGGGGGTTGATCCAGGTGCACCTGGTTCCTCTTCTCCTTTTTGGAGGTGGGTTTCCATTTAAAGTCAGCCCGCAAGAACAGGGGCAAGTCCTTGTTTCCCATGGAAACCACTGTGGAAACAAGGGGATGACAGGAGGATGATCAAGATGATGTGGATCCAGATGACTGATGCACCATGGATCAGGATGTTTGGAAATTCAGACATGTCACATCGAGTTACCCTGCAACACCCACTGGGAGTCGTCAAACTACGGGTTTGTTCTGACACGCCGGTGTCATTGTGCTGGCTTGAAAAAGGGGTCCCAAATGGATTACCCACCAACTCAATTCCCCTAAAAAAAAAGGTGGGATTTGGATATTATGCCACGCTTGGATGGAACTCTGCCTCACGTGAGGCTGACTCTGGCTCAAAGCAGGAGGCTGCAGAGGCAGGCCGCAAGCCTGCGTGGGTTGTGCCACCTTTGGCTGTCATTCTGCCCGACCAGGCTGATGCTGCCACAAAGAAGCAGGCAGAAGTGCGTGGTCATGAGAGCGGGCTGGGTGCACCGGGTGCAATCAGAGTAGAGAGTGTGCAGCCAACCTTGGTCGCATCACGGAGCTCGAACATCCAGGCAGCGGTCCATGCTTGGCACATTTTGCCTGACACCAGGATGAAGCGGCCTCAAAGGAGCAGGCAGCAGAGGCGGGTTGCGGCTAGCACTAGCTGGGGCCGTTTATGAAGGGAGCGTGTAGCTTGCATTGTTTGGCATGACCATGCAGACAAAAACCATCGAACAATTCTACCATGTTTGGACGGTCTTTACGCGATAGTAGGCTGAAGATGCCGCAAAGGAGACGGCAGCAGAGGTGGGTTGCAGCTAACACGAGCTATGTGCCAATTGTGAAGGAATAATGTAGCTTGCATTGTTTGGTATCGCAGTTCAGACAAAAATGAATATGAATTTAGGCATTGTGCTATGGACGTCCTTCTGCCTGATGGTAGGCTGAAGCTGCCGCAAAGGAGACGAGTGCAAAGGCACGTCTAAGACGATCTGCATGCCGTTTGTGTAGGGAGCATGTGACAGTGAAGGTCGAGAATGTGTGGCTTTGTTGTTGCCCGGTGATAGGCTGAAGCTGCCTCAAAAGAGCTGGCAGCAGAGGCGGGTTAGTGTCAGTACTTTGATGCCATTCGCGCGCAATTTGCGCAGAGACCTTGTAGCCAACCTGATTCAGAACAAACACCAGGGAGGAGCACAGCCAAGACCATGCAATCAAGCAAGCACTGCTTCTATTTATGACTCGACATGTCCCATACTAACCTCCAATTGTCCAAGTTTGTTTCTGGTTCTTCTGCTTGTTGTCATGGCTTGAATGCCAAGGCGGAAGCAACACAGAAGGCAGCGGAGGCTTGTCGTAAGACAAACTGGGTCCTGCTTGTGTAGACAGCGCAGTACTTTCATTGTTTGGCATCACTACTCAGATCAAATGAATTTAAGGATTGTGCTATGGATATCCTTTCTGCCTGATAGTAGGCTGAAGCTGCCGCAAAGGAGACGGCTGCAGAGGCACGTCTAAGACGATCTGCATGCCGTTTGTGTAGGGAGCATGTGACAGTGAAGGTCGAGAAATGTGTGGCTTTGTTGTTGCCCGGTGATAGGCTGAAGCTGCCTCAAAGGAGCCGGCAGCAGAGGCGGGTTAGTGTCAGTACTTTGATGCCGTTCGCGCGCAATGTGCGCAGAGACCTTGTAGCCAACCAGAGTCAGAACAAACACCAGGGAGGAGCACAGCCAAGACCATGTAATCAAGCAAGCACTGCTTCTATTTATGACGGGACATGTCCCATACTAACCTCCAATTGTCCAGGTTTGTGTCTGGTTCTTCTTGCTTGGTGTCATGGCTTGAATGCCAAGGCGGAAGCAAAACAGAAGGCAGCGGAGGCTGGTCGTAAGACAAACTAGGCCCTGCTTGTGTAGACAGCGCAGTACTTTCATTGTTTGGCATCGCAGTTCAGACTAAGTGAATTTAGGCATTGTGCTATGGACGTCCTTCTGCCTGATGGTAGGCTGAAGCTGCCGCAAAGGAGACGGCTGCAGAGGCACGTCTAAGACGATCTGCATGCCGTTTGTGTAGGGAGCATGTGACAATGAAGGTCGAGAATGTGTGGCTTGTTGTTGCCCGGTGATAGGCTGAAGCTGCCTCAAAAGAGCTGGCAGCAGAGGCGGGTTTCTATGATGAAACTACGATGTCCTTGTGCAGAATCCTTGTAGCCAAGCTGAATGATGATAAGTTGCACCAGCTTGGACCTTAGAGCACAAGAGTTCTACTTTTTCCAATTGTGAATGCTCAACGATACAAGCACACCGCTCAGCCGCAACACTGCGCAGTACCATGCAAGATGCACTATGCAATACCCTGCGAGCAATTCTTAGTGATTCTCGGCAACGGCAGCCTGCGCAACTCCCTGCAACAGCACTACGCAACGGCACCCTCTATACCAGCCCGAGCCCAGCAAACACCTTGCAACAGCACCCTGAACCAATCCAGTAAAACACCGCGCCCGCATCACTTCCTTGCCCGAAGTAGCACCCAGCGCAAAAGCAGCTCCTGCTTCTCTTCCTGAACTTGGACTCCTGTAGATTTCAGCTATTTGGGGAAACCCTTTGTCAAAGAAACATATTCCAATCCAGGTAAGGAATCACAATGGCCAGCGTTTCTATTGACTACATACCTCAAATACAGGTTTGACTTTGGTCCCCCTTGTTTGGTGTCGCTTGGATGTCAAGGTGAAAGCATTGAAACAGAAGGCAGCAGAGGCCGGTCGCAAGACAAGCTGCGCCCCGTTTGTGCAGTGTGTAGCTTGCATTGTTTAGCTCGTGTGGATGTCCTTTTGCCTGCTAGGCTGAAGCTGCCGCAAAGGAGAAGGCTGCAGAGGCACGTCTAAGACGATCTGCATGCCGTTTGCGTAGGGAGCATGTCATTCTGCGGTTGCCTTTGATCTTGCACCCTGACAGGCTGCAGCTGCCGCAAAAGAGCTCGCAGCAGAGGCGGCTCGCACTGGTGTTTGACTCATGGTTGTTGTTCTTACCGATGTCAGTGTTTGCATGATTGGTGCTATTGAGTATATTAGTATACACATATGTATGTATTATGTGTATATATATATATACACATCTATACAAATCTATGTGTTGCCATTGCTTGCAAGCAGAACTCAAATGGCAAGACTCTCTCCCAGTTGAGCCTTGTATGCATTTGGCGATCCTCCCAGTTTTTTGTTGTTGTTTGTTTTTTGTGTCGCTGTTCTTATGCAGGTTTTTCAGTGATTCTAATCATTTTTTCTGGGATGGTCCTTCCTTTCGCGTCAGGAGCTGAAGGACTTGCGGCTCCAGGTGGAGACCCTGGCGGCGGAGGCTGACTCGATGGGGGAGAGAACCCAAACTGCGCACGCCCCAAAAGGGTACCCTACAAAAATACTAGCCAAGCAAGCAACATGGGCTGGGTTTCCTGTTGGCTTACTTTGAGCCGTAACAAAACGATGCGCAGGGATCGAACATGTGACTCGTGGCCACTGACTTGATTTTACAACTGAAGTGGTGCTGTATTTGGGGGCCTAAATCACTCAAATGGGGTTCTGGAGCACTTTATCACCACACTATGTCATGCGAGAAAACATATTAGTATTTGAACACAAGGGGCAGATTGGTTTGGAGCTGGCTTTGGTGTTTCTGTCTTTGTTGTTTTCGCTCACGGCATCATTAGAGATGTGAGCTTGCAGGCACCTGTTCGTCTTGGTTTGGCTAGGTGACGTTGGGGTGGGTGGCGGAAATGTTCACGGACTTGCTGACAGCGCACTAGCCATGCTTCAGAAAATTACACAAGGCATGTCACTTGTCTCACAAGCACAGACACATACCACACAAGGTTCTCACGCCGGCCATGCGCACGCCAGCCTCGCTTGTGCGCGCGCGCTGCGTGTGCACGACGCCGCGCTGGACTGCCTGATGACGCCAGGGGCGCACTAGCAAGCCGTTTTTTTCTTGAAGACGCGCATTCCATGCCGCATGCATTGGTACATTCAGTATGATTTTGCACCTGAAACCCGCGCCCGAGGCGTGCGAGAGAAGCGGGCAGCTTCAATCAAATTTGTACAGGGACATGAGGCACTCTGCAGCGATGCTGGCAGATCATAGGAAGATGGTTATGAAAGCCAGAGTGGAGACCCATTTTTCTTTGACACTAACTTGTTTCTAAATGGAGATCACAAAAACATGTTAGGTCTTTCCCTCCCTGTTCATGGCACGATGTTCCGTTGTTTCTGTTGCGCTTTCCGGTTGTGTAGAAGGTTGCAAAGAGCATCTAGTTTCCAAGATGATAGGGTTACACCTCGCAAGAAAGCTCATATGGTTTGTGTCCCCCAAATACGGGAATCCTAACTCGGCCGGTTTCCCTTTGGTTTCCCTTCCACAACCCCGGAAAGGGTACCCAAAAGAAGAGCTCCGAATAGCATCCCAAAGAAAACGACACACCCTCCCAGAAAGCCCCTCAAAAAATGAGAGAGCGTCACAAGGGTGTGTTTTTTGGAGAATCAACTTGTGCTCGGATTCTCATATGGGGGTTGATCAATATTCCCCTCAGCTTTCATTAGACCATGGTCTAATGTAGCCTTGCCCAGGTGGCAAAACCCACGATGTTTAACTCGTGTGGGAAACCCATGCACATCCTGTGGGACTTTTTGGCGGGTTCTCCCAGTCATCCAAGCATATCATGGTCATTTAGTGGGTATCCCAGTGGATATCATGATCGGCTCATATTTGTTGAGCGGGTTCTCCCAGTGCATCCCGTGTCCATTGGACCCGTGGATGTATCGACCCATGGTCGAACTCCCCAGGTCCAAAGCCACGCGCAGCTCCTGGAGGCCCTCAAGGTGGCCCGGCTCGGGATGTGGCGCTTTTCTGGGCGTGTTTCCCCCTGGTTTTCCGCGTGGTTTCCGTGAAAGACCACGAAACAAGGGGGGACACCGTCCACAAAAAGACATGCCCAAATGGGATTCTGGCGAAGACGACCAACTGATGGTTAGGCATCGAATGATTTTCCTTGTTGCGATCAAGCATTGCAGTGACTCATAGCCAAGTGCTCGATTTCCAGCTTTGGGTGGGACATATAAATAGTGGTGACCCTGTTTGAACAAGAAAGTGTGATGATCAGCCAAGAACTTGGCCCAAATACATGTCCAGAAAAGGCTGGACCTCAATCACAGTCAGAGAGTCAAAGTCGACCATTCCGCGACCTTTAGTTGCCATGGAAGTACGTGTTTGTTCTCATGGACGCTCCCTGAGCAGTTCTTTCGCATTTGGCATCTTTGCTTCTTGTTCCACGTCAAGCACAACTCCGTGCGTGTGCCTTGAAACCTCACCCAACTGGGGGTTCTTCCCGATTTCAGCCATCCCTTTCTTGCGCTTTGAGATGGCCAAGGGAAATTCAAGAAGATAAACCAGCAAACGAACCCCATTTTTGGAAACCCCATTTGGAGACGTCCGCAAGTTGATGCCCTCATTCCGACGCGTGCCGCTTGCGCCGCGAGCTCGCGTCAGGCGGAGCAGCCTGCAGAGGCGCTGCGGGAAGAGCTGCAGACGCTGCAGGGCCAGGCGGGATTTCCGTTCCCATCTCAAAGGGGTCATCCCAGTGGTTCTACACCTGGTTTCATTGGGTCACGGTAAAGCCGTAGAAGTACGCCATGTCTGAACCAAAAGCCAAGGGGTTTGGGGCGCTCACATGGTACAAGTTGACTCTTTTGCTCGAGGTGCAGGGTCTGCAGGAGAGCCGCGCACAGGCCGGGATGTCAAGGCTTCCTGTCGGTCTTGGGGCAAAACCGTTGGTTTCCTTTTGGTTTCCCTTTCAAACCCCATGGGCACTTTGAGCTCAAAAGATCTCCCAGCACCCGAAAGCACCTGCCAAGGGTATCCTTGAAAAGAGACCTTTTGAGGGTTCCTATGGGATTATTGTGATTCATATCGGCATTTGACCGTGGCACATGGACCCCAACATTGCGTTGAGGGCACAAGGCCGGTAAGTCCAACATGTGGAGGGTTCCCCCAGCAATGAATGTTGATTGGGGGCACCAACTCAAAAAATGTTGGGACACACACGTCCAAAATGATGTCCACCAAAGGGTCCCAATTGAAGTTCATACCTATGCGCTTGGCTTTTTGAGGGTTCCCTTTGCCCGGCTAGTTGAAAGAGAACCGAAATAAAATCACCAGGGTTGGGCGATTCAATCCCTTGCATTGTTGAAACAATCTCATTTCGGTTTCCCTTCAGGGGACAAGGGGATGATTGTTTAAACCGATTTGGCAAACAACCAATCAAACCCCGAAAAGAAAAAAGAAGCCGTTGCAACTATCCCCTTTGCAACCAACCCCCACGCAAGCCCAATGCAACCACCCCCTTAAACCGATGGTGGAATTCCATTGAAACACCAACAAATTGGAAAACACCCCAAGGCAACCCAACCCCCCCAAATGAAACCACCCTTTTCAGACAACTGGGCGGGTTTCCCGTTTTTGGATCCAACGTTAAAAGCCAGGCGCAGAGGCTGGAAGCGGAGCAGGCGAAGCTCACACAGCGCCTCCAGCAGCTCGCGCCGCAGGCGGTGAACGAAAGTTCTGCTCGGTCAAAGTTTTATTTAGAGGTCAAACGGTTTAGCTACTGATTTGTTGGTTTGCCTAGGGTAATTTAGTGGTGTATTTTGAGTTCACCAATGTTGGTTTATTTAGATATTTTGGTTGGTTTGCCAAGTTTGTTGGTTTACTAATGTGAATTTAGTTGGTAGCATTTGCTGTGAACCATGGAAAGCCACTAATAGTCGATTGGTGATAGGGGTGACATGTAATTGAAACCTCTCATTTTGCAGAAGCAAACTCACCTGTTTGGGTCATGTCTTGACACGCATATGTGTTTCCGAAGTGTGCAATAAGCACATGCAACACAAGTGGGGAGAATGACAATGCAGGCACCTGGTCAAAATAATTAAAGACGATGGTCCAAACACTCAGAAGCAAGTCTATCGGAAAACCGTAGACGCAGGATTGTTTGACTACCCCTTAGGTGACCTGGAAACAGTCAATAGCCAACGTTTTAGACGGCCAGGGCGTCCTATTCAGGAGACCATGACAATCGCTGGCATGGCGTTTTGGACCATGAGCCAAATCGACTGTTCAGATATGGTTAAACCACTGTTGCTGGAGTGGCTGTGTGAACCAATGCGGTCTCTGTTTGGACCAAACAGCTCGGCAGGTTGAGCGACTAGGCTCCGTGGATGACCTCAGGGAGCAGGCGTGCAGGGATATTTGCGGCAGTTGTTTAGTGGCGTGGGGTTTCCTAAAAATAAGTAGCAACAGAGGGCATTGCGAGGTGTTGCCAGACAGCTTTTCACGTAAATACAGCCGGTCCCGGATTCCTGGATGGTCGCCAAACCGTTGATACTTTGACAGCCACCTCAGACAGCACATCGCGTGTCATAAATGTTGCCAGGCCGCATAAAACGCCCATTGCACACACCCATCGGGAAGACTCTCATTGATCAGAGTAGTGCACTGTGTGTGTGGCGTTGGGAAGGGGGGGTAATGGTTAGGAGGTTCCAGGCTGAGAAAATTGGACAGTTGCACACCAGTGAAATCCTCAGCCGTCGCCCACGAGCAAGGCTTTCAGCTTGGACATCTTGGGTAGCGGGTATGTCACGGTACGTCTCGAAATCGGGCCCCAAAAACGACGGCGTTCCTTTTGGTTTTCCTTTGAACCAACCTGAAAGGGTAAACCGCATTTGAGCTTCAGCCAATGATGTTTTGTTTTTCGATGCAAGGCTAAGGCTGTTGGTCACCAACTATGTGCCGACGATTCTCCGCTGAGCTCCACGACACATTTTGACCAGGTTCCTTTCTGGGTCCCTCATTTTGGGCATGCGTCTTATTTTCTCGTGTCGCACTGGTTATGGATGCTACCTTTCATGGACCAAGGTTACAGTTAAGCTCCTCAGATCCTTGGCATTGTTTTGTTTAACATGTTGTAGTTTGTCATTCTCCATTTTTTCCGACGGTTGATTTCTATATTTTTTGAACGCACCAGATGATTCGCCCCACGCAGCACCGGAGGTGCGGCGACTGGAGGCGGACAAAGAGGGCCGCGAAGGCACAGCCGGGAGCCCCAACGGCAGCCAGAGGAGGCTGCTGACGATGAAGAAAATGCTGCTGCTGCTGCTGCTGCTGCTGCTGCTGCTGCTGCTGCTGCTGACGATTAAAAAGAATAAGGTGATGATGACAATGATAGCAAGGGGTGCTTTGGATACTTTGTGTTGATTAATACATTTTCTTGAGGATTCTGCGAGGATGGCATGACAGATAGCATTAGTTTGGTAGTGTCCTTTTCCTTTATCTCGTAAGCTTTGCGGGCATCATCCGCTCGATCAGCAGAGCTTGATCATCTAGCGAATCGCATCTCCTAACTTCGGAGCCTTTGCCTTGAGCCGGGTGGCACGCAATGGAGGGCAACAAAATGCAAATCATTGCGATCTATGGGACTCGCGCATTTTTTGGGCAAAGGGAGATCAGTGGGCCTGTATTCTTGTTTTTCTTGGGAAGGGTGTGGAGGTGCGAGCCTTGGAAAGCCCAAATGGGCCTGATGTTGAATTGAGAGGCCTGTCATCTACATGGAGGCGTATGTCCACCAACCATTTTTGAGGGGTCACCCATCGGCAAAACGTCTCAGGTGGCGCGGCTGCGTGACTCGGTGGAGGCTCTGAAACGGCGCCAGGAGGAGTCTCGCCTCGAGGTAGAGGCGATTGAATCGAGTCGAGGTCGCTTGGTTTCCAGCTTGCTACTTGGGATACAGGGGCCCGGTTTTTCCCTTTGGGCCCAACGAAAAGGGAAACAGGTTTGGGGCTTGGAAAACGGGTGTTTTCTTGGGGTAAGTGGCTGCAATAAGCAGGGGCTGCAGTTTGTGTATCAATCTTTCTGAAGGAGATCGTTGGAAAGAACAGGAGCTACAAGTACGCAAAACGAGGTGCTGTCCGTTTGCGAAGAACCTCGCGTGGGGCGTTGTCTTCCGTTTTTTCCGAAAGCATTGCGAAGGGTTCTTCCGTGCGGAGCTCTTGGTCAACTTGCTCAGAGTAGCTTGCACAGAGGAGATATCAGGAGCTCTAGGCCAACTTGCGCAGAGTAGCTTGCACAGAGTCACCAGCATGGAGATACCAGCATGGAGATACTCGCGCAGAGTTACTAGCACAGAGTAGCTTGCACAGAGTTACCAGCATGGAGATACTTGCACAGAGTCACCAGCATGGAGATGCCAGCATGGAGATACTTGCACAGAGTCACCAGCATGGAGATGCCAGCATGGAGATACTTGCACAGAGTCACCAGCATGGAGTCACCAGCATACAGTTACTTGCGCAGAGCCAAGTGCAAAGAGCCAAGCGCGTAGAGCCAAGTGCTCAGAGCGAAGTGCAAAGAGCGAGGTGCAAGGAGCCAAGTGCACAGAGCTAAGTGCACAGAGCCAAGTGCAAAGAGCGAAGTGCATCGAGCCAGGTGCATAGAGAAAAGTGCATAGAGCTAGGTGCATAGAGCTAAGCTAAGCTAGGTGAAGAGGCTCGGCGGTAGCAGCTGTGTAAGCTAGGTTAAGTAAGTTAGGTTAAGTGCTTAACGCGCGGGAAAGAAAGAGAAAGAGCTCGGTATTAAGAATCTCTTTTAAGGCGGGGGGTGGGGATGTTGCCGACGATCGGGAATGCGACCCTCCGCGGAGATCGGCGTGGTCGAGGTGCAAAAACTCGAGGTTTTTTTTGTGTTTTTGTGCGGTGCTTTCGATATGCCCGCGCGACCCTCTGCGGAGATCGGCGTGGTCGAGGTGCAAAAACTCGAGGATTTTTGCGTTTTTTGATTGGTCGAGGTGCAAAAACTCGAGGTTTTTTTGCGTTTTTTGCGGTGCCCGCGCCTCTGCGGAGATCGGCGTGGTCGAGGTGCAAAAACTCGAGGATTTTTGCGTTTTTTGATTGGTCGAGGTGCAAAAACTCAAGGTTTTTTGCGTTTTTTTTGCGGTGCCCGCGCCTCT
Source organism: Effrenium voratum (assembly GCA_963377175.1). Classification (NCBI taxonomy): domain Eukaryota; class Dinophyceae; order Suessiales; family Symbiodiniaceae; genus Effrenium; species Effrenium voratum. Next base: position 88,701 of record CAUJNA010000221.1, on the reverse strand, counting down.
GCGGAGATCGGCGTGGTCGAGGTGCAAAAACTCGAGGTTTTTTGCGTGTTTTGCGGTGCCCGCGCGACCCTCTGCGAAGATCGTGCGTGTCGAAGCGCTCTCGCTGTGGCGCCGTGCGAATTCTTCTTAGTCTCGGCGAACCCTCTGCGGAGATCGTGCGTGTCGAAGCGCTCTCGCTGTGGCGCGGTGCGATTTTGTTGCTCGCGAAATGGCCATTGGAAGTTGCCTCGTGGTTTGCGCGCCTGCTTTCGCAATCCCGCGGTCGCGGGTTCAGCTCCGGCTTGAAAATCGCAGCTTTTAAGCACAAACGTAGTACGCGGAGCGTGCTCCTGCAGCTCCGGCTGGAAAATCGCAACTTTTAAGTACAGACGTAGTACGCGGCCCGCAGCTCCGGCTGGAAAATCGCAACTTTTAAGTCCAAAAATAGTACGCGAAGTACATTCCCAGAGCTTCGGCAGCACTTGCGCAGAGCAGCTTGCGCAGAGTCACTTGCACAAAGCACTTGCGCAGAGCAACTTGCGCAGACCAACTTGCACAGAGCACATGCGCAAAGCGCTTGCGCGGAGCAACTGGCGCAGAGCACTTGCGCAGAGCACCTTGCTCAGAGCACTTGCGCAGAGCAACTTGCGCAGAGCACTTGCGTGCAGCAGCTTGCAGAGAGCAACTTGCGCGCAGCAGCCTGGAACAATGCAGCTTGCGCAGACCATTTTCGTGAGAAATCGTGCGGCGCAGTTCGTGCAAAGCGCATTGCGCCGAGCAGACTCGTGCAGAGCCAACTTGCACAGAGCCAGTTGCGCAGAGCCACTCGCGAAAAGTAGCTTGCGTAGAGCCAACTTTCACAGAGCCAAGCTGCGCAGAGCCATCTTGCACAGAGCTAAGCTGCGCGAGCGTGCTTTGCAGAAACTGTGGCCGTCGTGTAAGCTTTGCTATTGATTTCTTTTCCTTTTGCTTGTAATTCGTTTCGAGCTTTACGAGCTTTACTCTTCTTGTTTTAACGGATGTAAGTATGTGGGATCGAGCGCTGCCATGTTTCCTCTTGTAGGACGATGAGACGGAGCTCTCATGTGACCATACACATTGAGCATCGCCGCTTGCAGACACGCTCGCCGCAGCGATGTAAAAAGGTGTCTCCGCGGCTGGATGAGCACCTGGGGAAAAATGCTTTCGGGCCAATCGTCCTCTAGTTTTCTTTTTCGTTTCGTGAAGCTTGATTTCAACTCGCTTGTCTCAGGACACCCACACCTGCAAACCTCCAACCCTCAAACCCATTCCTCAAGTCTCCAAACATCCCACTCTGTATCAGAAGGCTATGCAGTATACCCCACCCACCAGGATTCCCCCAAGGCTTACTCTTGCGTACTCCCCCACCACTTTCACAAACGGGCAAGCTTCCAAGGAGCAGAAGGACGCTCATATGATGTGTTGGCAGACTTGCATTCCCCTCCTTTCACGTTTTATTCTCCTCTTTTTTCTGGTAGTGTTTGGCGGGATATTTTGACATCAAGTCCGTCCCGACAGCATTGGGAAGCCTGGCGGAAAAACGCGAGGGGGCGCAGCGGGCGCAGCTTGCATCCCTACGGGAGGAAGTGCGCGGGGGCCGCAAGTGTTGGCAGTCAAGTTTACATTCTAAATTGGCTTAAACCCAGAGATGCTTTACCCTTTGTAGAGGTACAATTGCAAGGCGACAGGCAAATGGGTGTGTCTTTGTGGGTACCTTGTTTTGTTGGGATCATGTTTTTAAGGTGAACCTCTACGGAAAGCTACCGTTTCGGGTTTCACCTATTTTAAGAGACCTATGGAGTTTGGGGTTTCAGGGGGCTTTGGCTTCCCAAGGGATCTCCTTCATGCTGGGTTTTGGTGTTGAGCGAATTGGGATCCTCATTTTCTACACAAGGGATAGGTTTGGCGGCCATTGTGCAGAGGATCAGTGTTGGGATACAAGATTCTGTTGAATGTAGATGAAGCTTTTCTCTCATGCAGAGATTCATGTTTTACCCAGGATAGACAGACATGGCATTGTGCCATCTATCAAGGTCTAATGCATGCACCCCTTCGGGCGCACCCTAGGATTGTACCCGGGATTGACGGGGTATGTAGCAGCCATTTAGGTGGGTTATGAAACTTCCTCTCAGGGGTAGAACCCGCCGCCTTTGCTTCCGCACAAATCCTGCAAAGAAGATGGGCGGAGATACCGTCCCTGCCCTCATATTTGTCTTTTTCTGCATTCTGCCTTTGTTCCTTTCCTGCAGGGTTGGCGCGCGACTATTGCCAGCTTGGGATTGGGGAGCACATTTCTCCCGCCAGGACACCTAAACATGAGCTCATGTTTCAAAACTAGGAATGTTTCCGAATGGCTGTCTTCATGTCGCAGGCCGTCACTGACGGCATGCCAACGTTTTTCACGTTCCATACAGGTCCTACTTCTTGGATAGACATACTCATGGAGTCAAGCCGTGGCATCAAGCAGGCCACCTGGTTTCTGGAGATTTGGTCTTCGCCCGGCATGGCTGTTCCACGAACTCAGACACCAGTCTGGACTTTTGGGCCCGACGAGCTAAAAGATTCATGACAGACACAGGGCCTGAATCGCCTTGCCTGCGGCACTTGGCTCTGATTTCATTCCCGACTTTGCATCTCATCTCTTCGGGCTTTCCCGCAACAGTTGTGGATCCCATGAGTTTGGGGAGGGTTCCGAGAGGGCCCGGCGGTTTTTCTCAGATCGATGCGTCTGAGGCACCTGCCAAGCGACCCAGGAGGCCTTGGCCAACCGCCAGGCGCAGGCAAAGGAGGCGGGGTGTGCCTCGGCCTCGTGCGGCGTATTCTTGGGTCTGAAAGGTCGAGCAGCTAGCTGGGTGATGTTGTCCTCTTCGCAAGGTGAGCAGACGCTTTTAGGATGATGTGCCATAAAGCCCGTGCAGGCGCTTGTTCGGTTCAGTCTGCGCAAATCCCAGGGGCGCTTAAACCCCAGCGGAATGAAGCCAAGGGAGCCTACCCGAGGGAGTAAGGAGCCTACCCAAGGGAGCAGCGCCAGCCGGGCTTTCGGTACAGGAAAGTCAGGAGGAGGGCGTGCAAAGTCCGATGCATCACAAGGGCAATCCAAAGCAACTAACGAAAACGAGCCATATGCATCAGAAAGGGGGCTCCTCTGCAAGGCCGGTTGTTTCTAGGAATGATTGGCTTGTGGCTGAAGATGATTTACTCTCGCAATTTTTCAGGGGCTCTTCTGCCTGGCCTCGAACGTTGTCAGCAACAGTCGCTCTTGGGTTGCTACGGGTTCAATTGCTTCAAGGGAACTCACGACGTGTCCCAGAGGATATGCCCACCCACATACCTCGAACGCAGGAATCACGTATTTCCCCTACATGGTTGTCATACTTTGCCACATGTCCAAATGCGGGTTTGCCACAGGCTGGGGAAGGGGACCACTTGTCTTCATTCGTGTCCAAGTGGGACATGGGAGCCTGGAACTGCATTGTCCAGGGCCACCAGTCCTTGGAGAAGGAGCAACTGCAGTTGGCCTCCAAGCTGCGCCAGCTGGAGACCATCAGGCGTGCTTTGGAGACAGATGCAAGGATGCAAGCTCCAGGCCCCAAAGCGTGGCAGACATTTCCGGGGTAGGAATAGTTCAGCTTTCTCAGGATTGCTGAGCGACAAAAGGAGCGGCTTGCCCTTGTTTTCCCGAGATCGATGATTGCCCCAGCGTCCTCCCACATGTTTTTCACGGATGGTTGGCCGATCCTAGTGATGTCAAAGCACCAGTTGACTTGCAGAGAAGAAGCGGCCGCCCGGTGCTAGGGGCTGTGTTCGGCCATGTTGCGTGACTTTCCAGCTTTCCTGTGTTGACACCATCCAGAAGGGCACACTCGAAACGGTTGAAGCATCAGCTTGAAGCTGGAATGGTTCCACTAAGAGGACAGGAGTCGTTGTAGTTTACCATTATGTCTGGTAGTATGGCAGGTTGCAAAAGTTGAAATATCTCTCGCGATGGGAATGGTGCCATGGCCGAATTTTTGGGAGCTCCACAAGCATCCGCATTCCAATGGAGGGCCCTTTCCAAGCATCTCCCATGATGTTTGCTCTGCAAAACAAACATGTCTACCACAATTCGCCACACAACTACACGGCCTTCTTGAAAACCGCGTAGAAAGTGAGAGAGACAGTTGCAGCCAACATAATTACAACTCGCTGGGCTGGATGACTGGTTTTGACTGCTTGGGCTGCCACTTGCTGCCCAGTCTTGGGAGGCTCTTGTTCGGTTGGTTAGCAGAGTTGCCAGCTCTCGGTGCAGGCTGAAGCAACTGGACCAAGACATGAAGGCAGGGGAAGTCTGTATGTGTGGTTTTTCAGGGCACTCCTTTGGGGGATGTCTTGGAATGGAAAACAAAGTTCCTCCTCCCCCCCACCGCGTTTTGTACGTTCCCCCATTTGGAGCAACTTATGGTTTCTTGTATCATTCCTATGCCTAGACATTCTGTGTCCTGACCTTTGGCCATGAATTCAAGGCGCTTTTCAGCCGCCCTCGTACCCAGCTGGAAAGAGCCATATAGTTGGCTTGTAAGTGGGGCCGGGAGGGGGTACCTTGACCAATGTTGACCCTTGCTGAATACAAGTTGATCATGTCGCCGTTTTTTCAGACGTTTGAAGAGTGACTGGAGTGGGAGGCTGGGTTGACATTAAGAGCCACCCCTGCTTGGTTGGTTTGGAGCGTGTTAGCAGTGATAAGTGCAACATGCGGTGGACTCTCTAAGTATTGCAAGTAGGGAGCAAGGGAACTCCTGTAAGTTGCCTCAATCTGCCAGGGTTTCGCGATTGGATGTGGTTGCTTCACATGTGTTTGAGATCCACGCTTACAACCCAACAAGTTTGCCTTTTGCATAATCCACGTCTCGAACCCATTGCATCCCTCCACCAGGAGGGGCAAGTGCTGTTGGCGTCTGAACCACAATTCCACCCAATAGGATCCCTGTTGACTGCAGCTCCGGCGACTCAGAATACTTGTTTGACACATGGGTTGCACCCCAGCTCAGCCGATGCGTCGGTTGCTGGGCGAAATCCTGCATGATAGATGGTTCCCATTCATAGGGCTTCCATTCCAACTGGTGCGAAATGGTTTTGTCGCCCTGGTGCACCCCAAAAAAGATGGATCGAGGTGTGGACCACAGACCAATCCCGAGAGGGACCTGACTCCTGAGCCCGACTGAGCCCCGCAACACGTGTCTTCGCGAGGTGGTAAAGGAGACTGTCTTGCATGTGCAGCAAGAGCTCCAGAAGGAGGACCAGAAACTTCGGACTCGGACTCGGGTCTCGTTTGGCCAAGGACAGCGGCGATATGTTTGCATATACAAGTAGGGGGCATGCTGGACGCTCGTCCTTGATCTCTTTAAACACTTTTTTGTCGGACTTTTTCACCAAAGTCAGTCTCCAATAGGCTATAGAAGCAACGCCAACATCGGGCCCGGAGCCCTCAACCTTTAGATGTTGGGTGCTTTTTGCCCGTGAAAGCTCTCCTCCGACGTGAAGCTCGAGAGGCTTTGTCATACTCAGTGAAAAGAAACAGAAGAGACACCGTGGCCGTTTTCCAGAAGACCTCGGCGTCTTTGGTTTGGTCGAGCACCAAAGGATTTTGTTCGGGCCATCTTTCAAGATAAAGGGGGGCCCTGGACAATTTGCAACTTTCTGGGATGCCAAGGGCATCCATCCCCTGTAGGTGGTGATTCCAGAGCACATCCTGCGAGACCTGGATGCCAAGAACGAGAAGCGCCTGGTGCGCGGCCAAAGCGGTCGCCGGTTCGTGTAATGAGTTGGTACGAGTCAGGGCTTCGGTGCATCGGTACACGTGGATATAGCGTTTTTCTCTCAGGCTTCTTATTGTTGTCTGGGCTTTGCAGAATTTGCTTTTTCGTCACAGTTTCACACTTTTCGGGGTACCAACTCAAAAATACTGGCCTTTTGGGAAGTACACCCCACAACATGACACCCGCCGAAAGGTCCGTTCAAGAGATCCTGCAAGATGCAATTATTCCAGGTATGCGCTATTCTAGGAAGTGCACATTTACAGCACCTTTGGAATTTAGAGTGTGTTTGCTTTCGGTAACAGGGCGCATTCCTTTCAAAGCGATGGAACACTTGCAGTGGGTTGCCATCAGGCTTTATGTGAGCAACTCGACATGCATTTCAGCTAGATGCACATCCAGCCTGTTTGCATGATATCATGCTGATTCCATCTCAACTTGATGACTGTTGGTTTGGATTTCGAATGATATATTCCTCTGCCGGTTTCAAGCGCCAAGGATTCATGTTGTTAATTCTGCATCTAAACTTGCACTTGTAGCAGAACATCCAATGCTTCATGATTCAATTGTCTTATTGGCAGGATCTCGCTGAACTCAGCGCGGAAACCAATTCTCACTGAGCATTTCACCCATTCGTCCAGTGCCTTCTCTCTTTTGAACTGGTTTAGGTGGGCTCACCCGAAAAACGAACAAGACACTGGAATCCTTCTCCCCATAGCAGCCTCAACAGGGTGTTCTTTACTTGTGATAGAGGGACCCTGATCAGTGAAGGCAAGCCCTGGTTTCTCCGTTGGGGTGCGTGCTCGCCGGAAAATGCGAGGCGATGTCACTCTTCCAGCAACCACGGGTTGAAACTCTAAGATACTCTTCGGGGGTTAAACGTCACCCCACGGGAAAAACATGAGATGGGGTTTCCTTTGATTGGGTCAGGTTTAGAGCAAGCACACCCCAATCGGTTGGTCTCATGTCATCGAATGGTGCGATTTTACGTGGGTTCCCAACATGCTTTCCCCCAGGGTTTCTGTTTGGAAACCAGTCAGGTCCTTGAACCTGGCCAGAGCCCGTTTTAGACAAGCTTCTTGAAAAATGGATAGTGGTCTAAACGTGGTTGATTCCTTTTGGTGTGGTAACCCTGTCATCGAAACTGGCTGCAGCAAAAGTGCCTTATAGCAAGATATGTATATATATAATGCATATGTATATATTCATATATATATACACATACACATACAGCTATACATACCAGTAGAGCCAACGAAGCCGGTGGGCAGAAGTTGCCTTATTTCCTTTTATTCTTCGTGCTTCGTTTCGTTCTTTCTTTCTTTCTTTCTTTCTTTCTTTCTTTCTTTCTTTATGTCTTTCTTTCCTTTCTTCTTTCCTTCTTCCCTCTTATCCGCTGAATAGAATTGTCTATATTTATATCTAGCTATCTATCGATCCACTATCTATCTATCTATCTATCTATCTGCCTACCTTCCTGTCTATTAGGATATTCATCTCCATCTATCTAGCTATCTAGCTACCTAGCTATCCACCTATCTACCCATCTATCCATCTACCTATCTACCACGCACTTTATTTATTCATTTGTCTATTTATTCATTATTATTTTGTATGCACTCCTCCTTTCTGCCTGTCTATCCAACTATCTTTCTAGCTTATTTCTCTCTTCGAGCCATCCATCCATCCATCCATCCATCCATCCAGCCAGCCAGCCAGCCAGCCATGCATGCATGCATGCATGCAGCCAGCCAGCCAGCCAGCCAGCCATCCAGCCAGCCAGCCAGCCAGCCAGCCATCCATCCATCCATCCATCCATCCATCCATCCATCCATCCATCCATCCATCCATCCATCCATCCATCCATCCATCCATCCATCCATCCATCCCCATCTACCCTAATTATCTTATCTTATTCTTTTCTTGTTATCTGGCTCAGAGAGCTAGCTTTCAGTTAGTTGCAGCAACACGGAAGTTCCTTTTAAGCTTCCTTTGATAACTACGTATATACACATGTTGTATGTGGCCATTTGCAGCAGTACACATTTGTCGGGGCAAACCACCCTTGTCGGGGCAAACCACCCTTGCTTTGGGTTAGTAGGGACCTTAAAAGGGATTTTGGACCGCTGCAAAAGTTCCATTCAGAGAGAATGAATCCTTTTCGTTGGTCAGTCATATGCTGCAGGAGTCCGTGTGGGCTGAGCTCCGGACCCATGCAGAGGCGAGGCAGCTCTTTTGGGGGCATTAGAGTTGTCAAACATATACCACCTCGGACTCTGGTGCCGCCCGAATTGCCCGCAAAACCGGCCCCATTTCATGGACCTTTCCAAACCTAGGATTTGGGCTTTGTTTTAAACATCCAAAACCGACTCCGGATCATTTTGGGTGAATGGTCCTGCAACAATTCTTCAGAGCTAGGGGCACCCATGGGAAAACCGTGGTTGGTCTCTGGAGATGCATTTTTCTAGGAGTACTACCTGGGGTATGAAACGGTGATATGGGAACGAATGCCGGCTTTGGTTGGCACTGTTACTCGCTGAGGAACACCTTCAAGTAGGGCTCCATCATTGAGCATGGAAACGATTTGACAAAAGGCAAAAGATGTGGGACACCAGCATACTTTACGGGTTTCTTTACGGGTTTCCTCCAGGAGGGATTCTTACGGCATAGCTTGCCAGAATTTTTGATTGCTCGCAATATGTTCTGCGTGTGACAAAGCCATGGGTGTTTCCGAAAATAGGCATGGACACCAAAGGGAGGTTGGCCTCCTTTCCAATGCAGCTCCCCACAATTCAGGACCAGCCAGTCAACAGAGATTTGGCGAGGGGTGCCTGACCGCAACTGTAGAGCAACTTCCCATCGCGACAGGGAAAAACTGGGAATGCATTCGAGTACTTCGGAGACGTTTTGGAGGAATTTTCAGAGCAACTAGAAACCAGTCACTTGGAGGGGGGCGGAGGGCTCCAGATAGGATAAAAGCTTTTGGTTTGTTTGAGAACGCACCAGAAGACCAAGCCTCGGTGTCCTTTCTGGGTCAGTTTGGTTGAACATGGCAGCAAATCTATTTGTCCAAAAGGGCAGGGTCCCAGCCTTCCGCATCCTGAACCTCACGGCCAGGCAGCGGCGACGCGCGCAGACAAGCTGGAGCAGAACATCACCCTTCGTATCGTGAATCTGGCTGGGGCGCCTCAGGGAAAACAGGCGAAGGACTGGGCCACTGGGCCCAAAGTAAGCATGGGAGGTTCTCAAAGACACTTTCAGAGGTTTCTGCCTTTGAAAGCACCTTAAGCCCTCCCAGCGACGGCCCCGGACTGCTGAAACTTGTTGCGGTCTCAATTCGTAAGCCTGGACTCTGGGAAGACTTGGTCAACACGCCTCTTGGTTTTTGGTTTGGAGTCGACCTGAGTGCAATAAAGCTCGAGACACGGCAGCTTGAAGGCGTTTGTTCCTTGGAACGTACTTCTTACCTGGCATGGCTGCCGTTGGAAGAGATATACGATGATGCAGGCAAATGGGTGGGTCCAGCATCTTCTTTCAATGGAATTCTTGGGGTCAGTCACTTGTTTTCTGCAGAAAGTGCAGACGCTTGTGCATGCATGGCCAAGCATTGGCTTGATAGTCTATGTGCCTGTGATGCATTTGTTGCATTTTCAACTCTGGAAACGAGCACTTGCGGCTTATTGCCGGAGAGAGCAGAACATGGCCAGCTGCGAAGCTATGCACAAATAGAACTGTTAAGCCGCAACGCTTGCTTTTCCATGTTAGCCCCACCAAAACCACAGCTGTGTGTTGTGTGTGGAATCCCAGGGCAAACGATTGGCATGTTGCATGCCATTTCATCAACATCCAGTGCTCATTTGAGTCTTCGCCAGGAATGTTTGACATGGGCTACATGTGCTTTGGCACGGCAAGCGTGACGTAGCATGTGCCTACCGCATTAGCCAACTGGGAGGGTCTTGCTTTCTTGATGGGATTGAAGGAAAACCACAAGGGAATCGACGGCCTGGAGGCGTCCCACTTTTGAGCAAGACTCAACTGATTTGGGTTGTCGTGTCCAAGCATCATGAAGCCTCTTGGGATGCCTGGTGCATAGAGGGACATCATGTTAGACATTGCTGGCCGATATCAGATCCGCCATGGCAAAGCCAAGGACTCAAGAGACAATCCCTGTATCTAAGAACACATTCCCGTCCTGCCACCGCATTCGATTGCGCTATGAGCCACTGTTCATGGCTTCCGGAAATCTTGCGGTCCATGCGCCCCCCACCCCCAGCCTTCCCCATGTCAGCTCCCTTCCCAGCTTTCCGGGCTGTACCAAGCCACGGTCTTGGGCGACCCAGGAACGGTCGACCACCACACTGGCGAAGTCGGCGGACGGGGCTGCGGAAATGGGGTGGCCGGGGATGCGGGCGGATGGATTTGGCTCCTGACCGAGTTCTTTGACAAGGCCATTCGGTTTAGACCAGCCCTGATGGCTTTCTAAAAAGGAAGGAAACAGGCGGCAAGTGCAATTGCCAAGATGAGAAAGGGACCTATCATATTCCCAAGCTTGCTTTGCTGCCTTCGCAACCCCATGCAATTGACAAATATCAGGCCACTTCGACCAACACTTTGGTTCAAACCTTGCCTGCCCCCTCCAGGAGCACATGGGGAATCTAGAGCAGGAGATGGCGAAGCAGTCAGAGTGGTTCGCATGGCGGCGGGGATGCCTAGTGAGAGCTGTGGGAGGCTTGGGAAGTTTGCACGGCATGCTGCCCTCCGTGGTTTGGCTGCTGTTGTCCTTCTGATCATGTTGGAATGTGCATCATGTGTCACTGAGTGTGTAGGAACTGACAAAGAGGTCAGAAAGGTGGTGCTTCATGGATGTTGCAAATGGCCGCCGTATGGACCAGCAAAATACTTCCAACCCCTAACCTCGCCTTCAACTCACTCGCGTTCACAGGCTGTGCAGGATCCTTTCAGTTGGAAACTAGCATGTTCAGGGTTGTGGGATCAAGGGGTTTATCCCCACTTCTGTGATACGGGGGGTTCCCGCTCTATAATGTTGGACCTTGTTTACTGTGGCCCCCCCCCTCAAACAGTCAAAACAGTGCTCGAGGATCCTGAATAAGTATCTGGCAGGGAGCTTGGGTGACTTAAGTATTGCTCTAGTATTGCCACTACTTAGTTTAGTATTGCCAGCACTTCCTTTTGGGTTGCCACGACTTGATTTAGTATTGCTAGCACTTCCTTTTGGATTGCCACTACTTGGTTTAGTATTGCCAGCACTTCCTTTTGAGTTGCCACTACTTGGTTTAGCATTGCCACTTAATTTAGTATTGCCAGCACTTCCTTTTGGGTTGCCCCGAAGACTTGATGGACATTGAACATGGTACCCAAACAGTGCCCTTTAAAGATGATCAGGGCCCCTTGTGGGCAACCCTCTTTGCAGGACTGTTTTGGGAGTGTTTTTTGATGGATTTAAGTGAAGGATTTTGATGGTTGGAGCTTAGGATCAAACCAGGAATTCTTAGGCTCAGATCTTGGCCTGGTCCGTTGCTAAGCTTTAGAGATCTTTGGGACCGGGATTTGTTTTGGGCCTGAACTTGACATAAATCATGGTACCGAAACAGTGCGGGGGTCGTGTTTAAGCCGGGAAACTTGACATAATTCAGACTACATATATTTTAAACCAGGTGCAACATTATGGGGGGTTAGTCTTTGAGAGGCCTTTGGGTTGTATCACAGAAGTGTTCATTTCCCACAGCCCTGAGCATGTCGGATTGCTAGGAGGAGCTCTTAGTTTAGCAAACCCCAAAGGCCTAGTGGACTCATTTTATCAAATATTGGGAGGCTATAACTGTAGACCAGATTTGAGCAAGTGTTAGCCGCCGTAAACGTACTGGTGCCTCGAACCCACGCCTCAAGTGAAAAACCGAGGAACAGTCCCGAGAATCCCCCTCACATACCCTCCCACCCAGTAGCATGCAACAAACCAGAAGGAGCACTTCCACAGGTGTCATGTTGTCCTTGTTTTTGGTCCACAAACTGGGCCGTAGCCGGCTTCAGCCTTCGCCTAACAGGTATCAAGCAGCCAAACAATAATTAAAACAACACAAAACGGCTGGTTTTTGTGCGACAGCCTTTCGAGGATCGCCTGGCTGGAGTGGGCCACCAGTGGAGAGAAGCGGAGCTTTGCCCGTCTGCCGGGGGCTCTGGGGGACGAGAGCCGCCCTAGCTTCACAATGGGCTTCAAAGGATGAAGCCCTCCCAACAAATGGATCTGGAATGGAGCTACTCAACGCATGTTGCATCCTACCGGATGATTCAAAGCGAAGCAACCAATAGTATGTACTTGTCACAGTTGGGCTTGACTCATTCGATGAAAGTCGGAATCTGGCGGAAGGTGTCTGGATGATTGCCAGTCGGAGACTCATCGAGCTGAGCTCTGGTGTAGGCGCCATGAAACCTAAGGCCCCCAGTTCAGTGACCCTTGGGGCGATTTGGAAGGAGACTGGCTGACTGGCAGTTGCCCATTCACAAAGGGGCTCCGCTTCTTTGAGAGGGGTGAAAGTAAGAACTTGCGCGCTTGGGGGAAACTGCGCTTAGGCCCGTTTTGCAGACAAGGAGAAAGGTTCCTTTTGGAACTCTGTTCGATGTCATTTGGGACCCGTACCGCCTTCAAGAGAATCCTTCTGGAATGGGTCTCTCTTTTGTCAACGCGTCAGCTTGCAGTTGGATGCACGGTTGCGCCTGTGGGCCAGTCCCAGGATTCCCCCGCCCGCGACTCCGGCGGCCACCTGCTTCAAGCAGCCCCTGACAGAGGACGGGGCGCGCCTAGGCCTAGGCGTCGTTTTTTGGGGCTGGTGTCAGGGTGGTTCAATACGGCATCATGGTGACCTAGGTCTTCCAGCTTTTGGCGGTTCTTTCGGTTGTCCTTGAAAACCACGAACAGATGGAATTCCCTGGGTTGAGTCGCAAGACATGTGCCCATGGATGGAGTTGGGGGTGCGAATTTGAATACTCATAGGGTCTCCTTTTTGTGGAACACCTAGTCGTTTGTTTGAGTATATACATTCTTTGGGTACACTCGGGTCCACGGTTCCCAAACAGGAAACATGAAACAGGAGTCTCATCAGATGTGCAAGCAATCTCTTGTTGAACATCTAGCCGCTGCATTTGGTGAGTGAGTGAGGGAGTGCGTGGGTGGGTGGGAGTGAGTGATCGAGGGAGGGAGGGAGGGAGGGAGGGAGGGAGGGAGGGAGAGAGAGAGAGAGAGAGAGAGAGAGCGAGAGAGAGAGAGATAGAGAGAGAGAGAGAGAGAGAGGGAGAGAGGGAGTGAGGGTGTATGAGTGCGTGCAATGCTGCCCCCAGCATGCTTGGAGCTGCCCATATATTGCAGCCAATGGCTGGACTCTTGGCACTGCAAGACGCTATCCAAAATTCGAGCAGATCGACACTAAGAACATGTGAAATCAAATTTCGGGATGTAGGGCGACAAAACAGCCCAGACCCATTGCGAAGAACCCCCCCAAAAAAGATGCCTCGCATTTGTTCCTTCGCCCTCCTTTTCATCAAGGCCAACTAGACTGGTGCCGTGCAAGCGGGAGGACTCTGAGCTATGGGCCCAAGAGAAGACCGGGAACCAGCGCAGCTTGGCAAGCGGATCTTAAGACATGGGACAATGCATGAGTTTCCCAAGTGGCAACGGCTTCCAGCGTTTCCATTTGGATGTATACCAAACTTGCCAACCAACGGCAAAAGGGCAAACGAGCCACCTTGTCAGCAAGAGCTGCACGTAGCTCGTGGGGCTGGGAGATTGGGCAAATGTCCGCCACCATGGAGTAGGGAAGGGTCAAATTTGGCTTCGCCCAGTGTGAAGTTATAGTCCTGCGGAGAAAAGGAGGTGTTTGTCAAAGAGGTCTACACGTCACCCAAAATTATCACAATAGCGTAGCCCTTTGCAGTGGCATGTAAAAACCAACAAAAGAGATTCCCACCTTTCGCCGACGATTTTGGCTCCGAGGCAGTTGAAGGGGGTTGAGAAAGCAAGTAGCGGCGCTGAAGATTTTGCAAGAGTTTTTGGACTCTGTCCTCGGTGGCAAACAACGATATTTTTCCATGCCTTGCGTCCCGCCTCTTGTTGGAAGCTGGGCATGAGAAAAATATGTTCGAAAAAGAACGCGTCATCAACTGTTGTGCTGGAGAATACCATTAGGCCATGTCTGCCTTGTTTGGAGGGGGGGAGCAATGTGAACATGGTGAAACATACATGTTAAGTTCAAACATTACAACTGGGCAGTTCCACAGCAATCTCCCCAGGCGGACATTGAGACATGGCATGCCTCATGTCTTTGGTGAACCTTGGCTGCGCACTTGAGTTCAGACTGTAGAAGATAGATAGAAACGACCCTACGATTTCCGGAGCATGTGGGTTGCTCGGCTGAGGATTGCGTCGGGCGCCGATCACCAATCTACCCAACGTCTCCGGAGCGAATTCAAGGCGCGACTAGTAGCCCTGGTGTCAAAATATCCAGCCTATGGGGGCCCACAGAATGTCCAACAAAATAGCCCTCGGTGTCCAACAAAGCCCACAACCATCATGTCTCCTTCGTTAACTACCCAGCGTTTTTTTTTGTTTTTGTTTTGTTTTTGAATTATTATCATTATAACAGCAATATTATTCATTATTATCTAAGGGGACAACGGGCCAGCTGACCCTTTTAATAGGTGGTTGTCTCATTTTGGCCAGGTCCGGCACAAATAGAGCGGTCGACCGAGAACACATGCGCCCCAAAGGACGTTGATATGATTTGTCGGGTGAACTGTTTCCTCCAAAAGACAACCCTGGCCAGGTCGGCCAAAGGAAGCGCTTCCGTCTGGCACCAAGTGTTTGTTGGCAGGGTCCAGCAAGGTCTGATTTAGGGCAAGAGAAGCAGTGACATAATCAATTCACAATGTGAACTGATATGAATGGAGCATTGGTTTTCAGTGATCCCCTATCGGATGCAAGGGTTTCGGCGGTATCGGTTTCTAATCTTCTTCTCTTGGTTTGCTTTGTGCTACTTTTGTTCGGCATTCGTATATGGCTTCTTGTTTTGAGGGTACCGTTTTGGGGTTATTGCCAAAGGGGAAACCAAAGGAAAATCACTCGTTTCGGGGTTTTCGCGGACAGTTGGTTTGTTTTCCTTTATGGATGGGAGCCATTATAAAACCGCACATTTGCAGATGAGTGTTGCCCAGCGAAGATTCGGCTCAAGTTTGGCTGATCTAATTAAGTGTTATGTGGTGTGAAGGGAATGGGTGTGGGCCTGGGGGTAACCCTGATACATACCCTGTTGTTAATTGCAGGCGTTGTTGTATGTTGGCCTACATATTTGTACATGTACATCAGGGAACCTACGCCGGGGCCCGGGGGCACCTGGTTGAGACCTCATAGCCATTTGTGGAACTAACGTGCTTTGAGGCCGGCCTCTCGGTGTCGTCCTCTGCGCCGGACCGTGGCTGGGGGGGGATTCCTGTAGTCCCCTTGGCTGTCAGTGACTTGCGTTGGGGCAATAGGGGACAATGGATTTTGCGACCAAGCTGCAAGCCCACCTTGCCTACCCAAGCACATAGCCGCTAGGCACACTCCTGCATCCTGGTTCTCATGCAATCCCTGGATTTTGAGAAGCGCGTTCAGATTTTTTTCAAAAGCCGGGGAACAGCAACGTCAGGCATTACCAGCACCAGCACTAGGGTTGGCAGTGCACGGCCAGCTTCATCAGTAGCACCCTGGCCTCTCCTTGCCCACTGGAAACTGCAAATATGCTGATGTCACGGGCGCCTTTGGCTGTATTTCCGGCATTTGTTTGCTTTGTGAAAGGCGGCCAGTCGGATGTGGGCAGCCCGAGCACAAACGCTCTTCATAGGTACCCTTCTATGCAAGTTGCAGCCCCAGCTAGAGCTAGGGCGTAGCAGCTCTTGGGCTCGCCCAGGGCAGTTCCAGACCAATCCACTTTTTGCAATCCGCGATGTGAGTGAGCTAAATGCCGGAGAATTCAGCGGATTCCTTGGAGGGGGAGGTACCTTAGATGTATGAGATAATGAGACATATCCTTGTGCTTTTGAGGGCATTGTAGCAACCGTGCCATGACGATTCTTGTCTTGGGTTCCCAACCTTTTTTGGCTGGGAATGAGCGCCGCCACCAAAAACAAATCCGGCGTTGGCATGGTTTCCCAAAATCTTCAATGCTTGTGCGTCGTCAAAGGGGCCCCTTTGAACTGGTTCGCTTACGAAAAGGTAGAGGACCCCGGAGAACTTGATCCTATGCGGACATGGGCTGCCCAATCTGCAGGAACCTGTGAGCCATGTGTCCGGACAGTCCGAAGAACTCGAACACGCTCGGTGCCTGCAAGTGCACAGAAGTTGCGATGCTGCGCCCAAGGTCATGAACACTTGCAGTAAACGCTGCGCGCTATCATTCTGCAAAGAACCATAAGAGCAATGCTGGCTTGAGCAAACTTGATGCCGGCTGGCTGAGCGTGTTGCGCGCTTCGAGCTCATGTTTGTGCACGGACAGCATGCTTTTGCGTGCCGGCGGCCCTCTTGGCACGGTCACGTTCGTGGCCTCGCAAACGCCTGAGTGTGGGTGTGCTTGTGGACCGTGTCAAGACTTGCATCTTCACTGGTGGGTGGTTGGCTTATTGGAATGTGGCAAGGTCGGTCAAACATAGGGTCGGCGAAGCCCGGTGGTCGGAAGTTCTGAAACACGAAACGTTCTGTTCTTCTTTCTGTTTTCTTTGTTCTTTCTTCTTTCTTCTTCTTTCCATATTTCTTTCTTTCTTTCTTTCTTTCTTTCTTTCTTTCTTTTTTTCTTCCGTCCTTCCTTCCTTCCTTCCTTCCTTCCTTCCTTCCTTCCTTTCTTTCCTTCTTTCTTTATTTCCTTCTTTCTTTCTGTCTTTATTTCCTTCCTTCTTTCTTTCCTTCCTTCCTTCCTTCTTTCTTTCTGTCTTTATTTCCTTCCTTCTTTCTTTCCTTCCTTCCTTCCTTCTTTCTTTCGTTCTTTCTTTCTTTCCTTCCTTCCTTCCTTCTTTCTTTCGTTCTTTCTTTCTTTCCTTCCTTCCTTCCTTCCTTCGTTCTTTCTTTCTTTCTTTCTTTCTTTCTTTCTGTCTGTCTGTCTGTCTGTCTGTCTGTCTGTCTGTCTGTCTGTCTGTCTGTCTGTCTGTCTATCTGTCTTTTTCTTTCTTTGCCTTTCTTTGTTTCTATTACATATCGAGCTCTTGTCTCTCTACCTATCTATTTTGTTTAGTTCTGTTTATGTCTATCTGTCTCTTTCTCTCTCTTGCCTCCCCTCCCCTCCCCCTCCCCCTCCCCCCTCCCCTCCCCCTCCCCCTCCCCCTCCCCTTCCCCCTCCCCCTCCCCTCCCCCTTCCCCTCCCCTCCCTCCCCTCCCCTCCCCCTCCCCCTCCCCCTCCCCCATCCCCCTCCCCCTCCCCCCTCGGCTGAAGTCGCAGACTGGGACCTTGTGTTCGTTAGTGCTGTGTTGACTTGACGGCTCCACTCATTGAAAAGCGGCTGCCGGCTCTTAGATATCTTGGCGCATGCCCGCAAATGATGCAGGTTTCAGACTGGAAAAGGAGACTGAATGGGCCTTGCACACGTGTGTCAGTTTTTCAGGGCCAGCAAGCAAGTGTTGGATTTGGTGGGAGCCGGCCGTTCATTGCTACTTCGACACGCTTTGACTGAGTTGGATTGGATTGGTTTGACTTAATTATTCTTGCTCGCTTGATTGGTTGGTTGGACTCCCTGACTGAAGAAGTGCAGCTTGGCAAGGATTGACCTCACGGCCTGAACCGCTGAACTGCTGCTGAATCATACTCGCCCAAGGTGAAGCGCTTGGCCCACAACGTTGCTGCAGATTGCACGAAGTTTGGCAACTCAAGCCGCTAGTCACACCAGTTGTCGCACAGTGCAGCATTCGTTTGGCCTGGGTCGTCTCGGGGCCTTCCAAAAACCGGAGCAACTCCGCAAAACTACGCTGGCGCTGCCATTTGATGCCCAGGAGGTTTCTCTCACAAACCTGTGCTCAAACGGCAGCTTTTCTGGTGCTTCCTGTTCTTTGACGACTGACTCTCGGCCAGTTGCGCAGGGGCAAGTCACCGTCGACGGGGCGCCTTCTTGTCTCTGTTCAACGGACGCCCGTTTGAGATTCGCACGAGTCAGGCCTTCAATATGGCAATGAAGGCTTTGCCTGGCACAAGGGTTTCTGCTTGAGGCGAAGAAACTGAGCTGTGGTTGCCCTGGTGCTGTTTCTGGCAGGAAGACGCAACGCATGAAGAGCCGCGTTCACATGCTCTGCCATCCTGAGAGAGCTACGATGTACTGAGCCGTGCGTGCCTTGCGTGTGCTGCATATCCGTGGTTCCGGGACCGGGCTGCAGAGGCTGACGCGCAGCAAGTTCCCTGGCCCCTTTTGCTGGTGACAAACCTCAGCGGACAAGGCGCAGGCTTTGCAGACAGAAGTGTTGACGCAGCGGGCAGGGGCATGGTGGATGTTTTTTCTGCGAGTGACTGGCAAGATTTGGCCGCGCTTGCGGAGAACAAGCAACGGCTGTCGGCCACTTTGGCGAATTGGTTTGCCTGATGACCTTCAAACTGAGTGAGACACTCAGGCAATTCTGGAACATGGAAGGCGATGGCAGCCCCTCCATGCAAAATCAGGCCAGAGCGTGCCAGTTCGGGCGGATGCGGTCGAGCGTCCGAACTAACTCAGTGGCATGGCTCAAGCCGGCTGTTGCGCACGGGGTCTCTGCGGCGCAGACGAACGGAGTTGCATTGGGCTGAATCCGGGGGCAAGGGGCTGGGGCTAGGGTGAAGGCCGCGGGGAATTGGGCATGGGGTTTGGTTGTGGGGAGCGGGGGGGTTGGGAAGACCCGTGTCATCTGAATAGAGTACTTCCCGTTTCCGAACATCATGACCGAAAAGTAAAAAGCGAGCATTTGGTGAATAACGCGTCCCTTTTGCGCACGCTTCTTTGCGAGCAGGTGCTTGGGGCTTGCCTCAACCCTTCTCGAAGAATGCTTTTCCCGTAGATCGGTACGCCGCCTACGCGAAGGCGCAATTCAGTTTCTAGCGAGGCGTGCCTCCACCCAGGTCCTTTGAGCATTCAATCTGCGATGCATATTGTTTTTTTTGCAGTGCCTTGCACCGTCCCAGCTACGGCCGCGCAACACGAAAGAACGCGATCAGCTGAGAGGCTCCCTCAACTTTGTTTTGGTTCCGGCTAAGCCTGGGGCACCCGTGCTCCGATCTGACCGGCTTGGCGGTTGGGAGTTTTCGTTCCCATTCGTAGTGCCTTTTGGAACCCAACCACCGAGTGCCGGCAAGGCGATAAGGGTTTGTCTTCCGTCGGAAAGTTCTGTCCGTGGCCAGGATTTGCATGCTTCAGGCGCGTTTCCGATAAGAAGATGCGTCGAACCTACGGACCCTTCAAGAGACACGTGCTGTTCAAAGGCACGCCAACAGAAAACCGGTCGTTATGTTATGCTATGTTGCGTTACGAGTTTCTGGTTTTGCCGTAGTTGAGTGCCAACGACACGAGGATGGGCATGTATCAGCAGGGATTGTCGTTTGTGACCTGAACATGGGTTGCACGGCTTGCAACAGGCCATAGCATGGGAAAGTTGAGAGCCAACACCTTTGCCCGGCTGAAGGACCTGACTCTCCGCTCTCCAAAGTGGGAGAAAGAGATGAGTTAGAGATGCACATCTACGTTTGTTACACCGGCAACTCTCTCAGCTTGCTGTTCCCAGACCCAAGTCAAGCCTCGTCCTTAGCCATCCCTCGATGAACGCAACCCACTTGGACGTGCCAGCTAGCACATCACACGGTCGCCACATCCATGGGAGACACAGCCAGCCTTGGCTCCACGTCGCCACATGGGCGGTATGTGCCTTGGCAAAGCCAAAGCCTGACACCTCGTACTCCGAGAAATGGACAAGCTTGCCCTGGCTGTCACGCTTCTACCAAGTAGCGAGCAGTATGCCAACTAATTACTCAAAGCCCAGTTTTCCACTCCAGGCCCTTTTAGATTTTTCGGATTGAACACATGCTTGAACAATCCTATCACGGGGCATTTGCGAGAGGGGCATTGCTTTCAAGAGTCGCCGGACAAAACAGCTGGCAGCTCGAGGGCACCCCATCTTGATGCAACGCTTTGTTCACCGCCCACCTGCCATGGTAGTTGACGGATGAACAGGGGCGATTTGAGGCTTTAATGCAATTCCCATCACCTGAATGAGAAACTCTTTTTCTGTGTTGCAGGCGGGGTTCCCTTTTGAGTTTTCTCCGCCACTTTTGGTCCATTTCACCCTGCTAAGTAACAAGCCAGGCAGATTGAAGGCGATTGAGATGGCCAGCCTCAAGGTTCTGATTGAGGAATCCATGCTCCACCTGAGGAGGGTGTTGCATGACTCTCATCCATGTTCAAATTTGGGCCGTGGGAGGGTGCTGAAACTCTGGCCTTGTGATTGGAAGCACGCGGATGTAGTTCCTACGCAGACCACAGGTTGTGACCTGGCACATGATCAAGGCTCTTGAACCGGCCTTATTCTGGATGTGAGTCACTATGATTCACCCAGGTAGTTTGTTGGCTGACGCGTGGTGATCGTGCGGCTTAACTTTGGGCTGACTTTGCAAACCGTGCGGGGAGGATTGGGTTGGAGCTTCCAGTCCAGGGCCTTCCTCTTTCACCCGCTTGCTTAAGGCGCCTGTCAGCGGTGCCAGCTCGCCCATTCGCTCTCCACGTGCCCTGCATTGAGTCGGCGGGTGGGGAGATATGTGGAGCGACTTAGTCCATTTCCGGTTGGATTGAGTACCAGATTTAAAGGGTGTCCAGCTACTCAAACGCTGGCGTACCGACACACGGGTTCCAGCTTGCATCATCTGGTAATGATAGACGCAGCGCCTTACTGATGTGTGGGAAGTCCCAGCGGTTTCAAGACTGGAGGCCTCCAGTGAAGAACCGCAAACAAAACAATTGTTCAGGGCATGGGGAGCTCTGTTGTGAGTGTCTCTGTCGGCAATACGTTTGCTTGCACCCCAGGAAACAAGTACAGCGCGGATCATCTACTTCGGTGTCAGCTGTGTTCGTGATATTGAGGCCTTGATCACCAAATACCAATGCGGCCATACTGATCCGCAATGTGCGTTTAGGGTCCTCATAGAATGTGATTCGGGTCCCAATGCACATGGTTTCGGCAGACGGTACACATTCTCAAGGAAGATTACGTTCTTGCAAATTTTACCAAAGAATCTCTCCACCCATTTCCGCAAGGCTCCCCAGGTTGTATGTAGCTACTAGATTTTCCCTTCCCCCCTTCTCCCGTCATTGCGGGTAGTCCAGTGCTAAGCTCCACCTTGGCTGGCCTCTCCTCCTCTCTTATGCCCACCAGTTGCTTTCTCCGCCCCTTGCGCCCACCCTGCCAGTTGCCTCCAGCCAGTGCCTTGGCAGCATCTTGGAGAGTTTCTGCAAGGAGGCGTGACGAAACATGGGGGTGCGATGACCATTGCTCCAAGGCACGTGGAGTTTGTTCCAGTGGGCGCAAATCTGGGCTCCTATGTGAAGGAGAAGGCTGGAGTTCTTTGTTGCCGTGCACACATTCGCTGCTACAGTGGCTGAGCTTGCACGCCGAGAGGGGCAGGACATGGGGGTGGCCATCCACCTTGGCAGCTGGAACACAATCCTCCTCGACCGGACAGCAGAAGCACAATTCTTTTGTAGGTGCTTTCCCTTTATCCTTTTTCACAGAGTGTTGCAAGGCCCAGTCTCTTTGTTCACCGTGTAAACAAACGCCAACACACCATCCGGACAGGAAAACGCTGTTTGAGGGGACATGATTGTAGCAAGAACCCTCCTCGGCCAGTTGCCGATCTGGGGCATCCGTATGGAGTGCCTTTGCTTGGGGCGGGGGCCTCGGATGGAGTCAATGGAGACCATGAGAGCGAGGCTGTTTAAAGGTGGCACACCGAATTGCCCATGAGGCACAGCAGGTTGCTATCACAAGGCACAACTTGATTCGCCTGGACCTCTTTTTGATGATTGGATGGGGACAATTCAGTGTCCCTGTTTGACTGCTTGGCACGACGTTTGCAAGATTATCAGCAGGATTGGGGCGGGGAATTTTGCGGGCGGGCCACCATGGGTCCAAAAGTCTGGTCTCGAGTTTTGAACGCCCATTTGATGGATTGTGCTTGCCCTGACGGATTCTCATAACAGCACGTACTTGCCCGAAGTGAAAAGAAAGCGCCACAAGCACCAGCGCCGAACTCAAGAGGGATGCCTCCCAAGAGAACCGCCGTCCCTTTGGTACAATCGCATGCTCATCGAAGCCTTTATCTTCCACAGAGGCAGTGCCCCACAGAGTTAGTTTCTTGGGTTGCTTTCCTTGTGTGGACCGGTTTATGTAGTTGTGGTTGCTCATTCACTCTAGGCGTTCGGGGAAATAGTCGTGACTTGATCCAGTGGATCAATTTGCTGATGTTCCTTTGGTGTTCCTTTTAAGCAATGGATTCTTCCCAAACCGGCGCTCACACACACACAGGACATGCATGTTCTTTTCGCCTAATTTCAGTCCTTGTCCGCCACCGAGCTCAGGCTGTGCATCCTTCTCAGCAGCGTGCTACTTGCCAAGAATGGTTTTTTGACCCTGGCAGTCCGAAGGGATTCAAGCAAAGGTACCAGGGAAGGAATTGTTTGGGCAAGGTTTAAGCAAAGTATATCTCCATTCATAAACCAGCTCAAAGTTACGATCACTTCCTGCGCAACCAAGGACATGTATACCCAATTTGTCAAAGCTAGCCCGCAATCCCTCCAAACGGTTGGTGTCATGCTTCCCTTTTGAAAGCTGCGCCTGTCGCCCAAATCCCCAGTTTGTTTCTAGGTTCATTCGGAGGTTGGCAATGCGCGCTTCTCGCGGAGGGGCTGCACTCGCCAGCGAGGCTCTTTTTCGTGTACCTCTTGGTCTCTCAGCACATGGCCTGGCCGAATCGGGGGAGCGCGCCTTCGGGGTCCTTCGTGACATGCTCCGTCTTTAAACGGGGAGCTCTCTAGTTGGCACATGGGTGACCATATATTTTATAGGGTGGATATGTTGACGGCTCAGATCCTGGAACGGCAAGGTGACACTTTCATTTGTCGCTATGTTCCCCGCAGAAAATGAGACTAGGGATTCCGCCATCAGAGGGAATGAGCTTCAAATGGGACATCTCCGAGTTTTAACAAGTTCCCATTTGCAAAGGTTGCAATCCACCCAGGGGTGACAACAACACCTGACCTAATTGCGGGTTGAAACTTAATATACATGTTTTGAGGAACACTTTGCAGAGTTATTACAAAGCTCTTCTGACATCTTCAGTTGGACTAAGTGTTTTGCACATTTCCAAGAACCATCGCCTGGTGAAGCAAACACATGTGGAGGGACCTGGCAGGCAGCGGTCGGGCACTCCGAAGCAGATGACCTCAGTGTCAGCAGTGCCGCCTACGATTGTGCCGCAGGCGCGCCGCACACCCCTCGCGGAGACCATGAAAAGGAGGCTCCTCATTTCAGCCAGTAACCACGTGGCCAAGCCGGATGTTCAATGAAGATGTCGCATTCAGAGTTGTACCCTCTGTTCCAGCGGTAGAGGTCCGTACATTCCCTGGCATTGAAGGGTGTCCCTTGAAGAATGGAAGTTTTGGATGGGCAACGGGCAAGGGTGGGAATTGACAAGAGGCAGGCCTTTTCAAGACGGGCGCCCATTTCAAAATCCGATCGTCGGCTTCCATCGCAAAAGGGGGGGTCTAGGCTTCCACGCGTGAGGCTTCTGGAACAGAGACAAGGGCTGGAGCGATGCCAAAAAGCAGTACTGTGACTTGGAGAGATGAGTGCGCGGCAGCGGGCATGCCCATGGGCGAGGAGAAGTCATAGCGAGGTTGTTGAAACATATGTCAACTGTTTCGGACCCATCAACAAATTGCATTTCGATGGCCTGAACTGAGTGCTATTTCGTTTGCCTCCTGTCCGTTAGGGCCATGTTTTGAAAATACCCCTTTTCTTGTGTGGGGTCCTGCCAGGTCCGTTCACAGAACCAACCCGTTGTGCGGTATGATTTTATTATGGCGGGTACGTCTCAAAAATTGGGTGCCCCCAAAATGGTTTTGGTTTCCCTTGCCACTCCAAAACGGGTAGCCTTCAAAAGGCCCAAACCCCTAGAACCCATTGCCCCATGTTTGCTCGCCTGCCAAGGTGTCGAAGAGTCCCATGGTTCCACCCGATTTTTTCCAATGGAACGAGACGGTTGCAGTGCCAAAGTTAGGGCAGCATGGGCTGCTTCCCTTTGGGCCTCCCTTTGAAACCCCTGTCCTTGTTTTCTGTTGCAAGTCATCAACTGATTAAACAAAAAACACTGTCCTGTTATTGGGATGGTTTGCTGGGGCGGAGCATCTCCACTTCAAATCTCAAGGGACTCGCCAAGAAAGTCAGCATGGTTCTCAATCATGGTGGACAAAACATGATGAAGCAAGGAGAAGCAGACAGGGTTTCTGGAACTACCACAAACAAAAAGTAGCAGGGGCCCCTCAGGTTTGACAAACCCTTCTGGACCTATTCCCTCAGGGATCCTTTTGTTTTCCAAGGTTGGGGTTTCCCAACGGAGAAGATCCTGGCTGGGGAAGTAATCTGCAGTGCGTGCTTCTGGAACGTGTCAAACGGCCGGCTTCCTTTTGGTTGTGACTTGCTCGTCGACACGCCCGGGCCCACATGGTGTGATCCAGGGGTCTCCTTGAGGCTGCCAGCATCTGGACCGCGGCTGCGAGACCTCCACGACCCCGCCGCCCTACGATTGTGCCTGGGTTCAACCCAGGGGCCCTTGTATGGGTCTGTCTCCCAATTGGGCTTGGGGTTTCAAGGGGTATGTTCCGTTTTGGGTCGCTCAAACATCATCTTTCTGGCCAATTCCGATTGAGATTCGTTTTAGGGTACTGCGCAAAGGGAACATATTGGGGACCCTGTCGTTTTTGTTGCTGGTTCGCAGTAGGACTGTTTTTAGTGGTGGGATGCCACGAACCAGGCAAGCTTTTCCGGGGGTGAAATTATCTACGGACTTTGTTGTGCGACCTCACCCGTGATGAAGGCTTCTTTCATGAGAAGTCTCCATGCCCCACAGCCCCCATGTCCATGCGAGCCGCCGACGCAGCAAGCATGGGATTTCACAGGCCTTGGAAATCTACTTTAATTTTGGAAAGGCCCTGTGCACTTCCATGGTTTTCCAGGGTACACAACCTTTTGTTTTCCCGGCCAGGATTTCAATGAGCGCAGTGCACATGTTTATTCAAGCATGACCTGAACACATATGACGTTGCTGGAGATTGTGAGCAACCGTACTAATACTAGGCGATTCTCAGGAAAGCACGCATTTGCAGATCAAAAGCCCCATTTGCTCCCAAGCAATGCTCCAGCAATCTGGAGCCTGAATATCTACCAATACCGAGCTCGATTCAGGGCATGTAGAACCTGCCCTTCTGAGGTAAGTACAAACACACACACACACACAGAGTCACAGATCAAACGCAGGTTGCTCGCCACAAAAGCAAGGAAAGACTGCCAAAATGCATGGAGAAGGAAGATGCCGCGGATTTGACCCCAGTTTTTCGGTGCCATGTCTTGGGATTGTTCCAGATCCAAGGGTAGACAACTAGTTTTCGGTTTTGCTCTTGGGGCCAAATTCCCTTCCAGGGTCTTCGGGGAAACTTGGGTGCGTATGTGAAACCGAGACTCGGATCCTGGCTGGTTTTGATAGGAACCATGTCAAGTAGAATTTGGTTTGGGGTGCAGGGTTTGTTTGTGGCAGGCAGTCTTGGTACTTCGTTTGGAAACAAACAACATGCGGTGCGTGTTAGCTTCAGACAACCGGGCCAAGCGAGCGGATTTGGCAACGTGCCAAAGAGCGTGGTTCGGTCTAGGCAACGCGGCCTTCAACAACTGGCAGTTTGCTTGGTCCGAGCCGAAGAAGCTATGGTGCTGCGACCACTTTGAGCCGCTCGACGGGAGTTTTGCGCTTGTGACCCTCCAGTGCGGGCAGGAAAGGGGACACTGGAGGGTCCGTTTGTTCTCACTTGCAGGTGGATTAAGGCAATGTTTGGAGCGTGGGACTCCGAGCGTCATGCAGTCCTTGCGTACAAATTGGAAGGACCCCATTGCCGTCACCCCATGCCCTTTGAAAGAAGAACAACTTCCAACAATTCGAGTGTAGAGAAGCAGGTTGTGTGAGTGTAAGTCTCCCGTTGAAAGCTTGCTTTCGTCTTTGTGGCATGTGCCCACCCAAAGTGAAGTGAGCAGTCAATTCATTGTTGGCTTACCTTTTGACCTTTTAGTTCTCCAGTTTTGTCTTGGGTTCAACTTTCTCAAAATTGTCCTCTAGGCGGTTTAAAGGGAAAACACGTCCCAAGCATGACTTTGAGAACCCCAAAATGTTCACTTCTAGGAACATGGTTGGTCTTCTGGCCTTCGTTGTAACAGCTTGATGTTTTATGTCCATCAAATGTCTTTGTTTGCAAGGCATGGTCTCGCACAGCTTTAGACAGGCGTGTGTGTGTGTGTGTGTGTTACATACGTCGAGCTTGTTTACATGTACATTGACGCGCGCACACGGATATACAAATATACATATTTTTTGCATCTTATATATATACACATGTATATGTATATGTACATGTAACATGTATGTGTATATATATATATATATATATATATATGCATACACATGATTGACGCCCGTGCCCCGCCTCGCCCTGCGCCAGACACTTTGCTGAGGATGGGTTGCACCAACGACAATGCAGGGACCTACACCTGCCGCTCCGTCAAAGAAAATCCGCGCAGAGCTTTTGATGCTGCTCACTTCTGAATTGCGTTTGCTACCCCACAAGCATTGAAGTGCACTTGAAAACCCTCAGCTAAAAGGAGAGTACTGAACCAAGGGTAATTCAGTTTGTGCACTTATGCTATCATATGCTCGTTGATGGGAGGGCAATTGTAAGATCAGGAACTACAGCGATGTTGCTCGGGAAATGCCAATTTGGGCATGCCTGGAGTCACCTGGTCACCTGATCGCAGAGAAGGCAAAGTAAGGCGTGCAAGTGCCGGCATGTGGAAATGATTGTTACCAGAACTTCCGCTTTTGGCACGGGCTACAGAAGGATGCAGCAAAAGACTGAGTCTGCTACGGCTCAGGTTTCTCAGTCAGACCTGGAGATCATGAATGAACTCATGTCTAGGCCCACACATTCGGAATTGGGACTACACTTCTGAACATCCAAGGCACTGACAGCCTGATCGACACCTGGTCCATGCAGAAGCGGATGTTCTGCTGCGGCGCCCTTAGTGGCAAAAGGGCTCGTCAACTCATGTGCAGTTGAAAGATGGATTCCGCTGGTTTCAGTGTGGGGCTTCAACTCATTTACCAGATATGGACACTGCTCATTGGAGCTTTCCCTGCAGGCGTCTGGAGTTGTGTTTCAAGGAAGTCAGGTCAGCCATGCCCTAGCGGCCTCCGGGACTCCGGGGGTATGCGACCTCATTGATGAAGGTCCTTTATAGTTTCATCATTGTTATTGTAATTAAGGCTTGGGGAGTTGTTGAACTTCACTCGGTAGGATTGGTGGGTTGGGATTTGGACACCCCTTCCCCCTGTTCCTCTTGACAAATAGGGAGGTGCCCCCTGACCTCCAAGGCACAACACGCCAAGAATTCCGGCGAGTAGGGCTCTTCTCTGTCACACGCCATAAGCTTGGTACATGGAGGCATTTTTGTGATTTGCCTTCCATCTCCAAAACGGGCCTCAAAAGAAGGGCACGCCCTTATGGGCCTCTGTTCAAAATCTGCAAGCCTGAGCAGCTTTCCTGCTATGTATGGCCGTGCAGGCGTCTTCCGGACTCAGGTTCCCCAGGTCGAAGGTTGCCCTGGCCTTTGCCCTGGCCTTTGCCCTACAAAGACCCATGGTAAAGATTGCCGTGGTAAAGATTGCCCTTGCCCTACATATCCCAGCTAGAAGATTGCTTTGATATGGGAAAGGTGTTCTTGACCCTGGCCTTTGAAAGCTTCAAAGGGCAGACCATTTTCTCGAGACCGTCGCCCTGAAGAAATGGCACTCTTTTTCAAAACCGGGGGGAACGGGAGGTGTAGAAATCCAAGTGGACATTTGAAATGTATCCTCTAATTGTTTTTATTCTTATTCTCAACTATAGGATTCAATTCCTTTCATGGTTTCAGCAACCTTTTGGCTACTCCCTTTTGTTTTTGGTGACTCTGAGGCTGAGGATCCGTTGTTGTTGTGTCCTAGAGTTGTTTTTTGAACTAGGGCTGGGTGGGTTGGTATTTGATTACCCGAGTTTTGGTCTCGTTTAGGATTGGTTTTGGAGCGTTGCCCCAAACCAGCAAAGCTCGACAACTCAAACCGAGGCTGTTGATGCTGGGGATGTTGCCAGCCCCGCGAGAACTCATCCCTAGGAAAAAAGCACCACCTCTACCCTGAGGTCAAAGCCAGCGCATCGGCTGCATGGCTGCGGGGGTGCTCCACTACGACTGCAAGGCCTTGAGTGAGGGTTGGCCGCTTTGAGGGGTTCTCAAAACCACTTGGGCGGTTCCGTTGGAATCGCCATTTAGAAAGACATATTGGGTCTCTCCCCTTACTCCTTTGAAACTGGACCAACAAATGGGTGGCTTGGAAGGGTTTTTCTGCTTAGCGCCTTGAAGGTTTTCGAGGGGGACGCCCTTGCACGCTCGTTGTGCTCCTGTTCTCAATTGATAAGCCCGAGGCGCTCAGGGTGCCAAAACCAAATTGAAGGCGTGCACGTTGTTCTAGATGGGCCGACGGCTCGAAAGCCAGGCTGGCTTTGCCAACTGGAAGCAGGGCTGCTTGGCGACCAAAAGAATGAGCTGATTTGCAGGTCAGAATGTGTTTACCCGGAAACGACGCGAAAAGGAACACATGCCATTCGATCCATTTGGAGGGGCGCCTAAAATTTGACATAGGACACTTGGGCCCTAGCCCATTCAGGTTGCAGCCTTGGGGTAAAAAGTGGTTCGGTTTCCTGTTGTCTCCCTTGGGATCACCTGTCTACCAGCCGGTATTTGGAATCGCCTATCCTCGCAGTCCATTGGTTTTGCCATCCTGTACCTGTACGACACTCATTTCAAAAGGGGGGATCACCCAAGCGGGTGGTTTCCTCTTGGTCTTCCCTCCCCTTCCCACAGTGGATGGATGTCACAAAAGGGCACTCTCATAAATGACGCCCCCGATTTGGCGCCCTGGTCGAAACACCGTACTTGCGCTTAGAGAAGCTCTGAGGTTGGTCTGCGGACAAGAAAGCCTGGTGCTGCCATCACGACAAGGTGGCGTGCCCCACCGTGGCGCCCTATGACTGCGACAGCCATTACGAGCGCTGGAAGGTGTGGGGTTCTCCAAATGGGGCGGTGGTTTCTGGTTGAAATCCTTTTTGTCTTTGGTTGAACGGGAAACCAAAAGGAACCGCCACCATTTTTGGTGTCCCCGCGGTTTGACACATGAAAAGGTATTGGACCCGAAATCCCAGGCATTCTTTTCTCGGAGTGGGGGAAGCACGCTGAACTTCAGCCACCAAAAGGTGCACGTTCTGAACCATGGCCACCGGAGGTCTCGGATAGATGTCGCTTGGATTTCTTGTTTTACACGACAGGGAAATCCCTCACAAAAGAAAGACACGGACGGACAAGGTTGCGAGACACGTTGCCGATGGAGACATAAGATTCAAACGGAGGTTGAGGGCTTGAGGGAGATTTAAGAGGACATTCATTGATTGGTTTCTGGCTAGCTTCTGTGTCTTCCGTATGTTGGTTGCTGAATTGGAGGCTGACGGGCCAAACACGACAAGCATTGCTCGGCTCCATCCTTCATGGAGTCCGAGGAATGGCTATGGGAGGGCTTTACTGGCTAGGTCCAGGATAAAGGTGGCCTCGAAACTCACAGCTTTGGGTTGCCAAGGCAAAGTGAGTTTCCTTTTGGTGGGCTGATCCCCAAAGGCGAAATGTGCAAGACAACTGGTGCCTTGTGGGCGTCCACCCGAGTTTGCCTTTTTGCTTGCGAAGGGTCTTTGGGACCCGCTTGCTGCCGGGTTTCCTTTGCGCCCCTTTTGCGTCAGACCGCCTGGTCCATTCTGAAGCAGCGCTACTGTGGCAGCCTGAGCGATGGCATGCGAACATCAGGAGACTGGGAGAAGTGGGTATGTCGTTTATGTCCACATTGAAGCCCCAAATAGGTGGTTGTCCTATCGTGTTTGATCCATGGGTTGAAACCCATTGCACTCCGCTCCATCAGCATGTGGTTCAGCATCGGAGCACCCAGCACTCAAGTGGCCAAAGAAGCTGTCAGCTCTTCTTGAAGGAAGTGGTCCGAACTCTAGTTGGCTTCGCCGTGAGTCCTGCAAGCCTATTGGCGCTACTTGCTCAGCTCCTTATAGCAGCGCGGTGTGTCATGTGTGTGTGTGTGTGTGTGTGTGTGTGTGCGTGTGTGTGTGTGTGCCGTGCGTGCGTGAGGGTGCGGGTGCGGGTGCGGGTGCGGGTGCGGGTGCGGGTGCGGGTGTGGAAATCTGGAAATCTGGAAATCACAAATCTGGAAATCTGGAAATCACAAAGTGAGCCTCAAGGTGTACAAAATCTGGAAATGCAAATCTGGTCTGATTGGATGCCCATGAATGGAGTTGAAATGGGGAAATGCAGTGCGTTACGATACGCGATGGGTAGAATGGGTGGGTGGGTGGGTGGGTGGGTGGGTGGGTAGGTGGGTAGGTGGGTGGGTGGGTGGGTGGGTGGGTGGGTGGGTGGGTGGGTGGGTGGGTGGGTGGGTGGGTGGGTGGGTGGGTGGGTGGGTGGGTGGGTGGGTGGGTAGGTAGGTGGGTGGGTGGGTGGGTGGGTGGGTAGGTGGGTGGGTGGGTAGGTGGAGGTGGGTGGGTGGGTGGGTGGGTGGGTGGGTGGGTGGGTGGGTGGGTGGGTGGGTAGGTGGGTGGGTGGGTGGGTGGGTGGGTGGGTGGGTGGGTGGGTGGGTGGGTGGGTAGGTGGGTGGGTAGGTGGGTAGGTGGGTGGGTGGGTGGGTGGGTGGGTGGGTGGGTGGGTGGGTGGGTGGGTGGGTGGGTGGGTGGGTGGGTGGGTGGGTGGGTGGGTGGGTGGGTGGGTGGGTGGGTGGGTGGGTGGGTGGAGTAGGTGGGTGGGTGGGTGGGTAGGTGGGTGGGTGGGTGGGTGGGTGGGTGGGTGGGTGGGTGGGTGGGTGGGTGGGTGGGTGGGTGGGTGGGTGGGTGGGTGGGTGGGTGGGTGTGGGTGTGTGGGTGTGTGTGTGTGTGTGTTTTGGTGTTTGCGGCCTTCGTTTGCTGTGGCGTGAGTAGTTTCTGTTCAGTTTGAAGAAGGTTTGGGAGCGGCACTTCTCAAAGGACAAGCCTTCATTGCCGGACATGAGATGAGACGCCTGTATCAACCCCAGTTGGGTACTTATCCAAGGTGGCGATCCCGCCAAGTGGTTGGTTTTATGTTGACGCGGCAAACCGTCAGCCCAGAAGGGTCCTTTGATCGGAGCAGTCTCCTTCATGCGCCCGAGACGCGCGACAAGAAACCGTCACTATCCGAAGCCTTCCAGAGCTTGTTCGGAAAAAGTCCTTTGCGTTTGATCACATTCAGGTTGCGAGCACTCGGACCGTGCTTGCCCCAGCACCGAGCTTACAACCTCACTACCCTTTGACTGCTCCTTGGCGGAGTTTATTCTGTGCGTGACTGACTGACTGACTGACCAGATGGGGCTGGCGCCAGCCCAGTTCAGTTTCCGAGCTTTGGAAAAGAACCATCCTGACACGAAAAGCGGAAAGGATCTTTCCATTTGCAACCCTAAAAGTCTCTACTCCCCAGAGCTGCCTTCATGGCGGCGATCATTTGGCTCGAGTTTTGACATGGGACCCATCCACCAAAAGAGATGCGCAAATCGTTTTTTTGGTTCCATGTTGCTTTCAGACTAGCGCGAGCACTGACTTCCACACCCTGGGTACCTGTGAGGTGATGCCGGATATGCCAACTGGCAGCACGGTTGGTCGAGGATGAAGAAGGACAGCTGAGTCACCGCCGGGACGTTCCTTTCGCGACCGCCGGAGAGCAAGTGGCCACACTCCAAACCAGAAGAAATTGTCGGACTATCAGTTTTCGGATATGACTTGAGAACTCCATTGAACATGTTGAGCGCCATGCTAACGCAATAGCACGCCCCTGCAAGGCAAGGATCGAACCTGACAAATCTCTCTGAGCACATTAGCTCGAAGATATCTACCCAAGAGTTTCCCTTGATAGGATGCAGGACTTCATTCCTGGCTTGCCCCAAAGAGGCTTAAACCCAAATAACAGGAAGGCGGGAGGAAGAAAGTATTTTGATCATGCCCCATTGGGAGTACTCAAAGCTCGTTTCCATATCCTTGCACCATCCAAGAGGCACCCATCAGAGCCTGGAGAGAAGGCCTGAAGAATTGGTCGGTGTTTAATTGATTGAGGTCTCCCTTGCCGGCTAGGGTTGGTCTCCAAACGTGGGTGGTTTGCTATTGAATTCCCCCGAGACAAGCCTCCGAAAACCCGCCCGCCTAAAAAATCCAAGCTGGGTCCGAAGTTTCTCAAACGACCGCCTCTCCCCCTCCATTCCAGCCCCTCCCCCTCCACTCCACCCTCTCCACTCCACTTCACCCCGTGCCCCTCCACCCCACCCCCCGCTCCCCCAGCATGAACTGAATAATATCCATGGTCAATTTGGTTAATTTGGGTTCGGGAAGGGCATCAGCAGGAGTGGTGCTGCGGCCACGACTCCCGCGGCTGCGAGGCCACCAGCATGCCACACGAGCCTCGGAAGGAAACGCGTTCGGGCCGTTTGCGGACCCTAAAACGCTTTGAAGGCTGTGGTGTATGGAGGTACCCTTTCTTCAGGTTGGTTGACAGAGAATCAAAAGGAAAGCATACTTTTTCGGAGTAGCCCTATTTTGACAGAACCGTTTTGAGTTTTAAGCGCTTCTAAACATGCTTGGAGTTTCGAAGTTCACTTCAAAACGCATTGCCGTGATCAGGGTCCCCGAATCTTGAGGCGACAACTGAAAGGGGAAGTTCGATAGCGAGTTCGGGCTGCGAACACGTTGGCGAAGATGAAAGAAAAGTAATAGGAGTTAGGGTTTGGGGTTTAGGCATTCAGGGTAGGCAGATCTTAAAAGGGTTTGAGGCGCAGCTGAGCGTCCAAAAAGTGGGCGAAGGTGAAATGCTTGCAAAGACAAAACACATGTTAGGATTGGATTTCGCTTGTCGAGATGTTGGGTTTTTAAGGGTTTCAGCCAAGGTTTTAGGTGTCTTTGAGCACCATTGAAATTTCAGCTGGCGGGGATGAACAAGAACCAAAGTTGGAATTAGGGTTTAGGGTTTCAGCCATTTAGAGTTTCAGGCTCTTTGCGTTGAACGGTGACATATTTTTGGTTTGTGCTTTAGAGGCTGCCGGATTAGGCTTTTAAAGTTTTGGGGAAGATTGAAGCGACATGTTGGGTTTTGAGAGTCACCTAGCAGGCGCTTTCAGGATGACTCGATGGGGTGAGCAGGATTGCAGATGTCATTGTTATTGTCACACTGGGTGCTTGAATTTAAGACACCCGATTGTTGCACCCCTCTCAAAGGGTATCAGCATAAGCAAGCTTCACTCCTATATGGGCGTATTTAAAAATTAGGGACCCCATTGAAACCACCCAAAAAGGGGGGGTTCCCGATCTTGAGACATCCCATATTAGAAAGAAATCACATGTGCGCATGTCGTCCACTGGAGAGCACATGGGTGTATGTCGTCCACCGAAGAGCTCCGCCAAAATGCAAAACGTGTGGTTTGCTTCTCATTCCCGTGAGCTACTGATTGTTGTGTCAACATATACGCATTCCGAAATAGGCACCACACATGGTTGTCTTTGGGTTCCCTCTTTGGGTTCCCTCTTTAGATTGAACAGGCGCGTTCCAAACTCCAGACTTCCCCTTTGCGCATAACGCGCCACCAGCGTCGGATGGGCAGGTTTTGGAGTCTGCAGGCCCCGAGATGACTTCATTTGGTTTTTATTCAAAGCCAATGGGACGCGCCCTGAGATATTGACGCTAAACACGTGAAGCTGTGAAGCAGAGCTTGGTCAAATTGGACCAGTGGCCAGAGCTTTTGGTGACGAAGGGATCGCCCTGAGACCCGGGTGCGGGTTGATTGGACGTCGCACCGCTGCACCGCGTCGCGGCCCCCCCAATCCTGGCGACCCCAAAGGTGAATCTTTTGCTTGCAACTGCTTTGGGCAGTTGGGTCACAGTTTTGCCGTCTTCTTGGCAAACGTCAGGCAACCGCAGGTCTTTGGTTTTAAGAGGCCAATGCACCAGCTAATCACCTGTACCAAAGGAAGCTTAAGATCGAAGGCCCTTCCAATCGGCAGCTTCCAGAACTACTCCGAAAGCGAAGAACCGGCGGCCCTTCAGTTTGCAGCAATGCCCCTTGCCGTTTTTGATAGATCTTCGTGGATGCTTTTTGCGTTGCGATGCTGCGGCACCTGTCTTCACCGCGTTCTTGGAATCCGCGTTCCCTGCAATCGGCTTCGAGGATTGCTCTGTGGGCTACAGCAACTGGCGGGAGGGCTGGTCTCAGATCAAGCAGACCTGGTGCTGCGCCTTGGAGTCTTTGCTTCCCATTTTGTGATAAAGGGAACCTTCCCGACAGCTCAGGGGGAAGCGGAAATGAAAGAGGCCTCTCAGTTGTCTTCCTCTAGACAAGTATGGAGGGTTACACATGTTTGAACTGCTCCACATGTTTGAACTGCTCGATGTTTGTGCAGCAAGATCATTGGAAGGAGCTCTATCTCAACAAACCGCAACCAGGTCAATGCCTCATTGCCCCACAGCCAAGTTAGGGGATTGGTAGACCTTGTTGAGGTTGGCCCGCTTTATTTATAAGGGGCTCTGGGTTTGGTGACTCAAGCAAGGAATTCGAAAGTCGGCTTGTCAAAACTCTCTCCCAGAAGAGTAGGACATCTTTTCCAGTGGGCTGGCTTTGCAACAGGCAACTGACCCACCAGAAAATATGGCCTGGCTGGTTTCTCACAGCGTCTTTCTACCTTGATTTTGTCTGCCGAGATTGTACACAGAGAACATGCCATTGGAAGGGTCTGGGGGGCTCTAGGGTGGACAGACGTATCGCTATTTTCTAAGGGGCAGTGCCGTGCCGCCGGAAAACGTGGTTTGTCCTGAGATGGAGCACTTTCCGGCAGTTTGAGGAACTGATAGATTCTAGATGTGAACACAACCTCGCATTTTCACTATTCCGCTCGGAATCCCTGCTTGATGCGCGATCTCATCTTTTGCTTGCATCGGAATCCTCACCATTGAAACCTGAGGTAAGCACGAGAAGCGGGGCTGCATGGAAACCACCACCGTGGAACCCTTGCCCTTTGACTGCTTCCATGGCGCGCCTTGGCTTGAGGGTTCGACCGTGTCCCGAAAATCACCAGCGAGTTGTTCATCGAATGTTGCTTGGGCGCACGAACGAACATTGGTGTCTCAAAGTTAAGACCGGAGGTATTTGGACGATGACAAGCTAGGGCTACGAGCTCACCGATCATGAAGGCCTTTTACTTGGGGATCCTAGTTCCCGGTTTGTGGTTTTCATTCCGTCCAGTATATACAGCAGGGTCCCTAGGATACATCTGGGCCAGTCAAGCTTGACCAGCTGATTGATAGGATGCCCTGTAGAGTTGGTTTTGGGAGGGTTTCAAAATATGAATTGGGTTTTGAAATGGAAAGGGAAACGCGTTTCCCTTCAATCACGAACCAGAAGGGGGGTCCGCCATTTCGAGAAAGCTTCACGTATCCTTTAAGGGACCTATGCTCGAGGTGGCGGGGATGTGGCCAGCACCGAAGAAGAGCTTCTGCTGCTCCCACTTCGACCTGGGCTGCATGGCCAAACCCACCGAGCCATATGCCGCCCGACTGAGTCAGACTGACCCAAAGCGGGTGGCTCAAGATCATCGGGGGGCTGGCCTCACCAATATTTTATGTTTTTTTTCCTGGAGCTTGTGCGGGTAAACCACAGCTCGGTGTGGTTCAGCTGAAAAAAGAGGAACAGAGGTCCAACTCTGGGCAACTGGCTGAGACATTCCCAAGAGTGTTGACAGGGCCTTGACAGCGAGCCATCTTTGTTTTCTCCCTGTGGTTCTGTCTGTGTGTGTGTGTGTGTGTGCAATGGTACCATTTCCCGGTTAATTCGAAAGGGGAGCCGAGAGAGGGCCGTCCTGTATTGGCCCCTTCCCATTTCAAGACATACCCAGTTCTTGCCTCAGGACTGCTTCTCTGGCTACTTCAACTGGCGGGAGCTCTGGACTCGAGCGCAGCCGCTGGGACAATGGGCGTGGTGTGGAAATTTAGACTCGACTTGTGTAGTCAGAGGCACAACTGGGACCAGGAGGAGGTTGGTCCAGTCAGCCAGCCAGCCAGTCCGCCGGCCAGCCAGCCAGCCAGCCGGCCAGTCAGCCAGCCAGCCAGCCAGCCAGCCAGCCAGTCAGTCAGAGTTCGTTGGTTAGTCGGTTGGATGGTTTGTTATTTGGTTTCCTTGTGTGCTTGTTCGGTTGAAAGTTAGTCACTTGGCTGGTTGGCTGGCTGGCTGGCTGGCTGGCTAGCGCTCTGTGTGTGGTGTGCGTGTGTGTGGGCACGCACGCACAGTACGTTTTCCCGCACCTCCTTCAAGGTCAACGATGAGGCACCTGAGGCACAAGTTTGCAAGAGTTCTTGTCAACGTCCAGCCCTTTTCGTACTGAAGTTGGCTTTATCAGGACAGCTCAAGCGCCAAACGCCTTCAAATCAGCGGGAATTGGGTTTGTTCGACTAGAAAGTCTGAAATGGATCTTCACTGCAGCCTTCTTGAATTTGCCCCCGTTTGTTGGTCTGCGTCCGGTAATTTTCGAGCTGCAGTAAGACACTAAACTCAGCGTCACAAAAATCAGACCAAGCACGGTATTGTCCCTTTTTTTATGATGCATGCTTGAACCACCATTGCTAAAACAACTTTTGCTTTCCCTTTAGGTTCGAGCCATTTGATAACGCTTGTTCCCCAACCCTGCCTTCCCAAGGCAGCACTGGTGTTGCAAGAGTCACCAGCGCGCCTGCGAGCCGCACCCCACCCCGGTACCCTACGACTGCGATGCAGGCGCAGTCTGGCAAAGCCAAAGCGGATGGGTATAGAAAGATTTGGCCTTTCTGGTCTCCGATTCGACACTATGGATTCGGATTGCCCTCCAACCCTTTGTGTTGAACAGCCCTGGAAAAAGCAGCCAAGCCAAAAAGGTTGTCAAGAAACGATATGTCAAAACAAGCTTGGGACCTTCTACAGATGGTGGATAACCTTTCATGCTTCCCGTTTGATGCCGTGTGAAGCTTCCCTCTTTGGGGGGGGCACAGGTTGGACACACACACACACACATTGATTTGTGTTCAAGGCTGTTCCAAGCAAAGAAATGATCCGCTTCAAAAGTGCCTTCAACTAGTTAACACTGAACGCAGGCCAGGAGATCCTCATGGGCTGTCGTCATGTACCCCTTGGTGGGTATACCTCTGATGTCTCCACTTGTTTCCATGGGGAACAGACATGAATCTCCATGGACAATTGACGTCCAACACAGGGTGCCCAAATACTTACTATCTGTATATACCCATGTAGTCATATTATGAGTATAGCCCAAAAAGGGGTGGGCCCCAGCAAATCGCATGTTGAGGGGTGCAGGAAGTTGGCCCTTGAGATCCAATCTCAGGCATGCATACGCCTTCTAGTTTGGCAGGGTCAAAGCAAGAAAGTAGTGCGGGGGGAACTTAGGAACACTGCAGAATCACAGTGCACACTCTTTTTGTTAAATCAACATAGCCGATGGGCAATGATCAGTGTGTACTTGTGTGTGGTTGGACATGGGCCCTTTGCGAGTGGGTGGCGACCATGTGGAAGAGCCACAGCCAGGTCCTATCCTCGTTTGTCAATATCTCTTTTCTGCCTTTGTGAGTTTTGCCTTTCTGCCTTTGGTGTTCACCCTGTTGCCACTTCATGTAGCAGTCATGCTCCCTGTTTCTGGTGCTTTGTCACCGCTGTTCCCAAGTGGGGGTCTTGTTAAAAGGATGCTCTTCATTTTGGGCCCTGTGAAGAGGCCAACATGAAAACCGTGTTCCACAATCAGCGGAAGTGTCAAATCCAAGGGACCTTTTGTTGGATTTGTTGGGGTGGTTTTCAAGCAAAACCCAAAGCAAAACCCAAAGCAAAACCCAAAGCAAACGCCCGAAAAGGTCGCTGAAAAGGCGACCTTTCAGCCTTTGAGTTGACAGGCTTCATGCGCTGGGAGAAAGGCTGGGGGCTTGGACGTGAGGGATTCACGCGGATTAAGAGCTCTGCACGTAAACCGGCCGGCGGGTAAACTAGACTGATGTCTTTGTCCCCTGCACTAGTTGGAGAATCAACCGTAGCCTTTAAGTGGGGTCAAGGCTTCACTTTCTTGCCTTGCCAGATCTTGCAAGTTTTAGGGGCGGATAGCTGGAGGTGTTTGTGCAGAAAACAAGGAGCTCGGCAGGCAGAAAACAAGCAAAATTGTTTGACAACCTTCGATTCACTAGCACACGCCGAGGCTGGTCGGCTGCTAAGAAGCACTGGTGCTGCCTCGAGGCTGGCTTTCGCAGGATAAAGGTCTATTGTCTGACCCTCCCTGCGGAATGACAACTCCCTCAAGGGCTTCTACCCTTTTTGCTCGGGGGACCTTTTGTTCATGGCAAACCGTGAACCCGATCCAACCTTTGTTGCCTGTTCGCTTACTCGCCGATCCTGCAAAATGTCAACGGGGACAATTCATGTGGGACGGGCCCCGGATCCGCGGACAGGTGAATCGTGGCTGCGACCCTTTCGACTGCCAGGACCTGCGATCGAATTAGGCAATTAAACAAGGAGTACAACCATTGACTTCATTGTTTGTGGGTGCTCAGTGCTAGCGTACATTTGTTTCATGTAAGTGGATAGGTGCATACATGCGTACTGGCGTACATCTATGCCTGTAGATGTGCAGACATGCATACATATTACACATACAAGGTGTGTCGTTTTGGAGGCTGCTTTTGTTTGGGTGGCTTTATTTCAGGACACTCAGGATAAGCATGCGTGGATGCTCGAGAGCCTCTTAATGGCTTAAACATCTGTGTGTAAACGACTGTTTGCTTTTGCCAACTCCAGGCTTTCACCTAAAGACCTTGACTGTCGCCCATGGCCGATAGGTGTGGCTCGGCAACTGTGCGTGTTTCTTGTGCATCCTTGCAGGAAGATGCAAACCGCTGGGAGATGGTGTGGCTGAGTCCTCAGAGAGTTGCAGATGCATGAAACTACTGGGCCACGCAATGACGGGCAAACCAGCCTTCGTGTCTCCAAAGCTGTTTGAATTGGTTTTCAATACATGCAAACTCACGTGCCTTTTAGATATCTATGTGTAAGTATCCTATACACAGATTCTTTGCGTTCCCTCAACTTAGGGGCCTGGTATTTAGAGCCAGTCAGCAGGTTTCTGGAGGCACACCTTGACCCCTGCGCTGTGTTATGGCGAGGCTGGCGACTCGGTTTGGCAATGTTTGGGATCAACGACTTTGTGTCAAGCACGGCCGTCTTTGGAAGACACAGGCGGACACATGGGGTCCCCATCCAAGTTTTTCATAGCTTCTCCGGTTATTTCGGATTCCAATTCTTCGCGCAAGGGCGAAGGCTCCAAAAAGTGCATGCTGAGACCCAGAAGAGCACTCTCTCAGATGCCTCGCAGAGAAGCGTTCATTCTTTTTTGTGGTGGCAACCTTAACTAGATCTCCATAGGGGCGAGGCACCCGCGTCCCTACCTGGACAACGGCTTGCCTTATGTTGGTTTTCAACTGTGTCCGATTCAGAGAGTCCACAGAGCTTCACTTGTTGACGTCTCTATATATATATATGTATGTATAGTTATATATTCATTACATATGTATATATATATATATATATACAAATGATCCACATTGCCATCTCCCTTCGTATAATATGTATATCTATATATAAGACTATGTATACATATGATTATATATGCCTTCGTGTAAGCTGGTTTCATAATTGTATTGGTTTGGTGCCGGTTTGGTATTGGTTCGGTATTGGTTTGGTATTCGTTTGTTGGTTTGATGCTGGTTTGGTACTGGCATGGTATGGGCTTATCACATATATTCGGCCAAACGAGCTCCTACACATGGCATTTTTCAGTGTGAGGATTGTCTACTCAGACAGCTGCACCTCCTTTCGTCAAACCGGAGGATGGCAATGGGCTTTGGGGCGGAAGGGAGCTCAGTTCTGACGATACAAATGCGCGCAAAACGATGGTTGGCGCCAACAAGGTTGGTCAGGCGGCAGCGAGTTTTCAGGAAGAAGTTTTGACCCTGCAAAACCTTTTTGCCGCCGCTGCAAACAATGCCGCGCAGATCGCCGAGGTAAAGGCCCGGTTGCAGGCATTGTCGCCTTCAGTAATGGCTATGGCGGGAAACAGCTTCGACGGCATCGATAGGGAGGATTTCAAAAATCTCGCTGCAAAGACGGAAGAAGTTGTCGCAATTCTCGACAAATTGTCGACGACGAAGGACTACATCGCAATCTTCGACCTCACTGACAGCGCAAAACTTGGTTTCGATGAATTGGTTGCCAACGTAAAGAAAATCCAGACGGATACGGCGGTTGCGATCGATAGAGTCAACAAGCAGGCAGAGGAAATCAATCAGAATTTCTATGCCGCGGACAACGTGTCCGGCACCGTGATGCAGCTCGAAGCGGTTGCGAACGCGGTCAAGGCTGCAATCTTCTATTTCATGGTATCGCCTGATGAAGACACGCAAAATGCAGTGTTGACGGGTCTTTCGAGTTTGAACGACCTGACGACGCGTCTTGAAGAAAGTGCGAAGGTTTTCCCGGCAATCGTCGAAAAAGTCCCCGAAGTGCTTTCCGCTCTGACCACTTATGGTTCGACGTTTGAAGGCCTTGCGGCCAATCAGTTTTCGCTCGCCTCTGAAATCAGCGCGATGAAAGACCTGTCCGAAACGGTCCAGGCCCGGATTTCAGCCATCTCGGCTGGCCAAAGCGCAGCAGCACAAGCCTCCAGCACAAGTGCATTGAGTGTCATAAGCATTGCTCTCCTCGCAGCAATCGCGGCCGGAGCAGGCCTCGCATTTGCGCTCAATTTCGCTGTCACTAGGCCGCTGAGACGGACAACTCAAACCATGTCACTGCTTGCAGACGGTGATACCGAAGTTGATATCGAGGGCACGACCCGAGGCGACGAAATCGGTGACATGAGCCGCACTTTGCAGGTATTCCGGGACAACGCTGTTGAGCGTGTCCAACTGCAGTCGGACACGGAGCACGAACAGCAAATTCGCGAACAGCGCCAGGCAGCGATCGAGCAGCTCATCACCGGATTTCGGGAAAAGGCTTCAACCGTCCTCAATTCTGTGGGTGAAACCGCAAGCACCCTTGATGGCACAGCTCAGGATCTCAATTCGATCGCCAGCCAAAACTCCAGTCTCGCAGACAGCACTTTCGGTATAACCGACGAAGCAACGCAAAACGTTCAGACGGTTGCGAGCGCGGCGGAAGAACTGGCTGCGTCTATCGCCGAAATCGCCAGGCAGGTCAGCCAGACGACACATGTCGTTGGACGCGCGACGGAAGGTACTCAAGTGACCAACGAAAAGGTCCAGAGTCTTTCCAGTGCTGCAACGAAAATCGGGGAAGTCGTCAGTCTGATCCAGGCCATTGCAGAACAAACAAACCTGCTCGCGTTGAACGCAACGATCGAAGCTGCCCGTGCCGGTGAAGCCGGCAAGGGATTTGCCGTTGTGGCAGCTGAGGTCAAGGAGCTTGCGACCCAAACGTCCAAGGCAACGGAAGAAATCGGCTCACAGATTTCGGAGATCCAAAGAGCAACGAATGATGCCGTCTCCGCGATCCAGGAAATCACCGACACCATGGAAGAAGTCAACGAATACACGTCAACCATTGCTGCAGCCGTTGAACAACAGGGCGCGGCCACCAATGAGATTTCAGTGAATGTTCAACGCGCCGCCGAAGGAACCGGCTCTGTGAAAACCAACATGTCTGATCTTTCACAGGCCGTATCTCAGACAAGTCAGTCCGCGAGCCTGGTGCTGAGTGCTTCCTCGGAACTGGCCCAAAAAACTGAAGTGCTGAACCAGGAAGTCGGACATTTTCTGGACAATGTCGCAAACGCTTGAGAAGACCGGTTTCGGCACAAAACGCGATCGTTCAGCCATGATCCAGTCGAAAGAAAATATTGTCAGATGTCGTTTTCCGGTTTCACGGGAGAGCCTGTTTGGCCGGTCGAGCCATGAAAAACCCGTAGATCCGGAAAACACCAGCCAGGGCCGTTCCCTGATCCATTCAATCGCGCTGCGATCTAC
Organism: Effrenium voratum; assembly: GCA_963377175.1. Lineage (NCBI taxonomy): Eukaryota > Dinophyceae > Suessiales > Symbiodiniaceae > Effrenium > Effrenium voratum. Next base: position 46,371 of record CAUJNA010000221.1, on the reverse strand, counting down.
TTGGTCGAAGATCGATAGAACCGAGATACGTGCCCTGCCGGTCGGGAACCGGGTTGGTGGAGGCAGGCATCCATTGCATTGATTGGTTTTCGTGCAATTTTGCTGCGCCGCTGCCGCTCGTGCAGAACCGGAAACTGAACCGTGCCTGCTCAAGTTCTCATTGTGCGAATGACGATCTCAGCAGCTGTGTCGCTTTGACTGTGCCCATCCGGCAGCCGCATGAGATCATCCAGGCGCGAAAGTTCCGCTAGCTGCAAATTACGCTCACGGCCGTCTTGCAGCAATTCTTTCAGATGGCCGGCAAGAACGGCCGGCACGACCTCTTCGTCAAGAAATTGTGGAATTGCTTTCTTTCCAAGGATGATATTCGGCAGCACGAAATTATCCACTTTGGCCAGCTTGAAAACACGATTGAGTTCCTTGAGCCTGCGGAAAAACCAATCGACCTTGTAGGCCACAACCATCGGCACGCCAGATAGTGCCAGTTCAAGCGAGACAGTTCCGGACGCCGCAAGTCCGGCATGCGCCCTTCGGAAAGCGGCTTGTTTTGCCTGCGGACCTGTCACGATCTCAGGCTTGCATTGCCAGTCGGCGACACCGTCCCGGATCCTGCTCTCAAGATGTCCGACCGCTGGAAGCAACACTTCGAGCCCCGGAACGTCCCTCTTCACAAGCGCAACAGTCTCACCAAATACGCCCAGCAATCGGTCAACTTCGCTGCGCCGACTGCCCGGCAACACGACCAGAACGCTCTTGCCTGCGCTCAACGCTGTTCGTTCCTCACCTGATGGTCGAAGATCAGCAATATTTTCGCTCAGAGGATGACCGACATAGTGAGTGGGAGGACCACCGAGTTTGCTGTGCTCACCGGGTTCAAATGGCAAAAGAGCGAGTAACTCGTCTACATAAGCGCTCATTTTCTTCGCCCTGCCCGGCCGCCAAGCCCAGACCGAGGGAGAAACATATCCGACGATGGGAATGTGCGGAGCGCGTTTTCTGACCCGCCTGGCAACACTGTGAGTAAAGTCCGGGCTATCGATTATCACCAGCACGGAGGGATTGGAGGCAACAATTGCATCAACCGTCTGGTACACGCGCCGGACGATCAAGGGCAAGCGTGCCAGCACCGCGCTGATCCCCATGACCGACACGTCCGACATGTTGAAGAAGCTTGTCAACCCGAGCTTCAGCATGCGTTCACCGCCAACGCCGCAATACCGTGCGCTGCCGTCCAGCCTCCCGTTCAAAGCCCTCATAAGCTCGGATCCGAGTTGATCTCCCGACTCCTCTCCGGCAACCAGGCAGATTGTCGGTAAGCTGACGCTCACTTGCCTGCCTCTTCGGCTTCACTGGAACCGTCAATCCCGATCAGGAACAACCCTTCGGAATCGGCTCTTTTCAACGTTTCTTCCTTGTTGGAAATCAGAGCGCCATACGCCTCGACAGCAATTCCGCAAAGCCCTGCCGACACGGCAAGCTCGATCGTTTTTGGTCCTATAGTCGGCAGATCAACGCGCAAATCCTGACCAGGCTTTGCTGTTTTTACGAGAACCCCCGAACGGCCCTTGTTTCTTACCCGGCCGCTGTTCTTCAAGTCCGCACACCGCACAAGCATTGCATCTGTGCCTTCAGCACCTTCGAGCGCAATGACACGTCCACCAACGGCAACTGCGGCTTGTCCGATATCCAGTTCGCCTAGTTTTTCGGTCGCCTTGAGGGCAAGTTCAAGGTCGTGCCAATCTTTCGATTTCGGTTGGACATTTCCGAGGACCCCGCTCGATGCCAGTAGCTGCGGCACAACGTCCTTGATACCCACGACACGAAACCCTTCCTTTTCAAAAAGACGAATGACCTTGGTCAACAGACTGTCGTCCCCGCCAGTGAGTGCGCGAAAAATCGACGGCAAGCGCCTGAACGTACCAAAGTCTCCGAAGATCGAGGTAAAGTCGGGTCTGCGTGTCACGCCACCAATCAGCAGCACGTCATCACACCCGTTGTTCTTCAGAAAGTTGTAAAGGCGTCCGACTTCACCCCAGCCAAGTATGACCCCTGCCATATGTCTTGTCGCGGCGTTCGCCTCGCCTTTTATCGCGACAACTTCAAATTCCCGTCCGTCACTTGCGAGAGCGTCAGCGATTTGTCCAGGCAAACTGCCGTTTCCTGCAATCAGGGCAAGGCGCCCAATCTGTTCTTCGACCGGGTTGGCCATCGCATCAGTCTTCAGTACGCGGTGTACAGAACCGCCGATCTTCCTTTTCCAGGATAAAATCCGTCACCGTTTTGACAAGGGGCTGATCGGAACTCTCGGCGGCAAGTGTTTCCGCTCTGCTGCGAAGCGTGCCTTCATCGCTCTCAAACAGCGCCCGATAGGCTGCGCGGAGCGCATGTATCTGATCGCGGGGCAGGCCTTTGCGCTTCAGGCCCACCAGATTGAGACCGGCAAGTCGTGCTCTGTCACCAATCACCGAACCATAGGGAATGACGTCAAATTCAACCCCCGTCATGCCGCCGACAATTGCGCCCGTGCCGATGCGCGACCATTGGCGGACCGCACTCAGCCCGCCCAGAATGACAAAATCGTCCAGTTCAACATGCCCAGCCAAGGTAGCATTGTTTGCGAGAATGGCATGATTGCCGACCTGACAGTCGTGCCCGACATGGGAGCCCATCATGAACAGGCAATTGTCGCCGACTGTTGTCACGCCACCGCCGCCTTCAGTTCCCGGGCTCATTGTCACATGTTCCCGGATCTGGTTGTTCGACCCGACTTCAAGTCTCGTCACTTCACCGGAGTACTTCAGATCCTGTGGCTTGTGTCCAATACTCGCGAATGGAAAAATATGGGAATTTGATCCGATGCTTGTGTGACCGGCAACGGCAACATGAGCTTCAAGAATTACGCCATCCGCAAGTTTGACGTTCGGTCCGACAATTGAATATGGACCGATGCGAGCACCCTCGCCGATCACGGCCCCGTCTTCAACGATGGCCGTTGGATGTATATCTGTCATTTTTCCTCACGCATCTACCAGCATGGCGCTGACTTCTGCTTCTGCAACCTTTGTTCCGTTCACCTGGGCGACGGCGTCGAACTTCCAGATATTGGAGCGTTGCTTGATTTTCTTGACGTGAAAATAAACCTGATCACCCGGCTCTACAGGTTTGCGAAATTTTGCCTTGTCGATAGTCAGAAAATACACCAGTTGCGGAGGAGCGTCCGCACCCCTGGCATGGACGCAAAGCGCTCCCGCCGTCTGTGCCATCGCCTCGATCAGCAACACGCCTGGAAATACGGGTCGTTCAGGAAAGTGACCGGTGAAATGCGGTTCGTTGATTGTGACGTTTTTTATTCCAATGCAACTGTTATCCCCATCCATCTCGATGATCTTGTCGATAAGCAGGAAAGGATACCGGTGTGGCAGAAGCTTCATGATTGTCATGATGTCTGCACTGGCAAGCGTCTGTTTTTCTGCGTCTTCCATGAAGTGCCCCTTGGCGGATTGACTCCGTAAAGTTCTATTTCATCGGCCCGTTTACGACTCGTCGCCGCGTTCTGCAAGTTTTCTAACAGCCGCGACTTCCCTGAACCACTGTTTGACCGGTTTTGCGGGAGTCCCACCGTAGCGGCCGCCGGCTGCCAGATCGTCGTTTACAACACTTACAGCGGCCACCTGAGCACCCATCCCGATTGTTATGTGCCCACGAACACCGGTTTTGCCGCCAATGGCGACGAAGTCTTCCAGCGTGCAACTCCCGGACAGCCCCACTTGAGAGACGAGAACGCAATGGCGCCCGACAACCACGTTGTGACCAATCTGTACCTGGTTGTCGATCTTCGTTCCCTCGCCAATCACGGTGTCCCGATTGGCTCCGCGGTCGATCGTGGTATTCGCACCGATTTCAACATCGTCTTGTATGATAACGCGTCCGACCTGAGGAACTTTCAGGTGTCCCTGTGGTCCCATCGCGTAACCGAAGCCATCCTGACCGCTGCAAACACCGGGATGGAGACAGACACGGTTTCCCAAAACGGTGTGCTGGACCGTGCAATTCGCCCCGATGACACAGTCGCGGCCGATCTTGACACCCCGCCCGATAACAGCGTTCGCCCGAATTACGGTGCCCGACCCGATTTCAACATCGGCACCTATGACAGCACCCGGTTCAACGGTGACATTTTCCTCAAGAATTGCGGCAGGATCAACAACTGCACGTTCGGAAACACCTGATATCAAGGGATCCTTGGGCGTCATGGCAGCCGGGTACAGATGTGCCAGAACCATGGCCCAGGACCGGTAGGCTTCCGAGCAAACCAAAACGGCGACACCTTCCGGGACTTTCTCCCTGTGCCGCTTTCCGACTAGACAGGCTGCGGCACCCGTTGCTTCAAGCTGGTTCAGGTAGGCCGTGTTATCGAAGAACACCAAGGCCCCGGCACCGGCACCTTCCAGCGGCGCAACTTCCGAAATCTCGAGAGTTTCATCTCCCCGATAAATCTCCGCATCCGCCCAGGCGGCGACCGTTTTCAGGGAAACGGAAGCTGGTAGTTCAAAAAACCTCGGCTCGGACATGATGTCATCCTTGTTACCAGCCAACAAAAAAGGCCGCCGTAGAGACCCGGCGGCCGTTTTCTACCGTAAAAGACCGCAGTTTAGAAGCGGGTACCGCCGCTCAATCGGAACAACTGCGTCTTGTCTGAGTCTTCCTTTACGAGCGGATATGCAAAGTCCGCGCGGATTGGACCGAATGGCGATCTCCAACGAATACCGGCACCTACGGATGCCCTGACGGAGAAATCGTCAGAGTCGATCGTGCCACCGTTGTTCTCAACGAGACCCACCAGATCGCTGTCGGCGTTCCAGAGAGAACCTGCATCAGCAAACACGGCTCCGCTCAAACCGAATTCCTTCGGTAGGACCGGGAACGGGAAGGTTCCCTCGGCGGTTGCTGCAAAGTAGAACCTGCCGCCGATTGCATCATCTGTTGAGGCATCCCGCGGCCCGATGCCCTGGTTCTCAAAACCACGGACCAGGTTACCACCAAGCATGAACTGTTCCGACACGCGCAGACGCTCGTCGCCGATGGCCATGATGTTACCACCGCGAAGCTGCAGGCTGCCGACGAGCCCATAATCAGCAAGGATTTCCTTGTAAGCGCGGGCCTGGGCTTCTGTTTTGATGTAATAGCTGTCGCCACCAACACCTGCAAATTCCTGACCGAATGAGGCAAATATACCGTCGGAGGGATCGATGTTGCGGTCGAGCGTATTGTAGCGCAGATCGTAGCCGACAAGCGACGTCAGATAGGTGCCAAGCGAGTCACAGACGGCGAGAGACAGATTTGACGTGTTACAGTTGTTGATGCTCGTAGACTGGTTGTCCGGATCGGAGTTCTCTTCCTGGAAGATGCTGTAGAACAAACGAAGCGAAAGTTCTTCTTCTCGCAGCGGCAAGGTAAAGCCGAACCCACCGCCGGTTCTTTTCTGGTCAAACGATCGATAGTCGTTCGCATCGTCGACTCTTCTATAGACATCAAGATCCAGTGCAACGCGGCGCCCCATGAAGAAAGGCTCAACGAAGCGGAATTCGTAGGACTGCGTGTCCGTGCCTCCACCGATGGAAAGCTTCACGAACTGCCCCCGGCCGAGGAAGTTCTTTTCGGTGAGCGACACGTCACCGATAATACCGTCAACGGTCGAATACCCAACACCGAACGAGATTTCACCGGTCGGCTTCTCTTCCACCCGCACGTTGACGACAACGCGGTCCGGCGCACTGCCCTGCTGCGTCGTGATCGAGATGTTTTCGAAAAATCCGAGATTGCGAAGTCTGCGTTCTGCCTTGTCAACCAGTGCACGGTTGAAGGCGTCGCCTTCGACAATATCAAATTCGCGACGAATGACGTATTCACGCGTCCGGTCGTTGCCGATGATGTTGATACGCTCGATATAGGCCCGGGGCCCTTCCTCGATGTAATAGATCAACGAAATTGTATTGTCGTCATAGTTGCGTGCACCACGAGGACGAACCCTTGCGAACGCATAACCCTCTTCCGACACGCGCAGTGTAATGTCTTCAACGGACTGCTCGACACGCAGGGAGTTGAAGGTCTGTCCGCTACGCGTCCGCACCAGTTTGCGCAGATCTTCCGGATCAACCTCGGCAATCGTCGAAACGAGCTCCACTTCACCGATCTTGTACTTTTCGCCTTCGTCGACCGTAAACGTGACGTAGAAAATATTCTGCTCACGATCGAGATCGGCGCTCACGGAAACAATACGGAAATCGGCATAGCCTTTTTTGTTGTAGTACTGCCTCAGCAGCTCCTCATCGGCAGCCAGACGATCAGGGTCGTAGGTATCGGTGCTGCGAAGGAAGCTCAACAGGCCGCTTTCGCGTGTGCGGATCACGTCACGAAGACGACCATCGCTGAACGCGCTGTTTCCGATGAAACTGATACGCTCGACGCCGGTTTTAGACCCTTCGTTGATCTCGAACACCAGATCGACACGATTCTGTCCGCGATCAATGATCTGCGGCTCAACGGACGCACCAAAGCGACCGGAGCGACGGTAGGATTCTAGAATATTCTGGACGTCGGCCTGAACCTTGGCACGTGAAAGTGTTGACCTCGGCTGAGAACGGATTGCCGTTTCGAGCGCATTGTCCTTGATTTTCCGGTTACCTTCAAAAGAAACCCGGTTGATAATCGGGTTTTCGGAGACCGTCACAATGACAGTGCTGCCACGCGGGGTGATATCAACCGTGGCAAACAAACCCGTCGCATAGAGGGCTTTCAGAGACTCATCAATGTCGAACGCACTGTAAGAGCGCCCCGGGACAATCGTCATGTAACTGATGACTGTCTCATCCTCGATACGGGTATTGCCTTGCACCTGAATGCTTCTGGCGACGGCTGCTTCTGCAACATTTACAAAAGATAGTTGCCCCACAAACTGAGGCAGAACCGACCCGATTGAAAATACGGCTGCCGCAAGAAACACGGCCCGTGTAAGTTTCTGCAATCGCTGCATTATTGCGCTATGCCTTTTTTTAGTACCCCATCCAAGAAATCGCGCTCACCCCAGCGGATTCTCGGAACCGACGATCGTTTTATAGGTTTTTGCCGATAACGCAACAGCCGTTCGAGGCCGAAAGCGATTTAGTCTGAAGACGTTGCGTCAATGTCACGGCTGCTAGGAATCGTTTGATACGAGACGCAAAATATCCCTCCAGGTTACAAAAACCATCAGCATAAGTACCAAGCCCAATCCGATCCTGAATCCGACATCCTGAACGCGCTCACTGAGCGGCTTGCCACGCAAGGCTTCAGCGGCAAAAAAGACCAGGTGCCCGCCATCAAGAATTGGTATCGGGGCCAGATTTATAAGTCCGATGCTGACCGACAGGACCGCCGCAAGCGAAATCAGCGGAATAATTCCGTGGTCCGCAACTTTTCCCGAAATTTCCGCCACCCGGATCGGTCCTCCGAGCTGATCGGCTGACTGACGCTGAGTGATAACACCCCAGATGTAACTGACTGTGCCATCCATTATCCGGTAGGTTTCTTTGACGCCCTCGCCGAGAGCCCCGATCGGACCATACTTGATATGAATGATGTTCTCGGGATCGGCATTGCCACGCAAACCGATGTCACCTGCCATCTGCCGTTCACCGAAGAAGACTTCCTTTTCCTTGGCATCGGGCGTTACCGTCAAGCTCACGAGCTTTCCGCCACGGTCCACTTCGAAAACAAGCGGATTGTTCGCGTTCATCAGAACGATCTGCCGCAGTTCTCCGAAAGTGTGGATCTCTCGCCCGTCGATTTCTTTGACGATATCTCCGGCATGAATACCGCCGCGCTCTGCAGCACCGTCCGGAAAGACCTCGTCGACGACAGGAACAAGACCCTGTTTACCCGCGGATGCAAACAGAGCTGCAAAAATTACGATGGCAAGCAGAAAATTGGCAATCGGACCGGCAGCAACAATTGCTGCCCGCTGCCAGACAGCTTTCGCGATGAAAGCCGTTTTTCTCTCTTCCTCACTCATGCTTGCAATGAGTTCCCGACTGGGGACGCTGGCCGCATTTTCGTCACCGGCAAATTTCACGTACCCGCCCAAGGGGATCATGCATAGTTTCCAGCGCGTACCCTTCTTGTCATACCACCCGAAGATTTCCTTGCCGAACCCGACTGCAAATGCATCAACCTTCACGCTGCACCAGCGTGCAACCGCGAAATGCCCAAGCTCATGAAAAAAAACCACAATTGTCAAAACGAACAGGAAGGGAACGATCGTGCCGACAACGAGGGAATAAGCAGAAACTAGTAGATCCATGAAGGGGTCCGATCTGACGCAACTTGGCAATTATCGCACCACTCTATTAATAAGAGAATTACGGCGCGTTAATGGTAGGACACATTATTTTCCCGCCGCATCAATGCGATGGCGGGATCGAATTCACCCATTCTAGGGTCTTTTGCCGAGCTTCGACATCCAGTTTGATCACGTCTTCAACACTTTTTGAAACCGAAAGATGACCGCTTGCTGACAGCTGTTTCAATACAGCTTCTATTGCCTGTGGGATATCAAGAAAGCCGATCTTCTTGCAAAGAAACGCCTCAACCGCAATTTCGTCTGCCGCATTCAACGCAGCAGGGGCTGCACCGCCTGCCCTCATGGCGTCCAAAGCAAGTTGCAGCGCGGGAAACCGTTCGGGATCGGCGGGTTCAAAGGATAATGTTCCTAGGCTGGCAAGATCCAGGCGTTTGACCGGCACTGCCATGCGCCGCGGAAATGCCAGGCAATGGGCAATCGGAGTGCGCATGTCCGGGCTGCCGAGTTGAGCGAGAAGCGATCCGTCTTTGTATTGGACCAGGCCATGCACCGTCGATTGAGGATGAACAAGCACATCCAGCTGATCATGCGATACCGGAAAGAGATGTGAAGCCTCAATCACCTCCAGGCCTTTGTTCATCATTGATGCACTGTCGACCGTGATGCGTGCGCCCATGTCCCAGTTTGGGTGGTTGAGTGCCTGCTCGGGCGTGATCCGGGTCATGTCGTCATGCGACCACGTCCTGAAGGGGCCGCCCGACGCAGTCAGTATGACTTTTTCGACCTGATCTGCCTGTTCCGCTTCAAAAACCTGAAATATCGCGTTGTGTTCACTGTCCACCGGCAGGAGTTCTGCACCTGTTTCACGGATACGGGACATGAAGAGCTCGCCTGCACATACAAGACACTCCTTGTTGGCAAGCGCGATTCTTCTGCCTGGCTTAATGGCGCGGAAAGTCGGCTCCAGCCCTGCAGCGCCGACAATCGCCCCGACCACTATGTCGGTTTCCCTGTCCACTGCTTCAAACACTGCATTTCGACCGGCTGACGCAGCAATACCCCGTCCGCTCAGCTTCTCAACCAGTTCCAGGTACCGTCCCTCTTCTGCAAGAACGGCAGACGACGCCTTGAGCCGAATTGCCATCTCGGCAAGTGCTTCGGCATTCTTGTTTGCAACAAGTGCAACGACTTCAAAACGGTGAGGATTTCGTTCAATCAGGTCTGCCAGACTTTGGCCGATTGACCCCGTTGCGCCCAGCACTGTTACCCTGACAGGTCCAGACACACCCATCTTTTCGGCCTGAGCCGTCATTGATTTTTCTCCAACTCAACCAAGCCCCAGGCCGGCAACTGGATCCGAGAGCGAGCCGCCTGACACCAGTCCGATAGCAACTGCAAAGATTGCTGCTGCGACCAAACCGTCAATTCTGTCCATGATCCCGCCGTGACCGGGGATCAGACGACTTGAATCCTTTACGTCAAAGCGCCGCTTTATGGCAGACTCCAGCAAATCCCCCGCCTGCGATACAATCGACAACACACCGGCCAGAGCCGCCCAGGCAAGCAGGCTTTGAGACCCGGCAGCAAGAGCAACGCCCGTTCCGAACAAGGTTGCGCATATCAACCCTCCGAGAGCACCTGACCACGTCTTTTTGGGAGACACTCGTTGCCAAAGTTTTGGTCCGCCGAGCGCGCGACCGGTAAAATAGGCAAAGATGTCGGTCGCCCATACGACAAACATCAGGAAGAAGGTGAAAAGTGTTCCGTGGGTGCCATCTCTGATGACAAGCAGCGAATAGAGCGCCAGTCCGCTGTAAAGCACGCCTTCCGCACCCCAGCGACCAGCCCGGCCAAGACCGGCGGCGGCAAAAGTCGCGATTGCGCCTGCCAGCATCGCAAGCAGCGCAAATCCGGGCATGCCTGCAAGCTCCAGCCCGGCAAGCAAGACAAGCGTGGCAAGGCCGACTACCGGAACGGCGAACGTATCGCGAGTTCCTGTAATGGTGATCCATTCCCAAAGAAACAGCGCTGCAGCGACAAGTACCAGCAGGACGTAGGCTGCTCCCCCGAGATAAACGATAAACAGCACAAGGGGTCCGAGGATCACTGCCGAAATCAGGCGCAACCGAAGATCCGACGACGTATTCTGTTTCTTTTCAATGTCAGCCATCAGGCAGGCCGCAAGTCATAAGGCCTTGGCATCCAGACCGCCATATCGCCGTTGACGATTGCCAAAGCATGAAAGCGCCTCGTCAAACGCGGCCTCATCAAAATCAGGCCAGTTCAGATCACAGAAATAGAACTCGGAATAAGCTGCTTGCCACAACAGGAAATTTGAAAGGCGTAACTCACCGCTCGTTCGGATAATCAGATCCGGGTCTGGCAGCCCACCAGTGTCCAGGCTTTGTGAGAAGGCCGCTTCGGTAATCTCTTCCAAACGTATGTCACCATCCTGAACACGTTGTGCCAGATGCTGGGCGGCCCGCAGGATTTCGGCTCTGGAGCCGTAGTTAAACGCAACAACCAACTCCAGCCCGGAATTGCGGCGCGTCAATTCCTCCGCTTCTTCAAGCAGAGACAGGATACCCGGATCCAGATCGCTCCTGCCCCCAATGATGCGTATGCGGACATTTGCTTCGTGCAATTCACTCAGGTCGCGTTGCACGAAACGTTTCAAGAGCCCCATCAGGAAGGAAACTTCGGTCGCCGGACGATTCCAGTTTTCAGACGAAAAGCTGTAGATCGTGATGATCTCCACACCAACCTTGCCCGCATGACGGATGATACTGCGCAAGGTTTCGAGTCCCTGGCGGTGACCTTCCGTTCTCGGCAGCCCCCTTGCGGTGGCCCAACGTCCGTTGCCGTCCATTATGAAGGCAACGTGTTTCGGCATCTTGCCGCTGGAGCTATCTTCGACAGGTCTTTGCGGATGTGGGCTGACGCTCATCGGCTCCCCCAATTCACTGGTTCAAGAAACACTCAGACCTGTGAAATTTCCTGTTCTTTCTTCTCCAGCATGGTGTCCACTTCACCGATCATCTGATCAGTGAGTTTTTGGACTTCCTCCGAGGCGACCCGACTGTCATCCTGAGAAATCTCGCCGTCCTTTTCAGCCTTTTTTGCGTCGTCCATTCCATCACGCCTCACGTGGCGGATAGCAACTTTCGCCTGTTCGGCATACTTGTGCGCCACCTTGATAAGTTCATGGCGACGCTCCTCATTAAGCTCTGGAATTGGAAGACGAAGAAGCTGTCCATCGACGACAGGATTGAGGCCGAGATTCGATTCGCGGATAGCCCTTTCGACGGCAGCAACCATGCTCTTGTCCCAGACTTGCACCGCCACCATGCGCGGTTCGGGGACAGACACAGTTGCGACCTGATTGATCGGCATTGCCTGACCGTAAGCATCGACGGAGATCGGATCCATCATGGACGCTGAGGCGCGGCCGGTACGAAGGCCGGAAAAATCTGTCTTCAGTACAGAAACAGCCCCTTGCATACGGCGCTTCAAATCATCCAGATCGACACCTTCTACCGACATTTTGTCCTCACTATTGATTTGTGCTTGGCTAAATAGAGTCTCAGCGCGCGCCAACATGGCACAAACGCGCTGAAACACAAGAGCTTGAAGGCTGAACGGGCCTAAAAGTTTCAGTCTCCAACGACTGTATAAGTGCCCGTTTCCTGCAGCACACTCACCAACGCACCAGGCGAGTGGATTGAAAACACGATAACCGGAATTGAATTGTCACGCGCCAGGGCGATCGCCGTCGTATCCATGACTTTCAGATTGCGTGTGATGACTTCTTCATAGCCGAGGGTCTGGTACCGTTCCGCTTCGGGATTGACCTTGGGGTCTTCGGAATAGACCCCGTCCACCTGTGTACCTTTCAAAAAGGCATCGCACTTCATTTCGGCAGCGCGCAGGGCAGCACCGCTATCGGTCGTAAAGAAGGGATTTCCTGTCCCTCCGGCGAAGATAATGACATCTCCGTCTTCCATGTAGCGATCGGCGACACGCTGGGAAAAGGTTTCGCAGATCGAAGGCACAGCGACGGCGGACAGAACACGTGCATTGACCTTCAGACGGCGAAGGGCATCCGCCAGCGTCAGGCTGTTCATGATAGTTGCCAGCATGCCCATATGGTCGCCTGTGACCCGGTTGCCGCCCTTTGCAGCAACCGCGACGCCGCGGAAAATGTTGCCGCCGCCGACGACGACACCGACCTGTGCTCCAAGAGCGACAGCATCGGCAATCTCCTTGGCGATCCTTTGCACAATGGCCGGGTCAATTCCAAAAGCCTGCGAGCCCATGAGGGCCTCGCCGGAAAGTTTCAGAAGGATCCGTTTCCAACGCAAAGAATTCGACATGGGTTCACCTGACTTAGAATTGTCTTCCTAAAAAAAAAGCGCCGGTCTTGCCGGCGCTTTCCTTGAGCTTACTGCCCGGTGGCTGCCGCCACCTCTGCGGCGAAGTCCTGTTCCTCTTTTTCGATCCCCTCACCCAGTGCGAAGCGAACGAAGCCGGAAAGTTTGACTTCTGTACCCAGTTCCTTGGCAAGCGCCTCTACAGCCTGTTCAACCGTTTGGTCCGGGTTGATAACAAAAGCCTGTTTCTCGAGGGTAACTTCCTCGTAGAATTTGCGCAAACGTCCTTCCACCATTTTTTCAATGATGTTGTCCGGTTTTCCCGATTCACGCGCCTGTTCGGAGAACACCGACTTTTCACGCTCGACAACCGCCTGGTCCAGCTCTGCAACATTCAGAGCGAGCGGGCTGGTTGCGGCAACGTGCATGGCAATCTGCCGGCCAAGCGCATCAAGCTTTGCCTGATCACCTGACGACTCAAGCGCAACGAGAACGCCGATCTTGCCGAGACCCTCGGCAACCTTGCCGTGAACATAGACAGATACAACGCCTTCGTTGACTGCAAGCAAGGCAGAGCGACGAAGGGTCATGTTTTCGCCGATGGTTGCAATTGCATCGGTGATCGCATCGGATACCGACTTGCCATCGAGATCAGTCGCAGAAACGGCTTCAACCGAACCATCGGTTCCAACGGCTGCCTTGGCAACTTTGGTGACAAGTTCCTGGAAGCCTTCGTTACGCGCGACGAAGTCGGTTTCGGAGTTCAGCTCGATCACGGCAGCCTTGCCACCGTCAGCAGCAACACCTACCAGGCCTTCAGCAGCAACTCGGCCTGCCTTCTTGGCAGCCTTTGCCAGGCCCTTGGTGCGCAGCCAGTCGACGGCCGCCTCCATGTCACCGCCTGATTCGCTCAGAGCGGTTTTACAGTCCATCATGCCAGCGCCGGATTTCTCACGGAGCTCTTTTACCATCGCAGCGGTAATGCTCATCGATTGCCTCGTGGATGGGAGGTTTCAGATAAGACGCGGTTTAGCCCATTGCATCGCGCGTCTATATGACGGGACTGCAACAAAGTGCAGTCCGCCTTGCGAATTCAACATAAAACTGCCGCGAGAGCCGCGGCAGAAATATCCTAGGCTTCAGCCGCGACAGGCTTGGCTTCAGCCGGAGCTTCTTCAGCTGCAGGCGCAGCTTCTTCAGCGACCGATGCTGCTTCTTCAGCTGCAGGCGCAGCTTCTTCTGCGGCAGGTGCCGTTTCTTCAGCGACCGGTGCAGCTTCTTCAGCAACTGGTGCAGCTTCCTCGGAAGATTCAACGAGTGCTTCTTCCAGCGGAGTCTCCTCCGATTCTCCGATATCCATACCGGCAGCACCCTGTGCACGGGAAATGCCGTCGATCGCTGCACGGGCGATCAGATCGCAATAAAGCGAAATCGCACGGCCGGCGTCGTCATTGCCCGGTACCGGATAAGTGATGCCATCCGGATTGGAATTGGAGTCCAAAATAGCAGCAACCGGAATACCCAGACGGCGGGCTTCCTGAATGGCGATAGCTTCCCGGTTTGTGTCAATCACGAAGATCAGGTCGGGAATACCACCCATATCCTTGATACCACCGAGGTTCCGTTCGAGCTTCTCGCGCTCGCGGTCCATGAACAGACGCTCTTTCTTGGTCAGAGCATTTGCCGCATCGGAGGACAGGGTTTCTTCAAGTTTGCGCAAGCGCTGGATCGACTGGGAAATGGTCTTCCAGTTGGTCAGCATACCGCCGAGCCAGCGAGCGTTGACAAAGTACTGGGCAGAGTTGCGTGCAGAAGACGCGACAGCGTCCTGTGCTTGACGCTTGGTCCCGACGATCAGCACGCGGCCACCGCCAGCGACAGTATCGGATACTGTCTTGAGCGCCTGGTGCAGAAGCGGAACGGTCTGGGACAGATCCATTATGTGAACATCGTTGCGTACACCAAAGATGTACTGACCCATGCGCGGGTTCCAACGGTGTTTCTGGTGACCAAAGTGAACGCCGGCTTCGAGCAGCTGACGCATGGTGAAATCGGGCAATGCCATGGCCCATAATCTCCTGAGTTTTCCGGTTTAACCTCCGCAAGAGGAGTATGGGCCGGAGGATCACTCCTTTCGGCCACCGGATGGACCCCGATAAGCTCAGGTTCCGCCCCTTGCGTGTGGAATTGGCGCCTTATAGTTGGGGCGGGAATTTATTTCAAGACCCAAATCCCGGTTTTCTTTAACGCATTTCGGAAGATTGGGTCACTACGTCAAAATTCCAGCCACACCCATGTCCTGGCGAGCGCAGAAAACCGGACTCAGATGAGCGGAGAGAGAAGCAAGCCCAACGAAACGCTTCAAACTCATTGCATGGATGGAGGAACGAAGATCCCGGGCTATTTGTCAGTCGCACTCAGTCGATGACACTTGCGCCCTGCGAGCCGGCAGACCAGTGGTCTGGCTGGACGCGCACAAAGACCTGCGCCCGACGCCGGTCGTTGACCTCGGCATCTTCGGCCGAATCTTCAGCACTGCGCAGGGCCAACGCGATCGAACCTACCTGTTGCGCCTGAACAACGACTTCGGATTGAAACAGGGTCAGTTCCAGCGTCGCGGTTCGTTTGGGCGAAAGGTTCTTGGTATCCTGCTCTCCGGCGGTTGTACTGTCGATGGCCAGAACGCGAATGTTTTCCAGGATCGTTTCACTTGTCACCCCGACACCATCGACGCGTTGCGTCAGGATAAGATCGACCTTGTCGCCGGGAAGAATGAAGCCGCCTGCTGAGGTTTCCTGCTCCACCTTGACAGCGATCGCCCTCTTTCCCTTTGGCAGGATCGTCGCCATGTATCCCTTGTCTGTTCGAATCAACCGTTCCCCGCGGATCGGTTCACCTGAGTAAATTGCTGACTTGGCGATACTGCCGAGCACTTCGGGGTTTTCGATATTGTGGGTTTGCTTGGTCAATGCGCCATTCGGCACAGCGTTTTTCGGCCATTCCACCCAGGCAAAGTCCCTGTCGGTGATCTTGCCACCTTGTGGAATATCCTTGGCAGCAACCAGAACCTGCGCGTGCACGACCGGTGCCGGAGGTGGCGGCGCAATGGCGACCTCCTCAGAGTTCCTTACAAACTGGAAGGCTTGATATCCCGCGCCAAGGGATACGAGCAGTACAAATATCCTAGCGAGCGTCGTCCACAATTTGCAAATTCCCAGCACACACATTTGTTTTCATCTTGACAGTACAGGGAACTGGCTCCGAATATAAACAACTTCGCGATAGAAACTAATTCTACCATTAACAATTTGCCAAAATTTCAAGTACTGTTCAAAACATTAAGAACTTGGAAGAACAATTACTCTAACATTGCATTAATAAAGTCATTTGAAATCTAAAAATCTGCTCCAAAACCTCAATTGCGAAACTTTCTCAATCCAATAAATTCGATTCAATCCTGACGCGTCTCGCCTGCCGGTCAATTGCATGCACCGGAGAATCGTCTGGTTGAATGGAAATTTACCGATCAAGCAACCTGAACATCCGTCACCCCAGGGACAGCCTTCAGCGCCCCCGCGATTTCTGGTGACAGGCGAAATCTTCCGGGAAGTTTCACCTCGACTTCGCGTGCCCCGTTTTCCAGAAGCACAATCACCGTAACGTCCCCCTCGCCTCTGACGTGAAGCTGTTTTGCAAGGCTTTGAATCGGACGTTCGTCGCGAACAAACACGCGCATGCTTTTCTGGAGACGAGCAGCCACCTTGTCGATCGGATCAACTTGCTCAATGCGAAGCGAAGGTTCTTCGTCCCTCATGTCGGCACCGACAAGAACAACGACCGACCGGCCAGCCTGAAGCACATCGCGGTACTGTTCCAGCTTTTCCCGAAACAAAAGTGCTTCGTATTGGCCGGTTGCGTCCGAAAGCCGGGCAATCCCCATTCGGGTCCCGGATTTGGTTTTGCGTTCCTGCATGGAAACCACCGTACCGGCCAGGCGTCCGTGCGATGCACCGCGCTTCACCGCTTCGGCAAATTGCGTCCAGGGCTGCGCGCGCATTTTTTCAAGGACGCTTGAATATTCATCAATCGGATGCGCGGAGAGATAAAACCCGATCGCGGAAAGTTCCCGTTGAAGTTTTTCTTCGTTGGTCCAGCCATGCACCTCATTGAGCTGCAAGGGTTCCTCACTGTCGCTGCCCCCAAACAGCTCATCCTGACCCAGCGTCCTGTTTTCTTCCGTTCGCTGTGCCAATCCCATGATCCGGTCAATGCCTTCAAAAACCCGTGCGCGGTTCGGCTCGAGCTCGTCAAAAGCGCCTGCAGCAACAAGGTTTTCAAGTGTTCTTTTGTTGAGTGCTTTCGGCGAAATTCGGCGTGCGAAATCGCCAAGGCTCGTGAAGGGTTCATCGCCACGGACGTCTACAATATGTTCAACGGCCTGTTCGCCGACCCCTTTGATCGCGCCCATTGCATAAAGGATCCTGCCGTCCGCGACGTCAAAAAAGACCTGGCTGCGGTTGATCGATGGCTGCTCGATGACAATCCCCATCCGCCGGGCTTCCTGCCGAAAGTCTCCTAGCTTGTCGGTATTGCCGAGATCGAGTGTCATGGAGGCGGCCATGAACTCAACCGGATGGTTCGCCTTGAGCCAGGCGGTATGATAGGAAACAAGCGCATAGGCTGCAGCGTGAGACTTGTTGAACCCGTAATTGGCGAACTTGGCAACAAGATCGAAAATCGTTCCTGCCTGGGCCTTGTTGATGCCGCGTTCCACAGCACCGTCGACGAAACGGGCTCGCTGGATTTCCATTTCAGCGGCAATTTTTTTGCCCATCGCCCGACGCAGCAGATCAGCTTCGCCGAGCGAATATCCGGAAAGAACCTGCGCAATCTGCATTACCTGTTCCTGGTAGACGATAATGCCGTTCGTCTCCATCAGAATTGTTTCAAGTAGAGGATGCAGGCAGTCAGGATCCTGTTCGCCGTGTTTTACCGCATTGTAGACCGGAATGTTTTCCATCGGGCCCGGGCGGTAAAGCGCCACAAGTGCAATGATGTCCTCGAACCGGTCCGGCTTCATTCCTGCAATGGCTCGGCGCATCCCCTGACTTTCCAGCTGGAACACGCCGAAGGTTTCGCCGCGCGCAAGCAGCTCATACGTCTTGAGGTCGTCAATTGGCAGGCCGGCAACATCAACCTTCACTCCGCGCCGTTCGATCAACCCGACCGCAGTATCGATGACCGTAAGGGTCTTCAATCCGAGAAAGTCAAACTTAACGAGGCCGGCGTCCTCGACCATCTTCATGTTGAACTGCGCAACCGGCATGTCGGAGCGGGGATCGCGATAGAGAGGCACCAGTTGTTCCAGCGGCCGGTCACCGATCACGACACCCGCCGCATGCGTTGACGCATGCCGGTAGAGGCCTTCAAGCTTCTGCGCCATTCCCAGCAGTCGTTCGACGATCTCCTCTTCCTTGGCTGCTTCACGCAGGCGCGGTTCGTCCTCGATGGCCTGGGCAAGCGTGACAGGGTTGGCCGGATTTGCCGGAACCAGCTTGCACAACCTGTCGACCTGACCGTATGGCATCTGCAGCACACGCCCTACATCTCGCAGCACAGCACGCGCCTGCAACGATCCAAAAGTGATGATCTGGGCAACCTGCTGACGGCCGTATTTTTCCTGTACGTATCGAATGACTTCTTCGCGGCGGCTCTGGCAGAAATCGATATCAAAATCCGGCATCGAGACCCGTTCCGGATTGAGGAACCGTTCGAACAGCAACGAAAACCGCATCGGGTCCAGATCGGTAATTGTGAGCGACCAGGCAACAAGGGAACCAGCACCTGATCCGCGCCCCGGACCAACCGGTATATCCTGTGCCTTGGCCCATTTGATGAAATCGGCGACAATCAGGAAGTAACCGGGAAATTTCATGCGCTCGATAATGCCGGTTTCGTAATCGAGACGCTCCCAATAGTCCTTTTCTTCAAGGCCTGGCGCCAGTCCGTGGGCATCGAGCCGGGCCTGAAGCCCTTCCCTGGCCTGACGCTTCAATTCCTCGGATTCCGCGCGCTCCGCTTCTTCCGGGTCGGCATCGGCGCTGGCAAACCTCGGCAGGATCGGCTCCCGGCGAAGTGGCCTGAAGCTGCACCGCTTTGCAATTTCAATCGTCGAGGTGAGAGCTTCCGGCAAATCCGCAAACAGCGCGCACATTTCCGAACGGCTCTTGAAATAGTGTTCCGGTGTCAGGCGCCGCCTGTCATCCTCGATCAACACCCGTCCCTCGGAGATACAGATCAGCGCGTCATGGGCCTCGTAGTCTTCTCTCTTGGGAAAAAAAGCCTCGTTCGTCGCAACAAGCGGTAAACCGAACTCATAGGCAAGATCGATGAAAGCGTCTTCCGTCTTGCGTTCGCCTTCCATGCCGTGTCGCTGAATTTCAATATAGCAGCGCTCAGAAAATCCCGTTGAAAGCCTGTTCAGGCGTGACCGTGCAATGTCTTTTTGCCCGGCCAGAAGTGCCGCGCCGATCGGTCCAAGGTGCCCACCTGTCAGAACGATCAGATCTTCTGACTTGGAAAGAAGTTTCTCGATCGTGACGTGGGGTTTGAGACCGGTATCGGTGTCGAGAAAGGCTTTTGACGTCAGCTCCATGAGATTGCCGTAACCGGTTTCCGTCATGGCGATGAGCACGAGATCGGCAAGCGCGAGTTCACCGCGGCGGCCGCTCTCCAGGCCATCGTCAAAATGGATCGATAGCTGACATGCAGTGACTGGCTGGATACCTGTGCCCCAGGCTTTCGCGGAAAATTCCTGCGCGCCAAACAGATTGTTGGTATCGGCGATCGCAAGCGCGGGCTGCTCGTCCGCCTTGGCAAGGTCCATCAGTTTCTTGATGGGCAAAGCACCTTCAAGGAGTGACAGCGCCGAATGCACTCTCAAATGAACGAAACCGACCCCGGCGTCTAACCGCTCCTTGACACCTGAACCTTGTAAAGAACCAGCAGGTGGATTGTCGACGTCGGTCATATCGGGGCTCGTTTCAATTCAAGGAATCAGCTCCTAGTGAAACGTGTCTGCGGGGACCTGTCGACCCGTCCGCAAACTTGTACCCGATGTTCTTTCCTGGGTTTGGATCTTCAATTCGAACGGCCGTACTCGCAAAAGGTCAAACTTGTCGAGCGACCGGTCCAATTCAGCTGGCAGCGAGCAACACATCACCCCAAACGGCAAGTGTGGTGCAAAAAAAGACCAGGGACGCAAATGCTGCAAAATCACGAGCGATGTGGAACATGTTGTCCTCCAACTTTCAATCCTTGCTTAGGAATGACTATGTTCCATCTTTGTTCTTTATGCAAGCACTTTTTGTTCCCCTTGCCTTGGGGGAGATCAAAAGCTTTTTAAACATTACGTTTTTGCTTTGTTCCTCGGGCCAAGTACATGGACGATATGCCTGAGCCAATCGCTGCGGAAATCTACCCCGTCGTGCTCAGGGGTTGAACAAGGCCGTCTTCCAGAGTGATTGCACGATCCATGCGTCCGGCGAGCCCCAGGTTATGGGTGGCAAACAGTGTCGCGACACCGGACGCGCGCACAAGGGCTGAAAGCGCTTCAAACACATAGTTGGCGGTGTTTGGATCAAGGTTGCCGGTCGGTTCGTCGAGAAGCAGAATTCGCGGTGCATTGGCAACCGCCCGGGCAACCGCTACCCGCTGTTGTTCACCGCCCGACAGTTCCGACGGGCGGTGGCTGCCGCGCTCACCGAGGCGCAGATACGCCAGTAGCTCGTCCGCCCGTTCGGCGGCGACCTTGCGGGGCAAGCCACGGATCATCTGCGGCATCATGACGTTTTCCTGCGCAGTGAACTCAGGCAGCAGATGATGGAACTGATAGACAAATCCGATATCGTTGCGGCGGATCGCGGTGCGTTCGTCGTCGGACAGATCCGAACAGTTTACGGGCCCGAGAAAGACATCTCCGTCATCAGGCCTCTCCAAAAGACCGGCGATATGAAGGAGAGTGGACTTTCCTGTACCGGACGGTGCAACCAGGGCGACCATCTCCCCTGCCTCGATCCGCAGATCAGCCCCCTTGAGAATGTGAAGCTCCCGGGCGCCTTCGTCAAAGCTCCGGGTAATACCAGAAAGCTGCAGCGCGGCCGGTGCAAGTTCGGGAACCGGTTGCGGATCAACTGCCATATTCATCTCCCGCTCCTTACTCATATCTCAGAGCTTCAACCGGATCGAGACGCGCCGCCCGCCATGCCGGATAGAGCGTTGCCAGCAGCGAGAGAGCCAGGGCCATCAGCAACACGGTCATGGTTTCACCGCTGTCGATTTCAGCTGGCAGTTTGGACAGGAAGTAAAGCGTCGGATCGAAGAGTTGGGTCGATGTAAGCCATGAAACAAACTGACGAATGCTCTCGATATTCAGACAGACGATCAGTCCCAGAAAGAACCCGGCAAGCGTACCGACGCATCCGATACTCGCCCCGGTGATCAGGAATATCCGCATGATAGAGCCCCGCGTTGCACCCATGGTGCGCAGGATGGCAATATCCCTGCCCTTGTCTTTCACCAGCATGATCAGTCCGGAAATGATGTTCAGCGCAGCGACCAGAACGATCAGGGTCAGGATTATGAACATCACATTGCGCTCCACCTCCAGAGCCGAAAAGAATGTGACATTCCGCTGACGCCAGTCCGTCACGAATGCCGGGCGGTTCGCGCCTTCCTCGATCGCATTGGTCATCACTCCGACATTGTCCGGATCGACTACATAGATTTCGATACCGGTTGCCTTGTCACCCATGTTGAAATAGGCCTGCGCTTCTTCCAAAGGCATGAACAGAAATGTGGAATCGTATTCGCTCATGCCGATTTCGAAGATCGCTGAGACCGGGTAGGCTTTCACCCGCGGCGTCACCCCCATCGGCGTGACGCTGCCACGCGGTGAAATGATGGTTACGTTGTCGCCGACGACCAGACCGAGTTGCTGTGCCATCCGCGACCCGATCGCAACGCCTTCCCCCGCATCGAAGCCATCGATCGTACCGGAACGCATATTGTTGGCAATCAGCGGTATCCGACGCAGATCGCTTTCGTAGACCCCGCGCACCAGAGCCCCGAGGTTGCCTGCCGGTCCTGACACAAGGGCCTGCCCTTCGATGAACGGAATGGCGGCGACGACGTCTGGAACGCCTTCAAGGCGCGCCGACACTGCATCATAGTCGTTCAGCGGCAGGTCAATGGGTTGCACCAGCATGTGACCATTGATGCCCAATATCTTGCCGAGAAGCTCGGATCTGAAACCGTTCATCACTGCCATGACAATGATGAGCGTCGCAACCCCGAGCATGATTCCGGCAAACGAAAATCCTGCGATCACCGAAATGAATGTCTCTTTTCGGCGGGAACGCAGATATCTGCCTGCAATCATCCACTCAAAGGTGGCGAAAGCCCGAGTGGGCTGAGCCGCTTTCCGGCCTTGGCCAACGTCCACAGTGTCTGTTGCCGTCATCGTAAATCCACTTCAGCAATGCCCGAGCAACCGCACTTGTTGCGGCCGAATCCCCGCCTAGAGGATCACCGGACCGGATCAGTCCGTCAATGCCGCCGTGAGTTTGTTCAAGGTTGCTTCAGGGGTCAGCATTTCCTTTTCCCCAGTTGAGCGTTCCTTGACTTCAAGCAGGCCGTCCCTCAGTCCCCTCGGACCGACGACAACCTGAAACGGCAAACCGATCAGGTCCATTGTGGCGAATTTCGCTCCGGCGCGTGTATCCGTATCATCATAGAGAACCTCGATCCCGGCTGCCTCGAGCTTGGAATAAAGGCTTTCCGACGTCGTATCCGTCAGCTCATCTCCCGGCTTCAGGTTGATCAGACCGACATGGAAAGGTGCAACTGATTTCGGCCATATGATTCCATTCTCGTCATGATTTGCCTCGATCAAGGCGCCAAGAAGGCGCGATACGCCAACACCGTATGATCCCATGTGAACCGGGACCTCGGTGCCCTCCGTCGTGGCTACCTTCGCACCCATCGGTTCGGAATATTTCGTGCCGAAATAAAAGGTCTGTCCGACTTCGATACCCCTG
Source organism: Effrenium voratum (assembly GCA_963377175.1). Classification (NCBI taxonomy): domain Eukaryota; class Dinophyceae; order Suessiales; family Symbiodiniaceae; genus Effrenium; species Effrenium voratum. The sequence continues at coordinate 23,566 of CAUJNA010000221.1, read as the reverse complement.
GCAACAATCCGCTTGTCTTCCGGGACGCTGGCCTCGAACTCCGCCTTGTCAACTATGTCTTCTGTTGCCGCATAGTGCGAGGTCCAGTCCTGCACGATTGGCGTGAGGTCATCGTCAAAATCGACCTCTTCGCCCGGAGTGTCCTTGGTCAGATAGTCGGAATGACAATAGACCTCGCTCTCGCCGGTATCAGCCAGAACGATAAACTCGTGACTGAGGTCTCCACCGATCGGACCGGTCTCGGCCCGCATCGGAATCGCGGTCAGGCCCATGCGCTTGTATGTACGCAGATACGCGACAAACATCCGGTTATAGGATTCAACGGCCCGCTCCTGATCGAGATCGAAGGAATAGGCGTCCTTCATCAGAAATTCACGACCACGCATGATGCCGAAACGCGGACGGACCTCGTCACGAAATTTCCACTGTATGTGGTAAAGATTCAACGGAAGGTCCTTATAGGAGCGCACATAGCTGCGGAAGATTTCCGTTATCATTTCTTCGTTTGTCGGACCGTAGAGCATGTCACGCTCGTGTCTGTCCGTTATGCGCAGCATTTCCTTGCCGTAAGCATCATAGCGGCCGCTTTCACGCCAAAGGTCGGCGGATTGAATTGTCGGCATCAGAAGCTGTATGGCGCCGGCCCGCGCCTGTTCCTCCTCAACGATCCGTTCGATCTTGCGCAGCACCTTCAGACCAAGCGGCAGCCACGAGTAAATTCCTGCCGACTGCTGTCGGATCATTCCGGCGCGCAACATGAGCCGGTGGGAGACAATCTCGGCTTCCTTGGGAGTCTCTTTCAGGATGGGCAGAAAATATCTGGAAAGACGCATCAATATTCTCTCGATTTGCGCTTGGCCTAATTTGTGCGCAGTCAAACCGCATGACGCGCCTAAAAACAAGCCCTTTACGCAAACCACCCATTCATTTGCCGAAATAGTCTTCTTTGCAGACTGAAATCGGGAGCAATCCGTCGATTTTCTACCCCTGTCTCGTCGAGAATTTCAGCCGAATGGCGAACGCTCGGGACTGCAAATTAATTAGGCAAGCAAAAAAAATAGACTCAGTGCGACAAACAGGTGACAATCATAAAACAATCCGATAGGTTCCGTCCTCATAACAAAAAGAAGTCTCGGCAGAAATGCCAAGATGCTCAAGGACATCGCGGTCTGAGTCTTGGGAGGAAGGGCCCTCTGGCGCATCTTCAGATTGCAGCCGCCCGACCAGGTTGGTCAAACAGCCGGTAAGGGATTGGGGTCAATTTAGACGCGGAACTACCAAAGGCAGAGCTTGGCTCTGCCTTTTTCTTTTTTTTCAACGCTTTACGACGACTGAGATCGGGTTCCTTTTCGGACACACCGAAACCTTCCACAACATTTGCAACACTTTTGCCGCGGATTGTTACGCGAGCGGGCAAAACAGTTTAACCATAGGTTGATTTACAAAAGAGAATCCGCATAAATTTCATTGAAAATAATACTAATGACTCTTTTTGGGGAATGAATCGATCCATGCTTAGATCTTTCACGATGGGTGTAACACTGTTGTTTGCCGGAACAATCGTACCGGCAACTGTGCAGGCTGGCCCGGTCAACGGAACGGGTTTGGTCACACCGGAAGTCATTTTCGGGTCTGGCAACGCAAATGGCGCGTTCACAGGTGTGAATGCCAACAATGTTGAATTGGGTCTTCGAGGAAAGCTTCGCTACAACAACAGTGGGCTTCCGGAAAATACCTTCAATTACGACGGCGATCGCACCTACACCTTTTCGCCCGCATCAAGCAACGCACCCTCAAATCGCTCTGCATTCAACTTCGAATGGTCGATAAACTCAAATGTATCGGGTATCGGAACGCGTAATTTGACCGACCTGACATACCTGTTGCAGGTTGACCTGGATCCGGGTTCAGGAACAAGTTTCCAATCCTTCGACCCAATCAACACTCTCTTTGCAGATCATGCCCTGGGGAACAACTCCACGGCAAACGGTGCTGGTGTTTCAGATCTTTTTTTGTATTCCGCTATCGTCGGAAACTACAATGTCGCACAGAACTCATGGAACCTGGGATTCAGCACCCTTTTCCCCGGCGTTGCTGATCCACAGGCCGAGGGCCTTTACACCATAAATCTGTCTGCCGCGCTGAATGGCGATGTTCTTGCCTCGACATCCATAGACATCGTGTACGGGGTGACACCTGTCCCGGTGCCTGCTGCGCTGCCACTTCTTGCAGGAGGACTGGGTCTGCTTGGCTTCGTCGCGCAGCGAAGAAGACAGCGTCAACACTGACTTTCATCGTCCGGCATCATTCTAAACGAACGCAGCGGCCCTCAGGGGCCGCTTCCACGAACGATTGCCTTCTTGTTTTAATTCAGGGTCCGCAAATTTGCGATGGCATCAATCAGTTAGACTGTCGCTGCTGCTTGGAGGTTTCAGGAAGGGTATATCGTCGAGACCGAAGCCGGATTGCCGCAAGGCGATGTAGCTGCCGAAAACGATTGTGGTTACCACCGTTGTCAGCACGATTACCCTCAGAAATCTGGGCTTGTTCGGCGCGCTTGCCTCTGTACCGGGAACAATGTCTCCGGCCTCCTCCTGGGTACGGTGAATCCCGAACGGCAAGATCGCAAACAGGATGATCCACCAGAGCATGAAATAGATTGCCAGTCCGAACGCCACCGACATTATTCAGGCCTCTTCCAGTTCCGTAAGTGTGCCGAGAAAATCTTTCGGATGAAGAAAGAGGACCGGCTTGCCGTGCGCCCCGATCTTCGGTTCACCATCGCCAAGGACCCGTGCACCATCCGCCACGAGCTTATCCCGTGCAGCCAGGATGTCATCGACTTCATAGCAGACGTGATGAATTCCGCCGGAGGGATTCTTCTCCAGAAACTTGGCAATCGGCGAGTCGTCACCCAGGGGCTCCAGCAGCTCGATCTTGGTGTTCGGCAAGTTAATGAACACAGTGCTCACACCATGATCCGGCTGTTCTTCCCTCGATGAGACGTCCGCTCCAAGCGTATCCCGGTAAATCGCCGTTGCAGCATCGATATCCGAGACAGCAATGGCCACATGATTTAGCCGACCGATCATATCACTTCCTCCGCATGGGCGGCTGTCATGGCCGCCGGATGGACTATAGTTGGGTCACCATCACCTTACAGAGCGTCTTTTTGCCCCACACGTTGAGGATCTCTGCGCGAGCGGCCCGCCGGGCAGCTTCCGCGACCAGGTCCTTGTCCTTGCGCCGGGACTTCGGAATACTCGTTACCGCGCCTGTCACAGCCTTGACAACGATGGCTTCCATCGGATCACCGTCATCATCCGTGTCCGGCAACCCGAGCAGGGTAACGTGCGGATCAGTGAGCAGTTCCCCTGCCCGGTTGACAACCAGTGCAATCACGGCAGCGCCGGCAAACGACAATTTGCGCCGCTCTTTCACTCCGGTCACTTCCGGATCGTCAAGAATGTCTCCATCTTTGACGAGAATTCCCGACGGCGCTTCGTCAATGACCGCAGCCTTGCCCGCATTCAGACAGATGATGTCCCCGTTCTTGCCACGCACAACTTCGGGAACACCCTGTTCCTTCGCAAACGCGGCATGTGCGGCAAGATGCAACGGTTCGCCGTGTACGGGAAGCACGACTTTCGGGTTGAGCACTTTGTATAGTTGCTCCAGTTCGCCCCTGCGCGGGTGACCGGACACATGCACAAGAGCGTCCTTGTCCGTGACGATCCGGACATCCTTGTCGGCTAGGTTGTTGAGCACCTCTGCAACCACCTTTTCATTCCCTGGGATGGTCCGGGAGGAGAAAATCACGGTGTCACCTTTCGAAAGCGCGACATTGCGATGGTCGCCGGCGGCAATGCGCGCGAGTGCAGCCCGGCTTTCGCCTTGCGAACCGGTGCATAGCAGAACTGCCTTGTTCCGCGGCAGATAACCGAAAGCTTCTTCATCGTGAAACTGCGGCAAGCCATCCAGGTAACCAAGTTCGCCTGCCACTTCGATCACGCGGTGCATCGACCGGCCTACGACAACAACATCCCTCTCATTGGCTACCGCTGCTTCTGCAATAGCTCGTATCCTCGCGACGTTCGATGCAAAAGTTGTAACCGCGACACGCTGTTTGGCCTTCGCCATTACCTTCTTCAGCTCTTCGGCCACATCCGCCTCACTGGGACTGACACCATCCCTGACCGCATTGGTGCTGTCGCACACAAGAGCCATGACGCCTTCCCTGCCCAGCTCGGCCAGACGGTCCATATCAATGGGCAAGCCGACGCCGGGCGTCAGATCGATTTTCCAATCACCGGTGTGCAGCACCAGTCCGGCCGGTGTCCGGATCGCCAGTGCACAGGGCTCCGGTATCGAGTGCGCCATTGCGACGAATTCGACATCGAACGGACCGATCTTGTGCCGTTCGCCTTGTTTCACGACAGTTACCGGAACCTCTTCTGCCCCCGGTTCGCTCTCTGACTTCGCAGCCAGAAGCCCCGCAGTAAATGCGGTTGCGTAAACCGGAACCTTCAAAAAAGGCCATAGATGCAGTATGCCGCCATAATGATCCTCATGCGCATGGGTGATCACCATACCGGCAATATTGTCGACCTCATCTTCGAGAAACTTGATGTCGGGGACAATTACGTCGATGCCGGGCAGGTCCGGCCCCGCAAAACTTACCCCGCAATCAACAATCAGCCACGTGCGGTCGTTCGCCGGACCATAGCCGTAAAGACCGAGGTTCATTCCTATTTCACCGACCCCGCCAAGAGGCAGGAATACGATATCATTCTTATTCTTGTTGGCCGAAGCCATGGATTGCTCCTTCAAACCTGTAGGCAGGCAATTTGCCGGAACTCATTCGCCGGACAAAAACACGTCGCCTGCATAAATGGTGCGCATTCCGCCATCATCCTGCTTGAGCACGAGATGGCCACGCGCATCCAGATCGGCAAAAATGCCGGAAATTTCTTCTCTGGCTGTCCTGACGGTAATTTCTTTGCCCAGATGGGCCGCCCGTTTGAGCCATTTCTTTTGGATCGTTTCAAATCCGCCCGGTTTCCGCCAACCGTCAAGCATCTCCGAGAAAGATGACGCCAGCGCCTCGAACAGACGCTCAGCCGACACCTGGAACCCTAGGCTCCTGAGATCGGTTGCCTGATACAGCGAAAGCGGCGGGTGGGAAATACAATTGACCCCGAAGCCGATAACAACAGCCTGACGGCCATCGGCAAGCACTTCTGCCTCAAGCAGAATGCCCGAGAGCTTAGCCCCGTTGACCAAAAGGTCGTTCGGCCATTTCAATTCCACCAGATGGAGCGTTCCGGCTGCTTTGTCAACTGCTTCCGCCAGGGCAACTGCCGCAACAAGAGGCAATTCACCGATCCTGTCAGCGGGTTTCGGGTCGACCAGAAGCAGACTGGTGAAGAGATTTCCCGTCGGGGAGGACCATTCCCGACCCCTGCGCCCACGCCCCTCGGTCTGTTCCTGTGCACGGATCCAGAGTCCGCCGGTATGACCCATTCGAGCCCGTTCGAAGCAAAGGGCATTGGTGGATCCGACGATTTTATGGTCTTCAAAGAGAAAATCCGGCGCACCAGGCGCCGGACGTTCGGAATAATGATCTGCCATGCGCTTGGTCAGAACAGTGATTGTGCCGCGGTGCTGGCCGCATTGACGACTTGTCCCGGCGCGAGCCAGAAAAGCACCACGAAGACGCTCGACAGGCCAAGAACCACGCGCAATTCCATCGGCATGGTTTCAAAGCCCTCTACCGGCTCGTCAAAGAACATCACCTTGACGATGCGCAGATAATAGTAGGCTCCGACTACGGACATCAGCACACCGATAATGGCCAGGGGATAGAGACCGGCCTGAACGGCAGCCACAAAGACGTACCACTTGCCGAAGAAACCGACGAGCGGCGGAATACCGGCAAGCGAGAACATCAGGAGCGCGAGCAGGATCGCCATGGGAAGATTGGTCTGGGACAATCCGGCAAGGTCATCGATCTCTTCGACCATACCGTCCTTGCGGCGCATTGACAGGATGCAGGCAAACACACCAAGCGTCATGCCGAGATAGGCAATCATGTAGAAAATGACGCCTTCGACGCCGGTCTGCGTTCCCGCGGACAGCCCCACAAGCGCATAGCCCATATGCCCGATCGAGGAATAGGCCATCAGCCGTTTCAGGTTGCGCTGACCGATTGCGGCAAAGGCACCAAGCGCCATGGAAGCAATCGAGACAAAGACGATAACCTGCTGCCAGTCACTGGTGACAGGATGAAACGCCTCGATGACGATCCGCACCAGCATGCCCATCGCGGCGACTTTCGGCGCCGCAGCCAGAAACGCTGTCACGGGTGTCGGTGCACCTTCATAAACGTCAGGTGTCCACATGTGGAACGGCACGGCGGATATCTTGAAGGCGAGACCTGCCAGGATGAATGTCAGGCCAATGACAAGACCAATGGACGCTCCGTCATCCGTGAGAACTTCCGCGATGCCCGCAAAGGAAATCTGTCCGGTAAAGCCGTAAACCAGCGACATTCCGTAAAGCAGCATGCCTGAGGACAGCGCCCCGAGAACGAAATACTTCAGCCCGGCTTCCGTGGATCTCACACTGTCCCGGTTGATTGCGGCCACCACGTAGAGCGACAGGCTCTGCAGTTCCAGACCGAGATAAAGCGCAATCATGTCGTTCGCAGACAGCATCAGCATCATGCCGAGCGTCGCAAGAATGATCAGGATCGGATACTCGAAATGATCGAAGGACTGGCTCTTGGCATAAGCCCAGGACATTGCAATGGCAAAGAACGAACCAACCAGCACCATGAGTTTCAGCAGATAGGCGAACTCGTCCAGGACGAAGGATCCGCCGAACGTCTCGCCAAATGTCGGAACGAGCAGGAGGATCAGGAACGCTGTGCCAAGCAGGCCCATAGCAAAGCCGAAGACCGCGTAGCTAACGCCTTTTCCACCGAAGGCGCCGATCATCAGAAGCACCATGGCACCGACGGCCAGGATGATCTCCGGCAGAACCGGCATGAGATCTGGCAATTGAGTCACATCTGACATAGCTCTGTCTCGCCCTCGATACCTTAATGCGCCGCTGCAGCTGCCGCGGCGTGCTGGGTGACCCCGGCCGCCTCGAGCGCTGCAGTGTAGTGATTGATGAGATTGTCCACGGAGCCCTGTGTCACATCCAGGATTGCCATTGGATAGAATCCGAAGAAAATCGTCAGGACGATCATCGGGAACAGTATGACCTTCTCCCGAAGATTGAGATCCAGCATCGACTTCAGGCTTTCCTTCTCCAGCGCACCGAACACAACACGGCGGTAGAGGTAAAGCGCGTAGGCTGCAGACAGGATCACACCGGACGTTGCCAGGAACGCCACCCAGGTGTTGACCTGGAATGCACCCATGAGCGTCAGGATTTCACCCACGAAACCGGACGTGCCCGGCAGGCCCACATTGGCCATGGTGAAAATCAGGAAGGCAACGGCGTATTTCGGCATGCGGTTGACGAGCCCTCCGTAAGCGGAGATTTCGCGGGTGTGCATCCTGTCATAGATAACCCCGACACACAGGAAGAGCGCTCCGGACACGATACCGTGCGACAGCATCTGGAAGATCCCGCCCTGTACACCCTGCTCTGTCATCGTGAAGATACCCATGGTCACGTAACCCATGTGGGCGACAGATGAGTATGCAATCAGCTTCTTGATGTCTTCCTGGGCGAGCGCAACCAGCGACGTGTAGATGATCGCCACAACGGAAAGGGTAAAGATGAACGGTGCGAACATGTCCGAGGCAATCGGGAACATGGGCAACGAGAAGCGCAGGAAACCGTAACCACCAAGCTTCAGGAGAATGCCGGCCAGGATGACCGACCCCGCGGTCGGCGCTTCCACGTGGGCATCGGGCAACCAGGTATGTACCGGCCACATCGGCATCTTCACTGCAAAGCTGGCAAAGAACGCCACCCATAACCACGTCTGCATGCCGGACGGGAACGTATGCGCCATCAATTTTTCAATGTCTGTTGTGCCGGCGTCCCAGTACATCGTCATGATCGCGATCAGCATCAGGACCGATCCGAGCAGCGTATAGAGGAAGAACTTGTAGGACGCGTAGACCCTGCGCTTGCCGCCCCACACGCCGATGATCAGGAACATCGGGATAAGGCCTGCCTCGAAGAAGATGTAGAAGACGAAAAGGTCAAGCGAACAGAACACGCCTATCATCAGCGTTTCCAGAACCAGAAACGCGATCATGTACTCCTTCACGCGTTTCTGGACACTTTCCCAGGACGCGAGAATGCAGAACGGCATCAGGAAGGTGGTCAGGATCACGAACAGGACGGAAATCCCGTCGACACCCATCTTGTAGCTGATGTCACCACCGAGCCAGTCCCGGTTTTCCACGAACTGGAAGCCTGGATTGGCGTAGTCGAAATTGCCCCAGATGAAAAGCGACAACAGGAACGTCACACCTGTGGTCACCAGAGCGACCATCCGGATGTTGCGCTTGCTTCCTTCGTCATCCCCCGAAACGAGCAGAATGAAGAGCACGCCAAGCAGCGGCAGAAATGTCGTGAGTGACAGAATTGGCCAGGCAATCATTAGTGCGCACCCCCGCCGGTGCCGGCACCGGTGAACATTGACCAGGTAATAAGCGCTGCAACGCCGATCAGCATCGCAAATGCATAGTGATAGAGATATCCGGTCTGAAGCCTCACGACCCAGGACGTGACGTTCTGGACACGTGCGGAAATTCCGTCAGGACCGTAGCCGTCGATGACCGTACCGTCGCCCTTCTTCCAGAGAACACGGCCAAGCCACATCGTGGGACGGACAATCAGGAAATCGTAGATCTCGTCGAAATACCACTTGTTCAACAGGAACTGGTATAGGCCCTGATGGCGTTCCGCGAGCTTCTTCGGTGTTTCCGGAGAGCGGATATAGAACTGATAGGCGACCAGGAAACCGAGAGCCATCATCACAAATGGTGACACTTTCACCCAAGCGGGGACAGAGTGCATTTCGTGAAGGACGTGATTGGCTTCCGACGTGAAGAGCGAGCCCTTCCAGAAGGCTTCATAGCCTTCACCATAGAATGAACTGTAAAAGATCATTCCTGCAAGCGCAGCGCCGGCCGACAGGACGAACAAGGGGATAGTCATCACACGCGGCGATTCATGAACATGTTTCATCACGTCCACCGGAGCACGTGGCTTGCCATGGAAAGTCATGAAGGTCAGGCGCCAGGAATAGAACGACGTCAGCGCCGCAGCGATCACCGTCATCCAGAAACCGTATAGCGCCATCGGGTTCGCATGTTCACCACCGGCACTGGCGTAAGCGGCCTCGATGATCGCATCCTTGGACATGAACCCGGCAAATCCGAGATGAGTGAGTGGGATACCGACCCCGGTCAGTGCCAGCGTGCCGATCATCATCGTCCAGTAGGTGATCGGGATGTGCTTGCGAAGACCGCCCATCTTGCGCATGTCCTGCTCATCGGAAACTGCGTGGATCACGGACCCGGCGCACAGGAACAGAAGCGCCTTGAAGAACGCATGCGTGAACAGGTGGAAAATGCCGATCGAATAGGCTCCAACACCGAGTGCCACGAACATGTACCCGAGCTGCGAACAAGTCGAATAGGCAATCACGCGTTTGATATCGTTCTGGACCAGGCCGATCGTTGCCGCAAAGAAAGCGGTTGTCGCACCGAAGAAGATGATCACCGTCAACGCGGTCTGGGACAGTTCCATCAGGGGCGACAGGCGTGCCACCATGAAGACACCCGCGGTCACCATGGTTGCTGCATGGATCAGCGCTGAAACCGGTGTCGGACCTTCCATTGCGTCCGGCAGCCAGGTGTGCAGCAGGAACTGGGCCGACTTGCCCATCGCTCCCATGAAAAGCAGCAGGCAGATAATCGTCATCGCCGCTTGCGGATCAAGGTGATACCCAAGGAAGGTCATCACTTCGCCCTGCCCCTCGATGAAGGAAGGCGCGTCGTTGAAGATCGTTGTGAATTCGATGCTCTGGAAGATGAAGAAAATGCCGAAGATGCCGAGTGCGAAGCCGAAGTCACCAACCCGGTTGACGACGAAGGCCTTGATCGCAGCCGCATTCGCTGACGGCTTCTTGTACCAGAAACCGATCAGCAGATAGGAAGCCAGACCCACGCCTTCCCAGCCGAAGAACATCTGAAGAAGATTGTCTGCTGTTACCAGCGACAGCATCGCGAAGGTGAACAACGACAGATAGGCGAAAAACCTGGGACGGTGCGGATCGTGGTGCATGTAGCCGATGGAATAGACATGCACCAGCGCGGAAACCGTGTTGACCACGACCAGCATGACCGCTGTCAGGGTGTCGACCCGAATGGACCACATGACTTTCAGGTCACCTGCGTCCATCCAGCGGAACAACGGCTCGATCTGCAGTTCGGAGCCGCCGAGCCAGAAACCGAAGAACGTGATCCAAGACAACAGGGCCGCCAGTATGACCAGCCCGCTCGTGACGTATTCGCAGGCTTTGTCGCCAATCGCACGGCCGAAAAGGCCGGCAATCAGAAAGCCTATAAGCGGCAGGAACAGGATTGCGGAATACATCAGCTCCTACCCTTTCATCACGTTGACGTCTTCCACGGCAATGGAACCGCGGTTTCGGTGGAACACTACCAGGATCGCAAGCCCGATTGCCGCTTCCGCGGCGGCCACGGTGAGGACCAGCATGGTGAAGATCTGCCCCATCAGGTCGCCGAGGAACGACGAAAAGGCGACAAAGTTGATGTTCACCGACAGCAAAAGCAGTTCGATGGACATCAGGATGACAATCACGTTTTTCCTGTTCAGGAAGATCCCGAATATTCCGATCGTGAACAGGATGGCCGCGACAGACAAATAGTGCGACAGACCGATTTCCATGGGCGCCTCGCCGTGCTCCCCTCGTTTACCCCACTGGAAACCGCACGGAGGAGCGTGCCGGTTACCAGACTTTCCTAAAATGACGCAGTGTTCTGCGTCAGATACCCTTGCCCGTCTCCACCTTCCGGACTTCGACGGCCGACTCGCGTGTGCGTGCGACCTGATCCGGTATGCTTTGACGTTTGACATTCGGCTTGTGGCGCAGGGTCAGGACAATTGCCCCGATCATCGCCACCAGCAGCACCAGGCCTGCGACCTGGAAGAAATAGATGTATTTCGTGTAGAGCACCGACCCGAGCGCCTCGATGTTGCTTGTCTGGGCAAGGTCCGGTGTCGGTTCCGCGCCATGCCCAAGAACGTCAGGTACGATGACCCAGGCTCCCAGGCCCATCAGGAGCTCGACCATGAGAATGAGGCCAACCAGACCACCGATCGGAAGATATTGCAGGAAGCCTTGCCGCAACTCGACGAAATCAACGTCCAGCATCATCACAACGAACAGGAAAAGCACCGCGACCGCGCCGACATAGACGACCACAAGAAGCATCGCCAGGTATTCAGCACCGAGAAGCACGAACAAACCTGCTGAATTCACAAAGGCCAGGATCAGGAACAGAACCGACGTCACCGGATTTCGGGCCGCGATCACCATGAACCCTGACGCCAGTGTGACACCGGCAAACAGGTAGAAGAAGAGGGCTTTCAGGATCATTTCAAAGACCTGTCTGTCGTGTGGCCCGTTCAGGCCGGAAATGCGGAGCCCGACCGGATTGCCGGGCTAACGTCGAAGTGTTGGGTTAGCTCCTAGCGGTAAGGAGCATCCATTTCAATGTTCCGGGCGATTTCGCGTTCCCAGCGGTCGCCGTTCGCAAGCAGTTTTTCCTTGTCGTAGTAGAGCTCTTCGCGGGTTTCCGTGGCGAACTCGAAATTCGGCCCTTCGACAATTGCGTCCACAGGGCAGGCTTCCTGGCAGAAGCCGCAATAGATGCATTTGACCATGTCGATGTCGTATCGGGTGGTCCTGCGTGTGCCGTCATTCCGGCGTGGCCCCGCCTCGATGGTGATCGCCTGGGCCGGACAGATGGCTTCGCACAACTTACAGGCTATGCAGCGCTCTTCGCCGTTCGGATAACGGCGCAAAGCATGTTCTCCCCGAAAGCGCGGGCTAACCGGTCCCTTTTCGAAAGGGTAGTTGACCGTTGGCTTCGGCTTGAAGAAATAACGCATCGCCAGAATGAACGCCGATACGAATTCCTGCAGAAACAGCGATTTGACGGCTTGATTAAGTCCCATCGCTTCTTGCCTCTCTTTCCTCAACCAGCCAGCTGGCTGGCGGCCCAATAGCCGACAATCGGGAAGCCGATCACCGGAACTCCAAAAATCAGTGCGCTCAAGGGCGCTTTGTACCTTGCGGCCCGGCCACCGTCGCCGCCGGCCTGCCTGTTCTTCGTCTCTGTTGCCTGAAGCATCCCCTTCAGGATCTTGTAGTCGAGCCAGCCGACATAAAACCCGATCGCAGCACCGATCACTCCGGCAAGCGACACGCTCACGTCGCGCCCGGCGCCCAACCCGTGGCCATCAGCACCGCTGCAACGACAACCACCATGCCAAGCGACAGCGGCAGGAAGACCTTCCAGCCAAGGCGCATGAGCTGATCATAGCGGTACCGCGGAACCATCGCCTTCACCATGGCGAACATGAAGAAGCCGAGCAGGCATTTCAAAATGAACCAGACAATCCCGGGCACCCATGTGAAGGGCGCAAAGTCGAAGGGCGGCAGCCATCCCCCCATGAAGAAGATGGTCATCAGCGCACACATCAGACAGATCGCGACATACTCGCCAAGCATGAACATCATGTACGGAGTGGATCCGTATTCCACCATGAAGCCGGCGACCAGTTCCGATTCAGCTTCAGCCAGGTCGAACGGAGGTCTGTTTGTCTCTGCAAGCGCAGAAACGAAGAACACCACGAACATCGGGAAGAGCGGCAACCAGTACCAGTTCAGAAATGACAGCCATGGCACGCCGAGCAAGGTCGCCAGACCTGTCTGCTGCGCCTCGACAATTCCGGTCAGGTTCAGGGTTCCTGCACACAGAAGAACGGTCACGATCACGAAGCCGATGGAAACCTCGTAGGACACCATCTGTGCGGCAGATCGAAGCGCGGACAGGAACGGATATTTCGAGTTGGAAGCCCATCCGCCGATGATAACGCCATAGACTTCAAGTGAGGATACGGCAAAAACAAACAGAACGCCGACATTGATATTCGCAATCACCCAGCCGTCAGCAACCGGGATCACGGCCCATGCAGACAGGGCTAGCAGCACGGAGATCAGCGGGGCCAGCAAAAACAGGATCTTGTTCGACCCGTCCGGAATGACCGGTTCCTTCAAGACAAATTTCAGAAGGTCGGCAAAACTCTGCAGAAGGCCCCATGGTCCGACGACATTGGGACCGCGGCGAATCTGGACGGCGGCCCAGATCTTGCGGTCGGCATATAGAATATAGGCCACGATCACCAGCAGCACGACCATGAGCAGAACGCTCTTAAGCGCCATCAGGAGAAACTGACCCAGGTAGGTCGCTTCGAAGAACTCAACCATTTCGGTCCCCTACCCCTTATTCAGCTGCTTCTGCCGCTCGCGACTTTGCGAGCGCCGAACACTCGGCCATCGTTTTCGAGGCACGAGCGATCGGGTTGGTCAGAAAAAAGTCACGGATCACATTGGCAAATCTGGCACCATCCATGCGGGCAGACGCGTCGGCCAGCTTTTCGACATCCGCGCCATTACCCGTCTCGATCATATCGATACCGGTCATGTGAGGATGGGCTTCGAACAGTTTCGCACGCAACTCGGCGAGCGAGTCGAATTCCAGCGTCTGATCGAGATTTCCGGAAAGCGCCCTCAGAATGGCCCAGTCTTCTCGCGCGTCGCCAGGCGGAAACGCCGCCCGGTCGGCCATCTGGACACGGCCTTCGGTATTGACATAGATCCCGGATTTCTCGGTGTAGGCAGCGCCCGGCAGGATCACGTCGGCACGATGTGCTCCGCGATCACCGTGTGTACCCTGGTAGACCACGAAGGCACCGTCCGGAACATCAAGTTCGTCGACACCGAGCAGGAAGAGCAAATCAAGCGCTCCTTCTTCCAGCATGGCACCAGTGTCTTTGCCGTCTTCACCCGGAACAAAACCGATATCGAGCGCGCCGACCTGGGAGGCTTCTGTGTGCAACACGTTGAAACCGTTCCAGCCTTCCTTGATAACTCCGAGCGATTTTGCAGCTGCCGCCAGAGTGGCCAGAACGGCAGCTCCATCCGGACGGTTGAGAGCGCCCTGCCCGATGATGAACATGGGACGCTCGGCCTTTGCCGGAGCGTGGTCGACAAACTGCTTAAGGCTTTCAGGCCCGGCACCCAGGTAAGTCACCGGATACGTCAGATCGGCGTCTTCGCCAATAAGCCCGATATGAACATCGCCCCTCGTCCAGCGTGCGCGGATACGCGCATTCAGCACAGGCGCTTCCTGCCGAGGGTTGGTGCCGATCAGCATGATCGCGTCAGCGTCTTCAATGCCCTGGATCGTGGAGTTGAAAATGTAGCTCGCACGACCGTTTCCAGGATGCAATGGCGACCCCGGGAAACGGCTGTCGATATTCGCAACGCCCAGCTTTTCCATCAGGCATTTCAGCGCAAACATGTCTTCGACACTGGCCAACTGCCCGGCGAGCGCACCGATCTTGCCAGCCGACGTAGCCTTCACCTTTTCGGCGATGATCTGGAAAGCTTCCGTCCAGGAGACAGGCTGCAGCTTGCCGTCCTTCTTGGCATAGGGACGATCAAGGCGTTGCGTCTTGAGACCATCCCAGATGTACCGGGACTTGTCGGAGATCCATTCTTCGTTGACCTCCTCGTTCAGGCGCGGCATGACGCGCATGACTTCCTTGCCACGGGAGTCGACACGGATCGCGGATCCGACCGCATCCATGACATCCACGCTCTCGGTCTTGGTCAGTTCCCATGGACGCGCATGAAATTCATAAGGCTTGTGCGTCAGAGCACCGACCGGGCACAGATCCGCCACGTTTCCCTGCATCTCCGATGACAGGGCCGCTTCAAGATATGTGGTGATCTCGGCATTTTCACCGCGACCGACAAGACCCATGTCGGTTACGCCACACACCTCTGTGGTGAATCGGACGCAACGGGTGCAATGGATGCAGCGGGTCATGATCGTCTTGATCAGCGGACCGATTTCCTTGTTCTCGACCGCACGCTTGTTTTCGTGAAAACGCGACCCGTCGACCCCGTAGGCCATGGCCTGGTCCTGCAGGTCGCACTCGCCACCCTGGTCACAGATCGGACAATCGAGCGGGTGGTTGATGAGCAGGAACTCCATCACCCCTTCGCGCGCGCTCTTGACCATTTCGGACTTGGTTTCGACGACGGGAGGCTCGCCATTGGGCCCCGAGCGCAGGTCTTTTACGCCCATGGCGCATGACGCGGTCGGTTTGGGCGGCCCACCCTTCACTTCCACCAGGCACATGCGGCAGTTGCCGGCTATCGACAGCCGGTCGTGGTAACAAAAGCGCGGAACCTCGGCGCCCGCCTCTTCACAGGCCTGAAGCAGCGTGTAGTCCGCCGGGACTTCCACTTCCTTGCCGTCGATGATGAGCTTCGTCATCCGTTGCTCTCCAAATCCCGTTCCGCTCACTCAGCCGCCACCATTGTCGAAGACGCCTTCGACTTGGCAACATAGTCGTCGATGCGTTGCTCGATGACCGGCCGGAAATTCTTGATCAAACCCTGGATCGGCCATGCAGCCGCATCCCCGAGCGCACAAATCGTATGGCCTTCGACCTGCTTTGTAACCTTGAACAGCATGTCGATTTCCTCGTAGGAGGATTCGCCCTTGACCATGCGTTCCATCACCCGCCACATCCAGCCTGTGCCTTCCCGGCATGGCGTGCACTGACCGCAGCTTTCATGCTTGTAGAAGTAGGAAAGGCGCGCGATTGCCTTGATGATGTCGGTTGATTTATCCATCACGATCACGGCCGCAGTTCCGAGGCCAGACCCCATGCCGCGAAGGGTGTCGAAATCCATCGGCGCGTCCTTGATCTCGTCCGCCGTGCAGCAGGGAACCGAGGACCCACCCGGGATAACCGCCAGAAGGTTGTCCCATCCACCGCGAATACCGCCGCAGTGCTTGTCGATCATCTCCGAAAACGGAACCCCGAGTTCTTCTTCGAAGGTCGCCGGCTGATTGACGTGTCCGGAGACGCAGAAGAGTTTCGTGCCTGTGTTGTTTGGCCGCCCGAGAGCGGAGAACCAGGCGGCTCCCCGTCGCAGGATTGTTGGCGCCACGGCAATGGACTCAACGTTGTTTACGGTCGTCGGACAGCCATAGAGGCCGACATTGGCCGGAAAAGGCGGTTTCAGACGCGGTTGGCCCTTCTTGCCTTCAAGACTTTCCAGCAGCGCTGTTTCCTCGCCGCAGATGTAGGCACCTGCGCCGTGATGGACATAGATGTCGAAATCGTAACCGTTCTTGTTGTTCTTGCCGATCAGTCCGTCATCGTATGCCTGATCGATTGCCGCCTGCAGTCGCTCTCGTTCGCGGATGAATTCGCCGCGCACGTAGATATAGGCGGCAATGGCCCCCATGGCGAAACCGGCTACCAGGCATCCCTCGACCAGCGTATGCGGGTCATGACGCAGTATTTCCCGATCCTTGCAGGTTCCAGGTTCGGATTCGTCGGCATTGACGACGAGATACGCCGGACGCCCGTCGGTTGCCTTGGGCATGAATGACCATTTCAGTCCCGTGGGAAAGCCTGCACCACCACGGCCACGCAGACCGGAATCCTTCATTTCCTGAATGATCCAGTCACGGCCCTTGTCGATCAGCCCCTTGGTATCGTCCCACTGGCCGCGCTTTTTCGCACCGTCCAGTCCCCAGTCGTGCAGACCGTAGATATTGGTGAAGATCCGATCCTGATCTTTCAGCATCTCTTCCCCCTATTCTTCGCTCTTCGAGGAGGCCACTTCACCGGCTTCCACGCGCTTGGAAAATTCTGTGTCTTCACCGGCAGCAAGAGTTCTGGCTTGCTCGATCCAGCCATCACGCTCGATACGGCCCTTGAACTTCAATCTGCTATCCACCCAGGCGACTTCGGCCGGCCCCCAGTTGGCAACCTGATCGAAGTGATAAAACCCGAGTTCGTGAAGAGTCGCCTCTAGTTTCGGTCCGACACCCTTCAGTTTCTTCAGATCGTCCGCCTTGCCACCACGAGGCCCATCCAGTGTCTCGGGCGCTTGTTCTTCAACTGCGGGCGTTTCGGCTGCAACTTCTTTCGGTTTTGCAGCAGCGGTGCCCTTTTTCTTCGCAGGTGACGTCTTTGGTTGTTCTTTCTTCGGTGCAGGAGCCTCGGCTTTCTTCTCGGCTGCAGCCGGAGCCGGAGCCGGAGCCGGAGTTTCAGCCTTTTTCTCCGCTTTCGCAGCGAACTCCGCTCTCACCTTCGCGACGGCATCTTCAGCCGGCGTCGGCACACCGTCATAGTCATTGCCACCCGTGTTGATGGCGGCACCTGCAAACTCGTGCGACGCCTTTTCCGCGCCGTCAACGACATGCGGCAGCGGCAGAACACCCTTGGTGTCATCGTCAAGTTCGGTCAGGCTTGTCAGGCCACCCTCGGCCATTGCAAACCGGCGGCCATTCTGTGGTCCCGGTGTTACCTCGTTACCGGCTTCAATGTCGTCAAGCAGGTTTTCAAAGCTCTCCGGAGTCAGGTCTTCGTATGTATCCTTGTAGATCTGCACCATCGGCGCATTGACGCAGGCTCCCAGGCACTCGACTTCTTCCCAGGAGAACATGCCATCCTCGGAGATTTCGTGCATGTGATTCGCAATGCGGGACTTGCAGATCTTGATCAGATCTTCTGATCCACGCAGCTGGCAGGGCGTCGTTCCACAAACCTGAATATGCGCTTTCTTGCCGACAGGCTGCAGCTGGAACATCGTGTAGAATGTCGCCACTTCCAGGACACGAATGTTCGGCATGTCGAGAAGTTCGGCGATGTACCGGATGGAAGGCTCGCTGACCCAACCATCATTCTGCTCCTGTGCGCGCCACAACAGCGGAATGACCGCGGAAGCCTGACGGCCCGCCGGATAACGATCGATCAGCTTGTTTGCCCATGCGAGGTTCTTCTCGGTGAACTCGAAGCTTTCTGGTTGTTCCGCGGCAAGTCGGCGAACCGCCATGGTGTTATCCCCGTTCTGTCACAGTGACCGGAGCCGGCTCGGCGGCTGCCAGGGTCGAATAAGAGTAGTTGGTCGCCGGCATCAGCGGTCGACCTCACCGAACACGATATCCATTGAACCAAGCACCGCCGAGACGTCAGCGAGCATATGGCCGCGGCAAAGGAAGTCCATCGCCTGCAGATGTGCGTACCCAGGTGCCTTGATCTTGCACCTGTACGGCTTGTTGGTACCGTCCGAGACAAGATAGACGCCAAATTCCCCCTTTGGCGCTTCAACGGCGGCATACACCTCCCCGGCCGGGACATGATACCCCTCGGTGTAGAGCTTGAAGTGGTGAATTAGCGCTTCCATCGACCGCTTCATTTCACCGCGCTTCGGTGGAACGATCTTGCCGTCTACCGAAGAAACAGGTCCTGTTTCCACAGTCAGTTTCTCGAGGCATTGTTTCATGATCCGAACCGACTGGCGCATTTCTTCCATGCGAATGAGATAGCGATCGTAGCAATCACCGTTCTTGCCGATCGGAATGTCGAATTCGAGTTCGGGATAACACTCATAGGGTTGCGACTTGCGCAAATCCCATGCCGCTCCTGACCCGCGCACCATGACACCGGAAAAGCCCCACGCCCAGGCATCGTCCAGATCGACGACACCGATATCGACATTGCGCTGCTTGAAGATCCTGTTGTCGGTCAGCAGTCCTTCAATATCATCCAGTGTCTGCAGAAACGGGTCGCAAAAATCCCAGATATCGTCGAGAAGATCGCGCGGCAGGTCCTGATGAACCCCGCCTGGACGTACATAGGCGGAATGCATGCGTGCGCCACAGGCACGCTCGTAGAACACCATCAGTTCTTCGCGAGGCTCGAACCCCCAAAGCGGCGGCGTCAGGGCACCGACATCCATCGCCTGTGTCGTCACGTTCAAGAGGTGCGACAGGATGCGACCGATTTCAGAATACAGAACCCTGATCAGCTGGCCCCGCTTCGGCACCTCGATCCCAATCAGCCGCTCGACGGCCATCGCAAATGCATGTTCCTGGTTCATCGGCGCCACGTAGTCGAGGCGATCGAAGTAGGGAATTGCCTGCAGATACGTCTTCTGCTCGATGAGTTTCTCGGTTCCCCGATGCAGGAGACCTATATGCGGGTCGACGCGGGTTACCACCTCGCCATCCAGCTCCAGCACCAGGCGAAGAACCCCGTGTGCCGCCGGATGCTGCGGTCCGAAGTTGATGTTGAAGTTTCTGACCTGAGCCTCAGCCATTTTGAGGATCCTGCTTTTGGACGTAATACGCGAAGACTTCCGGACCGGTCATTTTGCGGGTTTCATTCGCAAACGCGTAATTTTCCGGTTGCTCATCCACGAAGATTTCAGATGTGAATTTGAAGATCGAAGGATCGTCGAACGCCTGCGCCGACATCGAAGTGTGGGAGCCGTCCCGCAGGCGCCAGGCGATTGTGGAGCCACAAGTATTGCAAAACACGCGCTCCCCATAGTCCGATGACCTGTAGACGCCGAGCGCTGCTTCATCCTGAAACGAGACACTCGTGCCACAGGAAACCGCCATGTAAGTGCCGCCGGTCCAGCGTCTGCACATTTCGCAGTGGCAGACACCCATTTCGCCATCGGTGGGAACAGCGGTAAACTTGACTTCCCCGCAAAGACAACTGCCAGTTAGCTGCTCGCTCATCCCTGCCCGCCTCAATTCGTCGTTGCTTTTTCGTCGCCTGGCAGCACGTAGTCAGTGCCCTCCCATGGCGAAAGAAAATCAAATGAGCGCATTTCCTGGTTCAGCCGCACCGGCTCGTAGACAACACGCTTCTTTTCGTCGTCGTAGCGGACTTCGACAAATCCGGTAACGGGGAAATCCTTCCGTAGCGGGTGACCGTCAAAGCCGTAGTCGGTCAGTATCCGGCGGAGATCCGGGTGGCCGGTGAACAGAATGCCGTACATGTCATAGGCTTCGCGTTCAAACCATTCCGCACCGGGAAACAAGGGCGTGAGCGAAGCCACAGCTGTGTCTTCGTCGGTTTCAAGCTTCACTCGGATCCGATGATTCTGGACCGGGGACAAGAAGTGATAAACGACATCGAAACGCTTTTCGCGTGCCGGATAGTCGACCCCGCAAATATCAGTCAGATTGACGAACTTGCATGAACTGTTGTCGCGAAGAAAACGGACCACATCGAGAATGTCGGTCGCGTTCACGGAAAGCGTCAGCTCACCATATTCGACCTTGTAGGACACAAGAGACTCACCCAGGCCAAGCTCGATATGCTCAGCGAGTTCCTTCAGCGTCTCGTCCATCGTGTTCGACCTCACTCCCCAGGAGCCATTTTCAAAAGACGCGGAGCGCCTGTCTTATTACAAAAAATCCGACACCAAATCATTGGCGAAAGATCTCTTACCGTTCGATCGTTCCCGTGCGCCGGATCTTCTTTTGAAGAAGGAGAACACCATAAAGAAGCGCTTCAGCCGTCGGAGGACAACCGGGCACGTAAATGTCGACGGGCACAACCCGGTCGCAGCCACGCACCACAGAATAGGAATAGTGATAATACCCGCCGCCATTCGCGCAAGAACCCATCGAGATGACGTAACGCGGCTCGGGCATCTGATCGTAGACCTTGCGCAGAGCCGGCGCCATCTTGTTGGTCAACGTGCCGGCAACGATCATCACGTCGGATTGCCTGGGGGATGCGCGCGGTGCGAAACCGAAGCGTTCAGCGTCGTAGCGCGGCATCGACATCTGCATCATTTCAACGGCGCAGCAGGCAAGCCCGAAAGTCATCCACATCAGGGATCCCGTGCGCGCCCATTGAATGAGATTGTCGGTCGACGTTACGAGAAAGCCCTTGTCCGCCAACTCATTGTTCACTTCCAGGAAAAAGGCGTCGTCTTCACCAACAGGTTTGCCGGTGTTCGGATCAATGATGCCCTTCGGTTGCTGTGCAACGAGCGGTTCTGTCGTGGTCAGTCCCATTCCAGCGCTCCCTTTTTCCACTCATAGATGAATCCGACCGTCAGGACGCCGAGAAAAATCATCATCGACCAGAACCCGTACCATCCGAGTTCACCGAACACGGCCGACCAGGGAAACAGGAACGCAACTTCGAGATCAAAGATGATGAACAGGATCGACACCAGGTAAAAACGCACGTCAAATTTCATGCGCGCATCGTCGAAAGCGTTGAAACCGCATTCGTAGGCAGAGAGTTTTTCGGGATCCGGATTCCTGTAGGCCAGCAAAAACGGAGAAATCAGCAGCGCAAGGCCAATCACCAGCGCAATGCCGACGAACACGACAATCGGGATGTATTCCCGCAGCAATTCTTCCATGTCTTTCGCGTCCTTGCATTTGGAGGCGGACCGGGAGGCGATCCGGAGCCTGGGCTCCCGCGCATCACCCCTCCCAGCAGGCAGATCGTGCAGAGCCCGTCGGCCAATTGAACCAACATGCGAGCGCACGCTTAACTTACGATATGGTGCAACGCAAGACCCCCATACGGTCAAACTCTTGCCACACTCAAACCAATTTCCAGAAGACCCTCTTCAACTCCCCGGTTCCAGCCAGTTTGCACCAATGTAAATTCTCTTCACAAGTCGAGCGCAATTATGCCGCACCCATCCATGATTACCACTCTAAAGCCGGAAAGTGGATTGAGTCGCCCGAACCTGCAAAAATACAATAAATTGAACACATTGCACCTGTCACTCGTTTACAGGCGTTTTGAACGGTAAATGTCGGGATACGAAAACGGGAAAACACAGCCAGAACCAGATGCCAGTCGTTCACCGGGGACTGCCGTTCAACGAGGCATTGGGGAAAGATCCAGGTACCGTGAGTGGCGCGAGTGACGGGGCTCGAACCCGCGACCTCCGGCGTGACAGGCCGGCACTCTAACCAACTGAGCTACACCCGCACATTCACGGTAGTTTGCGCCATCCCGATCCGGCCGCTTTGACCTTGGTTGGGAAGTGGCGCGAGTGACGGGGCTCGAACCCGCGACCTCCGGCGTGACAGGCCGGCACTCTAACCAACTGAGCTACACCCGCTTCGTTCAGCGACGAGACGTCGCCCTGAAGTGGCGCTGATGTACGGCGGCTGGATGGGGAAGTCAAGCGCCCTGTCGCATCCAAATTGCCGATTTTTGACAAAGCCGCGGACAACCAGCTTTTTCCACTCCGGATAAGACGATTTTTCAATGTGGAAAACCTGCCCCCGGTAGCCGAGTTTACAGACATGCATCCCGGTTGATTTCGTTACCCGGCTCAATTCGAACAGTAACGAACAAACAAAGGTTCTGTCCGTTTTGGTGTTTACTTTCAGTAAGATATCTATTCGGCCGGAACCAGTCGGCTGTCTCTGAGCTGCCCTTCCCTTGCCAGGATAGGGACAGCGACCGTCGCAAAAAGAGAATTGATCTCCTTCAGGCTTCTGACAACTTCCATATGCGCATTGCTCGATTCAATGCTCTCAGGCAGACGGGACTTGAGCCGGTCCAGATGTCGATCATGACATTCCTTTTCCAACAGACGCATCATGTCTTTTTCCGCTATCAATTCGCGCGCGGAAGCCACATCACTCGACACAAGTACATTAAGCGCCAGCTGCATGTTTGCCAGAACCCGATCGTGCATTCTTTCCAGCTCCCTCCGACCTTCCTCTGAAAAGCTGACACCGTTTTCGAGAAGCCCCAGGGCCCTTTCCAGCAGGTTTTTCGAAACGAGATCGCCTGCACGTTCCAGGTTGATCGCAAAGCTTGCAAGTTCAAGACTTTGCTCGGCCTCTTCGGAGGTGAGTTCTCCGCGGTTCAACTCCGCAATATAGAGTTTGATATCCGAATGGATCACGTTGATGCTGCCATCCATCTGCTGCAGTCTGCGAATTTCCGGTACGCTGCCATTGTCCAGCATCATCATCACAGGCTGTGCCATGGCTTCAACCTGCTCACCCATGCGAAGCAACTCACGCGTTGCGCTTGCAAGCGCCAGGCGAGGCACGTGCACGACCCTTTGATCCAGGGCACTCTTGGGCGCATTGGGCTCACCTTCACCTGTTGACACGTCCTCGGGCAAGATGCGTTCGACCAACCAGGCCATCGGAGCGGTAAGAGGCGTACAGATCAATACCAGCGCCAGATTGAACAGTATGTGAACTGCAACAAGCTGTTGCGCCGGCAGACTGCTGATTTCCTCAAGCGGCAAATGAACCGAGGTCACCAGCAACAGCGCGGCAACCGCCCCGGCAGACCTGAAAATGAAATTTCCAAGCGGCAGAAGCCTTGCTTTTCGATCCATCCCTCTTGTCAACCAGATCGCAACGGCTCCTGCACCGGCATTTGC
>CAUJNA010000220.1:127311-290874 GCA_963377175.1 Effrenium voratum | reverse complement strand
ACGACGACACGGTGCGCAGTGGGCTACCTGCGCCACAGCTTCATTGCCGGCTTTCCCACCGAGCGCGTGCCCAAGATGCCGCTGAGTGGTGTCAGCACCCGCTCGGGCGACCTTGCCCGGTTCACCTTCAAGGGCCTGGACGGCACGATGACGGACCTGTTCATTCATTTGGTGGCCAACCAGCTGGTGACGCTCTCCGGCACGGGCGTCTCTGTGCTTGACTAAGGCCCGGTGTCGCTCTGCGCCATTTTTGGCGTTTAGTGACACCGCTTTTGAGTGCGCCCAAAAAACGAGAAAAAAGGCGGGGGTGCCCCTCTGCGCCATTTTTGGCGTTTAGTGGCACCGCTTTTGAATGCGCCCAAAAACGAGAAAAGACTGATGGAGGGGCAGTACGAGAGGGTCAGCCAATCACGCGAGCTGCTCTACAGCGTCCCTGCTGCGCTGTGCGAGGAGATTGCGCGCGCGGCCACGGAGGAGCTTGCGGAGCGGCTGAGCATTCCGGACTAGGCTTCCTCTGGAAAATGCACATTTTTCCATGTTTTTGCATGTTTTTTTGGGCGGTGCCACTAAACTTCAAAAATGAAGTAGAGGGGCACCCCCCGCCTTTTTTCTCGTTTTTTGGGCGCACTCAAAAGCGGTGTCACGTTTCACCAAAAATGGTGAAGCGTGACACCCCCGCCTTTTTTTTCTCGTTTTTGGGCGCACTCAAAAGCGGTGTCACTAAACTTCAAAAATGAAGAAGAGGGACACCGGGCCGCGGCCCCCGCTGCGCGGCCCGGAGGTGCCTGCCGTCCTGCCACGCCTCGCAGCGGCTGCCGGGCTTGCACAGCCCTCGGCTCGGTCTCCAGCGCATGTTGGTCCACAGTCGGGTCTGCTTCCTGTACGGAGTCCCGTACATGCAGTAGGTGACGTCCACCCAGGGCAGAGGCTCCATGAACGGCCGGGTCTTCAGCAGCCCGGTGGCCGGGTTCTCCACAACCCACATGAGCGGGTCAAAGTGCGCAATGATCTCAAGGGCGCTGAGCAGCAGCGTGTCGCCCTCCAGGAGCCGCCGCGGGCGCGTCGTCAGCGCGCGGCTGTATTCCGTGCAGACCGGGCTGGCCCAGACCATGTCGAAGTGCCCCGGCGGGAACGTCGTGTAGTCCCAGCTCCGGATGTCGCACAGGATTGTCGGCTCAAATTTCGACACGATGTCCAGGAGACGACCTCCCAGCCCGCCGCCTTGAAGGCCCTGCCCACCGACTTGGTGCCGCAGAAAAGCTCCAGGAGCCTCGGCATTTTTAAAGAGCAAGATCACCGCCACTGCGACGACCAAGAAGACTCGCGCGTTCATCGGACCGGACTTTTTTCCTACGGATAAAAAAAGGAGCCGAACTTCGCAAGGAAGCTTGCACTCGGGCTGGACGTTCAGACCAATGCCAAGGGGGGAAAATTCATGTCCATAGAGGACTCCCATCAGGGCGCGCTGGTGTGCAAGGTGGACGTGGAGGTGCTGTGGGAGCCCGGCAACTTCCAGGACGACGGGGCCAAGAGGGTGGGAGTGTGCTTTTGCGAGCAACACCAACCTGGAGCTGTGGACGGAGGAGGTGGAGCAGGGCGTCATCGACAACATGATCATCTTCCAGAAGCCCTTTCCGGGGGCCGCCCGCACCGAGCTTGAGAGCCAGCTGCAGCGCGCCGTCAAGGTGAGCGCCAAGGTCAAGCACGTGAAGTGCAAGATGGACTTGGAGCGCTGCCTCTTCTGGGACCCCGCCGGCAACCGCGTGCCGCGCCCCGCGGAGTTCGCGCGCCGCAGGGGCCGCGCGCTTGTGGAGGCCCGGCACGTGTGGATGATGGGCAGGCAGTGGGGCGTGCTCTTCGAGGTGCGCCACCTCATGCTGGAGCCCCTGGAGGCGCCGTGCTGCCCGTTCTAGGCCGCCTCCAGCAGCTCGGAGCTCGTGGCCCTTGAGGCGCCCACGTACAGGTGGCGCAGCGTGAGGTGGCAAAACTCCAGGTCCAGGCGGACGCGGTTGTGGAGGGAGGCCCTGGCAGCTGGCGTAGGTCACTGCGTGGCTCGGCCGGGTGGCCCGCAGCAGCTCCTGGTTCTTCAGCCGCATGCCGTTGTCCAGCCTCACTCCGTCCGGCTCCACTTCCGCCACGGCCACAAAGACCCCCTTGGGTATCTTCCCGCCGGCTCCGATGAGGCGCAGCCCCGGCCACACCCTCATGCTCTGCGGGCTGTTTTGGGTTGGTATAAATTTATCACAACCCAAATCTATGTGGATGACTTGTGTCTCCAATTGGAGCAGCTTTGAGGCCTCCGGCGCCAGGGCCCGGTTCGCCGCTGCGTTGACGGCCATGCGCTTGCTGTGGCTGATGACCAGCGTGGTGTCCGGCCACCCGGGCTTGGAGGGGTTGAGCTCCCTCAGCCTCGCCTTGGCCTGCTCCAGCGTGGGGCACGCCTCCTCGCCGACCCGCAGCCACTTCACGAAGTCGTAGATGCCGGGGTCGGAGCGCATGTTCTCCGTGAGCTCGTGCCTGTGCCCGCCGGCCAGGTCGCGGATCAGCTGGCTGTGCTCCAACGGCGCGCTGATGGGCCGCCCGGCCCAGGAGTCCAGCACGGCCGGCAACTGCCGGAAGTCACCCAGCAGCAGGAACTTCACGTCGGCGTTCAGCCCCACGCAGGCCAGGTCCGCCCAGAGCGCCATGTCCAGCTGCGTGATCTCCTCCACCACCAGCCAGTCCAGCTTTTGCGCGCTGCCCTCGCGCACGTACCTGCGCACCCAGTGGTCGGCCGTCTGCGCCCCCAGGCCCAGGTTCTGCGCGGAGCAGTGCGTCTTTGAGACGAGGTGCACCGCCTCGCCCTGCTCTCGCAGCCTCGCCACAATGGTGCGGGCCAGGTGCGTCTTCCCGGTGCCCGGCAGGCCCGGGAGTTGCCCGCCAGGCAGTGGTTCACGGGGTCGTCCACCCCGGTCCACCTCCGCTGTTTGGGGCGCTCCGCCTCCATGCGCGGCGCCCTGCCGCTGAGCAAAGGCTTCGTCTCTTCCACGCGGTAGACCGGCGTGCCGTCCGGGTGGCGCAGCGCCTCCAGCGCCCGCAGCCGCTCCGCGATGCGCTTCGGCAGCCGCTGCGTCAGCAGGCAGTCCGTCTTCACCTGCGCGAGGTACCGCGGCGGCGCGTCCAGGATGCGCCCGGGTGGCCTTTTGGCACCATGCATGTGCTCAAAGACGGGATGCCGCGTCGTGGATGGGGCGGTAGGTGCCGTTGCTCAGCAGCCTCCTGGCGTAGACGAAGTCCCACACCATGCCCCCCTCGTAGGCGAAGGCCTGAGAGAAGTCCGCGCCCGCGCCGGCCAGCTCGCTGCTGCTGCTGCGCACGCTGTAGACCACCTCCGTGTTGCGCGCCCACAGGCCTATCATCGCGTTCACGCTGAGCTTGGCCATGTGCTCCTCGTTTTCGGGCCAGGCGGCGTCCATGCGCTCCAGCGCGCCGCAGCGTCGCCGCGTCCACGTGGCTCCGCGCGGAGATGTGGTCCCAGCGGCAGACGCCCAGGTCCAGCAGACGTGCGCAAAGGACAGCACGTACGTCGGCGTGGACGTGGTGCGCTGCAGGCGCAACGGGCTGGCCAACGCCCCCTTCCCTCTGCCCATCCTGTGCCCGGCGGACGGCGTTGAGCCCGTGGACGGCGTGCTGCCGGACCTGGGCTTTGTGGAGGGCTGCTGCGACGCGAGGCAGTCCTGCCTGAACCTGCGGCCCCTGCTATATCGAGCGTGGAAGAGCAGATTTCTCACTTGAGAATGACCGTGGCGCACCTGCAGAACGTTACCATGTATAACTTGACACCTGTAGATTTGACACCGTCTTCGGTGTCGCCTACATCTCTTCGGGTGTTGGGGTTCTACCGTGCTTGCCAGGGTTTCATTGCCCGACCAGGCCTGCGACAGGGACAGCGGACAGTTGAATTGGCCCACGCCTGCTTGAAGAAGCAGGGGTATCCGACCAACCTCAATTTTGTGGTTGACATCCCCCTTGGGCCCTATGACTTGCATTGTGACCGCGATTTTGGTGATCAGGATAAGAATTCGCAGAGCCGCAGGGGTATGCGTGACAAGATGCGACGTGCTTTACTGAAGGCCAGATAGGCCCTCCGTGTGGTGCAACTTCTTTTCTTGTGCACGCACACTAGTGTGGCAGATTCGCCGGCCATCATAGCTCAGATTGAGCTATCCTTTTCCATGGCTTCCTCGCTGTATAGCGAATGCAACCTTTGCACGCTTTTCTGCGGGATATGTGATGATCCTTTACCTTTTTGACTGGTGATCTGTCCGCAATCGGACATTTTCCGCCGGAGTGGCGCCTCTTTTGTCCCGCCTTTTTGGGGTGGTTTTGTTCCCCCTGTTGCGGTTTTTGGGTTCCTCCTTGTTGACGGGCTTTTCCTGCCTCGCGGGGCGTTTCCAATCGGATGGTGGCTCGTCTTATTCGACCACCTTCGTCTCACCATTTCAGCGTCAGGCTCACGCTACGGCCGGGGCCTGATGCAGCGGCCAAACAGTGCCGCATTGCAAAAAAAGTGTAAAAAGTGCCCGCCGACTGCTGCACCAGCCCGGGGATCGAGCCGCCGAAGGCTCCGAAGTGCAGCTTCGCGACTCCGCCCGGCGGCACCGAGAAGTCCAGGCGCGCCGTGCTCCAGACACCCTGCGAGGGCGTGCCGAGGAAGGTGCCGGTGACGCCCACGTAGTCGTTGTCGGCCGCGCTGACGTACATCACCAAGTTGGAGGCCGTGCCCAGCCGGTACCGGCAGCCGAAGGAGTAACGTCTCCCCGGCGTCAGGGTGTAGGTGCGCACAATGTTCCAGGCGAAGGCGCTCAGGGTCATGGCGTAGCCCTCCAGATGGAAGCCTCCCACCGCGAAGCTGGCCGAGGCCACACAGCTCTGGCTGTTGGAGCGCACCAAAAAATTTCCTAATGTGGTGAGCGTGGGCTCCAGCAGCACCTCTCCCAGGGTGGCCAGCGTGACGTCGTCGGCCCCTCCGTCGAGGAACTCGTGCTTCAGCAGCAGGGCCGAGGCCGCCCGCTGTGTTGCCGGTCTCCAGGGTTGCGTCCAGGATCTGGAGACCGTAGACGTCCACCGTTCCTGCCGTCTGGTTGGGCAGGCCCGGCGCCTGGAAGTGCGCACCGAAGCGCAGGTGCAGCTTCGCCACTCCGTTCGGAGGCACTGTGAAGTACATCTTGGCCGTGCTCCAGGCGCCCTGGTCGCCCACGAAGCTGCCGTACAATGGGTCGTAGACGTTGTCGGCCTCTGACATGTGCACCACGAAGTTGGAGGCCGCGCCGAGCCGGTACCGGCAGGCGAAGAGGAGCTCTCGACCCGGGGTCAAGTTGTAGGTGCGCGCAATGTTCCACGGGTTCGCCGCCAGGGTCAGGGTGTAGCCGTCCACACTTACTCCCGCAGTGTGCGTGGCCAGGACCGCCGCTGCTGGGGCGGACCGTCCAGTTTGACAGTGAGACGTCCGTGGGGGCCAGGATCTGCTCTCCTATGGCGGCCACCACCTCGTCGGCCCCTCCGTCGTCCGGAAAGCGCACTGCTATTTGCAGGGCCGAGGCCGCCTCCGTGACTCCGAGCTTGTTGGCAAGGAGGCCGTGCCAGAGAGCGTCACCAGCTGATAGGCTATCAGGTGGATGAACACGTCCGTCGTCGTGCCGTCGAGCGCCTTGAAAGTGAACCGAGCCAGGTCGCCCGAACGAGTGCTGACGCCACTGAGGGGCATCTTGGGCACTCGCTCTGTCGGGAAGCCCGCGATGAAGCTGTGGCGTGCTGGCCAACCCGGGGCAGGATGTGGCCCCCATCAGAGCGGCCAAGCAGGAAGACAGTCTCCTGGAGTCGCAGATGCAGCTGGGCAGCCTGCAGTACCCGCACAACCCTATGAAGGGAGCCTCGGAGCACTTCCACTTCCTCTCGGTCCTTGCGGGGACCTACGACGACACGGTGCGCAACCTCGACATCGACCGCGCGCAGGTGGATCTTTGAGCCGCGTCGTTGTCCCAAAAAGTCACGGACGCTCCCATGAGTTTCGTTGGAAGGCGCGCCGCACGGTGGATGTTGTGCTCCGCCACCGGGCCCGGAAGGCAACTGTGGGACTGCTGCTGTGTTGTGCGGGGGGGGCCCTTGGGGTAGCTGAACACGAGCGACCTTCCTGAGAGGAGCACCCGGTTGAAGGACTCTACCAGCGCAGAGTCCAGGACGACCTGGGTGGCCAGAACTCGGACGTTCTGGATCTCGAAGTCGGTGCTCAGCGTGGCTCCCGCCGGGTGCGCCCCGGCGTTCTCAGACCACAGCGCAGTCGTGGCGTCCGCAAACTCGATCTCTATCGCCAGGTTCAGCTGCGGCGGCAGCATCTTGCCGCAGCGCAGGATGCCCACCATGGTGGGGCGCAGCAGCACGTCCGCGTAGCCGCTCTGGTGCACCGCGCGGGGCGTCCGAGAGTTGTTCACCTCGTCAAAGCCCTCCACGGCCTTGTTCTGGTTGTACTCGCGGCCCTTCAGCAGGTCATGCACGGCCACGGTGCGACCGTAGTAGTTAATGTCATCGCAGCGCTGCCCGTTGGCGAAGACCTGGATCTCTGGATGAAACAGGCGGGGTTCGGAGTGGCAGGCGCCAGCGGGTTGGTGGCGTCCGTGTTTCTGACTCTGAAGGCGATCTTGATCGACTCGGGGTCGATGAACGAGGTGCCGCTTGTCAGCGGAATGCGGCAGACCCTCGAGGTGGCGGGGGAGAAGGAGCTCAGCGAGCTGGGGAAATACTGCACGTCGTGCCGTGCGGTCACGTAGTTGGTGTTGCTGGTTTCAGCTTGTAGTCCAGGCTCTGCATCAACTCATCCTGTGCTCCGGCTGTGACTACCTCCATGCTTCTTTACATGTAGCGCAACACGCATTTTCACTCGTACGGCGAAGGAGAGTCTAGGCCGCCTCGATGTCTCGGGCCAGCTGGTCGTAGCTCGGCGGAGGCAGGCGGCTCTGGCGTCCTGAGCTGCGGGAGCTTGCCCGGGAGTTCGGCTGGGACTGAGGCAGAGTCACGGGGTTCAGGCC
This sequence comes from Effrenium voratum, assembly GCA_963377175.1. Taxonomy (NCBI): domain Eukaryota; class Dinophyceae; order Suessiales; family Symbiodiniaceae; genus Effrenium; species Effrenium voratum. Next base: position 283,810 of record CAUJNA010000220.1, on the reverse strand, counting down.
CCAGGAGCGGAATGCGGCAGACCCTCGAGGTGGCGGGAGAGAAGGAGCTCAGCGAGCTGGGGAAATACTGCACGTCGTGCCGTGCGGTCACGTAGTTGGTGTTGCTGGTTTCAGCTTGTAGTCCAGGCTCTGCATCAACTCATCCTGTGCTCCGGCTGTGACTACCTCCATGCTTCTTTACATGTAGCGCAACACGCATTTTCACTCGTACGGCGAAGGAGAGTCTAGGCCGCCTCTGGCGTCCTGAGCTGCGGGAGCTTGCCCGGGAGTTCGGCTGGGACTGGGGCAGAGTCACAGGGTTCAGGCCCCGGGGCGTGTGATTGGTCTGCGCCTGGACTCTGAAGCCAGACTGTGAGGAGGCGCGGCTGCTTGCGGGGCTGCCTGAAGTGCTGCTGCCGGAGCGCAGCGTGAAGTGCTGGGGCTGCGTGGCGTCGTTCGTGTTGTTGGCGGACCGGACGTCCTGCACGGCTGCGTCCTCACTGCCCTGCTGAGGCCGGAAGAGCGTGTTCTCCAGCACCCAGCCCGTGCCGCGGGCCAGGCCGTAGGCTGCGCCGCCTGCGAGTCCCACGGCCAACCCTGCCGTTGCCGCTGCGCCGACTCCTGCCATGGCAGCCAGCGTTCCAGCAACCTCGCCCGCTGTGGGTGCGAGGGCTGCTGCTCCTTCCTTTCTCCTCCGCAGCCACTGCTGCCGTCTCCTCTATGGCCTGTGCTGCGCCACGCTCCACCTCCTGCGCGCGCTGCCCCGCCTCGTCCAGGAGGCGCTCTACGTCGTCGGGTCGACCGATGATCTGTGGTGGCTGCGGCTGCGGCCCTGGGCGGGGCAATACGTTCATGCGGACGTACTCGGCAGCGTCCTGGGGGAGCTGGGAGCGGAAGGCCTGCGAGCCCTGCTGCTCCTGCGCCCACAAGGTCCGCTGCTGCCTGCGCTCCGACGGCCGCGCTGCGCAGACGGCCCGTGATGGAGGGCGGGCCCTGACCGTTGTTCGTCAGCGCGTCGGCCTCTGGGTCTCCAGCCAGGTCGTCCTCGCCGAAGCGGTTTCCTCCGCCTTGGCGCATCCGGGCCAAGTCCTCGTGCGTGGCCTCAGCGGGAGTGCGGAAGCCTTCCTCTGGAATCGCCCTCAGGGGCGTGTGCTGCAGAGGCTGCGGGTTGGGGTCCTCGCTGGACTGCACGAAGTCGTCCAAGTAGAAGTGGCTCGTGATGAACGTGGTGGCCTTGCGGTCCGGCTGGTCCAGGGGCAGCGGCTCATTCCGCTCCAGGTAGCCCACAACCTGCTCGAAGCGCGGAAGCCGTGGGACCGAAGCGTCATTTTACTGTTGCGCAACTTCGCCCGCTGCGCGTTCCACGCCCCTGCGCTCGGCGCGCGGTAGCGCAGCTGAGGAACCTGGCGGTGCACGGCCCGGCTCACATCGTCCAGGTGCCGCTGCCCCTCTTGGGCCAGCCGGCGTTCCCCTAGCCAGGCGTTGAAGGCCTGCGCCTCCTCCAGCTCTCGCTGGCGCTTCAGCAGCAGCGGCTGCAGGTCGTAACTCGGATAAGTCTTGCGGAACCACCGGAGCATCTGCGGCTCGTTGCGAGGTTCAGGGGACATCATCGTGCTTTTCATACCAGCACGCTAGCGCCCGCCGTCAGCCGGTCGTACGCCGACTGCCTCTCCAGCATGCGCGCGGCGCGCTCGCTCGGCCGAGGCGCTTGTTCGGGCTCGGGCCGTACCTCGCTGTGTACCTCGGGCCGTACCTCTCTGTGTACCTCGGGCTCGGGCTGTACCTCGGTCGGGCTGTACCTCGGGCTCTAGCTGTGGCTCAGCCTTGGGCGCTGCCTTGGGCTTGGGCGCTGCCTTGGGCTTGCCTTGGGCGCAGCCTTAAATGCTGCCTTGGGTGCTGCGCTGTCTTGGGTGCTGCCTTGGGCACGGGCGCTGCCTGGGCGCAGCCTTGGGTGCTGCCTTGGGTGCTGCCTTGGCCACGGGTGCTGCCTTGGGTGCTGCCTTGGGTGCCTTGGGTGCTGCCTTGGGCTTTGTGGGAAATCTCACCCTCTTGGGCCGGAAGGGGGAGTCTATCTCGTGCGCTGGCTCCGTGGGCAGGTCAGGGATTATTTTTTTGCTCTTCGGCAGGGGCAGCTCTGGCGGCTTGGGCCTGTTTTTACTACCCGGAGGTCTGCCTCTAGGCCTTGGCGCCGGTTGCGCTTGCTTCATCGGTTTTTTTAATAGAAAATATTTTTTTAAAAGACCTTCGGGGGATTAGATGTGATCCAAAAACAGCACGAAGGACAACGACGAGCCCCTCAGTCGGACAACTTGCCCTCCCAGGTCTGTCAGCCGGAAGCGCAGGTGTCTCAGGGTGATGGGGCCCCTAACGGCCATGAAGTGCCCGTCATCGGAGCCGGTCTCCACTATGGTGCCCACGCCGCTCTTCAGCGTTATCTTGGACAGGATGTCGTCCCCCTCCAGAGCGAAACGCTCTTCGAAGCGCAAGTAGAACATCTCATTCTTTGGCTTGAGGTAGTACACGAAGAGGAAGCTGTCGGGGTCCCGAGTCGCCTGCTCGTAGATCCTGTGCAGCTTGTCCTTCGGCAGCAGGGCGCTGAGCTCTTCGATGACGGCGTCCAGCTCGTGCTGATTACGCCTCCAGCAGCAAAGAAATTGCTGGTTGACCGCACTGCCGCGCTGATGAGCCTCAGCTTCTGGGAGCTCACCCAGGTGCTGACCTGCATATGCCGACCCCTGATGAAGAGCGTACCCAGGGCGCCGTGAGGTTTGTGGAGCTGCGGGCTATCTGCAAAGTCGTCGCAGATTATCAGCACCTGACACAGCTTCTTCATCTCCAACTTCTTGGATGTCTCGGTGATCTTGCGCTGCCTCTGGATGATGTCCCGCAGCGCTGCCTCGTCCCACTCGTCGTAGTAGGCCTTCTCCCGTTCGGTATTAACCCCCAGGTCCTCCTCGATGTACTTCTTGACAGGGACCCAGCTGTCGTCGATATTGATGGACGACGGACTGAAGATATAGATTTTCTCGAAGACACCGCGGTATTGCTCCAGAATCATGCTGATCAGCGCCACGGTTTTGCCGGACTTGCTGGGGCCGAGGAAGATGCCTGTGCATGGTACCTGGGGCACCACGGGGTCCGAGGGCTGTTTGCTGGTATACTCTGTCGTAGGAAACAGCTTGATCTTCCCCATTTCCTTTGTTTACTTGCCAAATTCGAAGTCCAGTGCGGCGGGCGGTGCGTTCATCCTGCTAGCCTCCGGTGGTCTCTGCCGCGGCGGGCGGGCTGGCGCCTGTGGGTTTTAAACAACTCACAGCTACACAGCTGCCTCTATTCTGGCGCGTTCATTTGCGTCGCCGCTCGCCGGGACGTGTGAGAAAACACCAAGAGTGTTCTGCGATGGCACGCGTGCACCGGCCTGTGAAGAAGTGCCCGCACGGGCGGCGACGGTGCCATTGTCGCGAGTGCGGCGGCGCGTCGATCTGCGAGCACGGGCGGCGGCGGCAACTGTGCCGCGAATGCGGTGGCGCGTCGATCTGCGAGCACGGGCGACAGCGGACTCTGTGTCGCGAGTGCGGCGGGTCGTCGGTCTGCGAGCAAGGGCGGCGGCGGCGCCAGTGCTGCGACTGCGGCGGGTCGTCGGTCTGCGAGCACGGGCGACTGCGGGCGCACTGCCGCGACTGTGGCAATTTTGCGTGTGAAATCCAGGGCTGTCCTCGGCAAGACCTCCCGTTTTCCGGAGCGCAGAGCTTGCTGCGACATATGCGGGCGAAGCACGGCGACAACCCGCGCGCTGTGACCAAGAGTAAGGAGCTTGAGGTACACCAAGCGCTCCGCGACGCGCAGATCACCTTTGAGTACCAGCACCACCTGCCCTTCCGCGGCTGCGGGTTGGAGTCGGAGACGGCGCACGCCTTCGCGGACTTTGCCCTGCCGACTCCGTGGGGCTACGTCCTGCTGGAGGTTGACGAGGAGCAGCATAAGGCTTACGACCCCAGCTGCGACGTGCGCAGGGACTTCGACATGGCCGCCAGCGTGGCGCTTGGCAGCGGCCACAAGCTGCTGGTGCTGCGCTACAACCCGGACGCCTTCAAGATCGCCGGCGTGACGCGGCGGACCACCAAGAAGGAGCGCCACGCACAGCTGATCCGCCTGCTGGGAGAGCTGTTGGCGCGCGAGCCGGAGGCGCCTGTCACCCGCCTCTTTCTCTTCTACGACCGGGCCGCGGAGAACAGCGCGCTGCCCTGCGAAGCCGCGGAACTGCCAACAGGCATGTGCCAAATTTTGGTACATGCCCGCGTGGAGTTCCACGTAAAGTTCCGCTGCAGACTGGCCGCTGCTTTTGCGCACTTTTCGGCCCCAAAGAGAGCGGTGACGAAGCGGTGACAAGCGGTGACATGCTCGGCAGGCTGGAGTTCGCCGCTTTTCCGGCCCGAAAGCGGAAAACTGAGCAAAGTGGTCGTCTGCAGCCCGCTTTCCACCGAAAACCAGCGAATTTTGAGGCTCGGGCATCCCACTTGCAGTACCGTTTTGAGCGCTTTTTGCACCAAAAAAGGAGCCGGATGGAGCGGTGACATCAGTGGTGACAAGCTCGGCGGGCTGACGGACCACGGCGGGCTGTCGGACTCCGAGCCTGGACCTCGGCGGGCTGTCGGGCCGCGAAAAACCCTGCGGAGAAGGAGCTCGGGAACTGGGCCCGGTTTTGCGCACTTTTGCACCCAAAAAGCGAGCGGTGACGAAGCGGTGACAAGCGGCGACGAGTTCAGCGGGCTGGAGTTCGCAGGCTTTTCGGGCAGAAAACGGAATTCGGAGCACGGCGAACGCCTGGAGCCGGTTTTCGGCGGAAAACGAGCGAACTTGGAGGCTCGGGCACCACTTTCGACGTCTGACACGAAAAAACGAACTTTTCGGAGTTCGCCGTTTTCAGCGCTTTTTGCACCAAAAACGGAGTGGTGACAAAGACCGGTGACATCGGAAAAACGTTCAGCTGGTTGGAGAATTTGGCTGTTTTGCAGGGTTTGGGGACCAAATCCGAAAATTAATAGGGTAGTATAAGCTGATGTTCCTTACTACTGCTGCCCGCAAAGGCCTGCCTCACCGGCACCACGTGGTCCAGCTCGCAGGTGCCGGCCGTCAGCCCGCAGCCGCACAGCGCGCGCTTGCCGTCCTGCGCGGCCAGGGTCTTCTGCCTCTCCGCCGCGCCGGGCACCTCCCGTTTCGCCTTCAGCAGCTTCAGCCGGCCAGGCGCGCCTCGCACCACCTCCACAGCACCTCGTGCTCCTCCGGCAGCTCTCGGATCCTGGTGCCCCGCCTCAGCCTCAGCCCGCAGTACTGCGCCGGGCTGCTGATGGCCACCTTGGGGCTCTCGCCGGCGGCCATGAGCTGGCGCCGCGCCTCCCGCAGGTCCTCGCACCAGAACAGCCCCGGCTGCACGTCCGCGGCGTCGAAGCGCCTCCACTCTTGGATGGGCGGCAGGGTCTGCCTCGCCTCGCCCCGGTAGAGCACGCGCGCCGCCTGCCGCTCCAGCACCCGCTTCACGGCCCTGTACATGTAGCAGTGCCCGTCAAAGGCCAAGAAGCACACGGTGCGGTGCTCCTTCAGCCGGGTCGTAGCTGTCCTTGAGGTCGCCTTGCAAGCTCAGCACGCGCATCGGCGCGTTGCGCCACACGTAGAACCTCGGCGGAGATGCCGAGGCGCCTTCAGTCGTGGCGCACCATGGCGTTGAAGGTTCAATCATGCTTTTATACCAGTACGCTTGCGCCTGTGGTCAGCCGGTCATAAGCGGACTGCGTCTGCAGCATGCGCAGGGCGCGCTGCTGCTCTCTTGTAAGCTGAGGCGCCTCCGGTTTAGCCGGTGCCTCAGCCAGTGCCTCTGCTGGTGCCTCTGCCAACGCCTCAGCCGGTGCCTCAACCGGGGCGGCTTTGGCTTGCTTTGGAGCAGCCGGCTCAGTAGGCACGTCCTGCTTCAGTTTGTTCTTGCTCCCAGGGGCCTGCCCGCCGTTTCGGCTCTGGCGGTGCAGCGTCCTGCGCAGCGTCCGGCGCAGCGTGTGGCACCTCTTGCGCCTCTTGCGCCTCCGGCCCTGTCGTGTTCGGTCGGCTCCATTTAATTATACGTGGTCAAGATATAACACGAACGACAAAGACGACCCGCGAATTGCCGTCCAGGTCGGTCAGGCGGAAGCGCATGTGCCTCAGGGTAACCGGGCCCCTGAGCGCCATGAAGTGCCCGTCGTCTGAGCCCGCTTCAATGGTGCCCACTCCGCCCGCCAGCGACCTAGGAGAGGATGTCGTCGCCCAGGTTGCCCAGCACTCGGCTGGCGTTGGCCAGCTGGGCGCAGCGCAGGTAGACCTCGTTGTGTGCCATCATTCCGGACGAACTCAAAGACCTGCTGCCCGCCGGAGACAGCTCGGGCCCAGCATGTGGTCCACGCTGAAGGGCTTGGTGGGAGAGGCGGGCGGTGCGGGGGGTAGTCCGGTCGAGAGAAATCACAAGTGGGAGCCAGGAATGCATGCCCCGTCCGGAGAGGGCGGGGTCACTTGCATGGGCGAAAGCCCAGGTGTCAAGGTGTTACTGCAAGAGGGAAGCAGGCCCAGGTCGGGCGGCAATCCCAGGTCATCAAGAAATCTGTGGCGGGTGAGACATGGGGGTGTGAGACGGTGAGACGAAACTACCCAAAAGCGCACATGCGAGTAATGTGCATCAAGAGATGCATCACACAAGTTGGTTCGCCGGTGCGAGGTGCAAACACTGACTGGTGTTGTCAGCCTGTCTGGAGCTTCATGCACTTTGCAAATATTTTCGATATCGTGCCCGGGATTGCATCAAAAATTGCTCCCCACCGTGGTCGAGGGGATCCACGTCCAGGGTTTTGAGGGGGAGGTCATATGACACACTCGTCCCAGGTCTACCACGTTGAGTTGCAAAGTACTGCTGCAAGAAAATTATCACCTCGGTTTGACATGGGAAAATGGGTCGAAGTCCGAAGCCCGACGCCTGCAACTTTGCTCCGAGCACCAACGCAGTGTTGCATTTCTTCTTTGCCCGGTCCCAGGGCAGCAATTCCTGATTGACGATAGACGAGATGGTGTTCAAAGCGTTTTTGAAACTCCAAATGTCTGTACCAAGCGTGCGCAGGCCCAGGGCATGAATCCGATGGATGCCCGGCGTCAAGTAAATGTGTCTGTTCCTGGGATGTGCAACGGGCAGTCGCATCCCTGAGTGCATGCGGAATGAGATCAGGAGTTCTGCCCACGTAATGGGTTGTTCGTCCGGGACGAGGGGCCATTTTAATTCCCCGATCCAGCGCAGCACTTGCTTGGTGAAAGTGACACCCCAAGATGTCATGTTCTTCCACGTGTCATCTGGCGGCCATGCAAAATAGGGGTTTACCGCATGACACTCCGCTGCATTGTCAACCGGGGTCGGCATGCTATCTGCAGGCACGAGTGTGCCTTGTCCTCTGGTGGACAAAGCACTGCAATATTCCCTCAAGGTGTCTGCAATGGCGCTCAGAAGTCTGGGCCACTTCTCGAAATGTTTTTGCAAATGGCCATGGTACGCGCGCCAATTTCGGAGATCCTGCGAGGCAATGCCCGACGCAGCTTGTTTGGCAAAATAATCTGCCCTGTCGTTTCCAAGTGCAAAGTACCCGGATTGGTCAATCTCGATCTTAGTAAGGTGGCTTTTGACCTTTACTAGAATGAGGGTCCTGTCGGTCCGGGGCCACAAATGAATGGCCTGGTGGATCATGCAAACAAGGTCAAAATTGGGCTTATTATGCCACCCTACGAGAGGTTCTCCACGGATGAGTGCGTCAACAAGGTTAAGAGCATACTGACTGTCAGCAACAATTCTCACATGTTTAGCAATGGTTAATGCGTGGGCAATTGCGCAGAGCTCACCCCTCGAAACCGTCTGCCTACCTGGGACAGGACCAGAAGGACCTGGGAGGAAGCTGGCGCGAATTTCGTCATGCATGTGAACTGGCGCAGTTCGCACTTCCAGGTCGAAAATGGGATCAATCGCGACTGCATATCCCGCACGGGAAGATACGTGGGTCGGCCCGTAGCAACTGCCATCTGTGAAAACTGTAGCTACTGCACGTTCTGGCTGAGCTTTACTAAGGACCCCTTGGCCGGGGCGTTGGGCTACTGAGGTAATCCATCGCATGCCTTCGATGGTAGTCGGTATCCAAGCTGATTCCCCTGTCTGGGTCGGGAGGGCACCTAGCTCAGGGTGCAATTCACGGATGCGTGCAGTGCCCGAGCACATGATAACACGGTGTGCGATGGTGTCTCTGCGTCCACAAAGGGGGCATGTGTCGTCAGTCTCTGCCCAGTGTTTGGCACGGATCTGGGTTGGAACTCCACCACATAGGTAGGTTCGTATTAGTTTAGCGTCTTTGGAATCCAAACGCGAGATAGCCTTAGCAGTGGTGTCGAAGCATACCGGGGGAAGGTTCTGAAGTTCTTTGCGTCCCCTCAGCTCGGCGTGGACATGATTTCTCCATTGTCTTTTGAACATGTCAAACAACGCAACTGGGCATGAGTCATAAAAGTGAAGTGTGGTTCCATCCGGTATGGAGACCTGTTGGTCCACACTTGTCTGTACACCTAAGAGCGAAAAGTACGCAGCTAGGACACTAGCCGGGCCGAATGCTTTCTTAGGGTTGCCATCACTGCCGTGTACGATGCTCCAGAAATCGGAGAACTGGTCGGGGTAGCGGGCGAAAGCCCTCCTAGCCGTTGTACACGCCCTACGGACAGCAACAAGCGTGGGTTCAAAGTGTCCATCCTCGTAGGTTTGAATTGCGACCTTGTGGTTGACCCCTTGCACAGGCTTAATGATGGCTTTGGTGACCGCGGTGCGCATCATAGACAATTTACGCTTACCTATGTAATGCACTTCACTTGCGTAGAAACCCGCTGCGAAGGCCCCAGCCTCTATGGCTTGCATTCTGCCGTCCACGTCGTAGGGTAGAGCTGCGATGGCAGCCGCCCGTTTCGTGGCTGTCGCGAGGCGATCTCCGAATTCCCCGTGGATGGTGGATTTACGGTATTTGGAGAAACATCCCAAGTTGGTTTTGGCCCTCGAGTATTGAAAACGATTTTTCTCACCAATTTTACGGGTGGGAACGTTGCTCCACGCCCATGATTTGGCAAGGTCGATCTTCAACCCCCATTGTGCGAAAAAATCGAGAGTGAGGTCAGTGGCCTGGCAGATTTGTGCCTCATCGCTCGATATCAGTTCGACATTGTCTATGTACACCAGGAGTAGGGCCTGGGTCCGTTGCTGGATCACGTGTAGAAGTTGCGCGCCCACCACGACCGCGGCCGCGACCGATAGGGGATCGCCTTCCGGCACACCGCACACAGAGCGTTGAGGGAAGCTGTAATCCCCTTGCACAATGACTGAGCATTTGAGCTGGCTAAGGAGAATGAACCATTGCCTAACCAAAGGTTCCGGAAAGCCGAAGTCCAACATAAGTGTGGCGAGTTGTGCGCGGGGAAGTCCGTTGAAAAATTTTTGGATGTCAGTGACAGCTCCGTGGAGCGGAGAGTTGTTGAGGTTACATTTTTCAACTGTGAATTGTGTACTGTGCCATAAGGATTCTGAGTCCCTATGCGGTAACCCTCCCGCTACCTGCGGTGGTAACTTGGAAGAGAGGTGTAACAGGATGCTATGGGTAACCGCCTTCATACTGATGCGATATAGGGCAGGGAGTATTGTGATGGGGCGTCCATCTTTGATTTGATTGGGTTCAGCGGTTTTGCCTGGGAGGACTACCCTGGCCCAACACATGGCTTCAGGCCAAGGCTGCGCTCCAATCAGGATGTGATTAAAGTATTGGGTCCAACAGCCAAGGGCGACTGGGCCGAGGGCCTGTATTTCTGGGATTCTCCAAGAATCTGCTCCGGCAGCACTGTTGTTGCGCGTGCCTTTGAGCGCGTCTGCAAAAGTATCTGGAGTGAGAAGGTGGCATCCATCAATCTTCCATTCATCTGGGATTCGGCATCGGGAGAGAGCGCCCCCATCGGGGTCCCCTTGCCCCCAGAATTGAGCCCAGTATTGAAAGAATTGATCCTGGACATCCTCCGGGCGGTAATACCACTCCTTTCGGATGATGATGAGAGTGTGTTCTTTGGACTGAGAAAAGAGGGTCCCGGATTCCTTGCAATCCCACTCTATGGGCTCTCCGCTGGCCAGGGTGAGTTCATCATACTGGCGTCTCTGATGGGCCGGCAACACGAATCGCGCACGGTGTTTACCCCGTGCACGGAGTCTGTGGCACTCTACCTGGTGTATTTGTGAAGCCATGGTGAGAAAAGGGTTGGATCCTTTAGCGGTCACCTTATGTGCCAATTTATTACCTTGTGTTTTCCAGGATTTATTTAGCGCATCCGACCATCTCTGTCGAGAGGCTTTAGAGTTCTCTGCCTCAAGAGTTCGAATGGATGTGCGGACCTGTTCAGCCAATTGCTGGACTATCCCCAAGGTTGGATATGAGGGGAGAGCTTCTCCACACCATGTGGGGAAGTCTGGCAAAAAACCTTTGGCACGGCATACCGCAGTCCAGTCCTGGTGGATTGTGGGTTGCTGATAGTCACCATGTTTGGTGAGCATTCTGGTGATCGAATCAAGTCGACGGACTTGTCGAACTTGTTGTTTTGCCCGAACGGATGTGCACTTTTCGGTTGGCTGGAAGTCACCTGGGCGTGCAATTTTTGGTCCTGCCCGAAAAGGTGTCCATTTAGATACCGGAGGTCTGCCCCGCCCACGCTGTCGTTGTGCAATGGGTTCAGCACCAACTTTTACCAGACATCGATGCATGGCATTTTCAAGGGGCGGCAGAGTTTCCAGGTCTTCTTAGTCTGGGGTGCGTTAGCTAAATCCAACGTGACCGTAAGAGGGTGGTGTAGTGGGAATGAGAAGTCACGGGTCACCTTTATCGTCTTGATATACCCGACCAGACTAGGTGATAGGAAAAACGTGTCGTTGCGGGTGTCCTCCTTGTAGGTGAAATCCGTTGGCGTGCCTAAGTGGTGCGATGCAAAGTGATGGGCTTCAACCCAACCTCTGTCCGAGAGTGCAGTCCACAAAAGCGATTGGTCGTTGAGGTCTCCTGCAATGAATGAGTGACCGTCCCACTCAAGCACACTTTCAGTGGCACGCTGCTGCAGGGCATCTGAGGCGTCTTTGCGGTACAACTCCCAGGATGTATCCTGAGTGTGTAGGTACAGGGTGATACCGAGTACCTGCAGCCCAGCAAAATTTACAATTGCTTCAGTGTACCTGGTACTGTCCCACTCGGCCTTCGATCGAATGACCGGGCACATCCTAGAAGAGTGTGGGCAAAGCATTCCGACTCCTCCAATGTATGGTACATTCGTATTCTGGCTTGCGATCTTACTCGGCGCACACGGGGCGCCGGGGTGATATTGCAAGTTGCGCTGTCTGGCTTGCTTCTGGAACAGGCAATGCATTGTGGTGTCGGAGGAAGTCTCAGCACAACAAATGATGCCGGGCTTACTCGAATAGAGTTTAAGGACTTCGTCCTGGTGCTTACGCAATTTAGTGATGTTGACGATAGTGAGGTGGCAGAGATCAGACTGATCCGGTAAATGGATCTGATTGGCATCATGATGGGTTGCAGCACGGGTATGGTGTCCGGTTCCCTGGACTGCCTGGGCCAATGCGTGCCCGTCGGGTGTCTGCTTCCCCGAACTCTGGGATGAGTGATTGCAAATGGGATCACGTGCCCCTTGGTTCCGGCAAACTCGGCGGCAAGAGCCGCATGCGAACAGGGCCGAAGTCGGCTTGGGGCTATTGCGTTGGAAGGGGGAAGTGAGGCAACAAGCTGCGGACGCCAAAAATGTAATCGGAGAGGAGTATAATGGATGTTACCCAAAGTCTAGTGACACAAATGGGAAGTCGAGAAAGGGTCCGAGTGTCGAATTGGTAATTGAAGTTTGGAGTGGTCTCCCCGGAATAGGAGACCTGATGCGAAATAAAATGGCCGGCAACCACACACTTTGGCACTTGACGTGGCAAAATGATGGCACTGATGGGAGCGGTTGCCTGTGATGGCTGGTCGACGTGCCGGGTGGCAGGATTTTGCCGCTGGCCTCCAACGGGTGTTGGGGTCTGCTGCATCACAAGTGTGAGATTATGGGTTATCTGAGTCGTACCTGAAAGGGACAAAATTGGCCCGAAAGGAATCGTCCATGACCGGGATTGGAATATGTGTGGTGTGCATGATGAACCGAGCTGTGGGGGCGTATCTCCGTTGGGCAGAGAGTCCACAGCCCTGGATATGTGGTCTGTGTGCGTGCAGTAACATATTGCATCAGCACAACAAGTCGGATTGTGCTCGTGGCGCCCAACAGCGCCATGATCATGACCGCTGCGCATGACCTGGCACGTATGCAATCGAACAGGGTGCCAGGTAACAATGCGAATGGATGTGATCTTCTTGAATGGAGTCCCGAAGGGTTCATTCTGAGGTTTCTGGATCTGTCGGTATTGCAACCCAATGTTGCTCCCCAGAGCGCATGAGTCAACTTCCCCTTGAAGGTGGTTGGTGATCAAACAATCTTCAAGGGGGGGTACCCCGCACAATGTAGACGTACCAGGCTGGCACGTGATCTCTCCTCTTTGCTGACAGCAGAGTAAAAGCACGACCTGCATGGTCAGAATGCACTGTGAAATTTTCCCCTTTGTAGCGACATCCTTGGCAAAAGAATTTATCGCGTAAGTTATGCGATTTTTATGGTTTTGGAGTTTTTTCTTCCCGAGGGCATCTGCAGCATCCCCTGCATGGTCTATTGGGAGACCATGCCCCTTACTGCGTGATACCGTCACATCACTGGGTCTACCGCTGGTCGCAAGTGGCCCCCTTGCGGCCGCACTACTGGATTCAATCCTGCATGTCCTCGTCCTCATCAAGCTGACGCTTGGATGAGGGCTGGGATCGAGACTTTGGCGTGGCACGCAACATCTGCCCGATCGAGTCCATGAGGGTCTTGGATTGTTCAGCGAGGGATGTGCGGAGCGTCTGTTCGAAGCTCGTGCGCGTGGCTTGCAAGTCCTTTTGCAGTTGCTGGGAGATCTGATCTTGGACTTGCTGTTGTTGCTGGACCTTCTGCATGGTGCCCTGCATGCTCTTAACTTCTGACTGCAAGGCTGCAAAGTCACTCTGCTGTTTCTGCATCTGCTTGGATTGATTTTGGATAGTCCGATCAAGGTCCGGAGGGATTGTAGTCTGCACTGCTTGGCTTCCCTTGGCTCGGGCCCACGGGTCGTGCAGCTGGAGGACGTCTTGGCTGCGTTCCTTATCTTGGGCAACAGGCGAAACACGAGTGCCGGCGATGATCGGGCGTGAAGCTGATGGCTTGCTCGCGACAGTCTGGAAAATGACATCATGTTCATTGAATCGGAAATGGGTCCTCGGGAGTGGGTCCGCGGTGACAACAATCCAGACTTGCCCCTGTTTCCGAAGGGTCCTGCCTTTGATCGAGAGCTTACCAAGAAACTCATTGATGTGCTCACTTTTTGCACCCGGAGGTGCGCCATGCAACTGCCAGCGGTGATTGGCCTCGACCTGAACTGGCTGTGGCTTGTTGGGGTGGAAAACTTGCCACGCTTTGTCGAATGCCGCATCTGGAATCCGAATGCCTCTTCCTGTCCGGCCACGGATGCATCCCAAATGGCCCGCAACCTGACCAACCGCTGCGATTGCAGATGTGTCCTTTGGTAGCCAAAGAATGCGAAAAGCAGGTCCTTTGGTCGGTTGAGGAGGATGCCTGGTGGTCTTCACGTGTCTCCGTATAAACAGGTGGTGATGTGAGGCCTGAGATGTGCAAGAGTCGTTCGACTTCACCATCTGCGATCCGAGCCCAAATACGAAAACTCTCAGCAACGCCTGGTGCAACTTGCTTGGAGGCTGTGCGCCAGCTTCTGCCCCACAGTTCATACACCGCATCTGGATGGATCTCAAGTTGCTGAAGGATGTACTTGCCGGGCTTAGAAACGAGCTGTGTCCACTGGTCCGGGTTTTCACATTCATCTCGATGCATTGTGAACGCAAAAATGGTGCAACTTGGGACCGGAACATCAAAACGATCTGGCTTAGCAATGCTGACTTTTCCTTCACCGAATTGTATAATCCATCCTGCAAGGATCAACTTGTTGCCAGTGTGGTCGAGAGCTGTGAAAACAACCTTCTCACAGGGTCGCTTTGGGGCAGGCACGGGTTCCCGGAGCACAATCAGGGCAAGCTCATGTTTGCGCAAGGGTTTGGATTCCTGAGGCAAGTGCTGCGTGGATTCGGGTAATGAAGTGTACACCCCCTTCCCGGCAACTGTGAAATGTCCTCCTATGGCAGCATGAGTGCCGTCTGCATTCAAGAATGTCCCTTCTTCAATGCTGAGGTCTGTAAGCTCGAGCTGTCGCACTGCAGGCCTAGGCTTGTTCTGCCTGGTGGGGAAGAGATTGGAGAGGGCGACATTATATTGCTTGGCGTGCTTGCGAATGATGGCACAAGTCTGTCTGCTGTCTGGGGCGCTCTGGACACTCTTATGTTGCTCCGGGGTGAGCAATGCAACCAAACCCTCAACATGTGTGGCAACTGCTTGGGCCGGTTGGCCTTGTGCAACAAGGGCATCGATGATGATCTGTTTGGTGGTGCCACATGTACCATCTTTGGTACCACCATGCAACCTGCGGGAGATGGTGATGCAGTCTTGGTTCTGCACCTGATGCTGAAGCAGAGTATCACCTGGCCCGATGCACACTGCGCCCCGGTGGGCTTTCCATGCACCCGCAACAGCATCTCCTCCTGCGTGGCGGACAACTGCGTCAATGCTGGCTTGCACCGGGGTTCTGATGGCGTGGGTGTTGCCGTTGATCCTAACAAAGATCTGTATGACTGGCCCAGGTGCAGTCGCAATGATGGTTTCCTGATCTCCGATATCATGTGCACACAAGGTGTCTGCTGGTGCAAGGATCTGGGCTCCATGCCGGACTTTACATTTGGTAACCGCAAGATCTACCCCGATCTGCCATAAGGTATCCCTTACTGTGCTCCACGGGTGCACCTTGACGGTCTGAGTACCGAACCAGCTGCGAATGTGGATGCTGATTCCCTGGGGGTCTGGCTCTGCGTCAGCGTTGCATGCCTGACTGATTACCTGAACATGCGAATCGGTGGGTGGTACCTGCGAGGTTGTGGAGCGTGCGTCCAAAAGGTCACATTTGCCCCCACCTGGCTCTCTCAAGGTGATTGTGATGCAATCCTGATCACGGATGCGTGGGCACTGAGCTGATCGCTCGGTTGGATGCACTTTGCCTGGCAATGTGCCTTCCATGTCCCTCCAGGAGCGTCAAAGCGGATGCATGAGACTGCTTCTTGCAAGGTGGCGTGTGGTGCAACTCGAACTATCTTGGTGCCATGCGGAGTCCGGAGGAAGATCTGGAGGCTCTCACGCCCCCCGGAAATTACCTGCACATCCTGGGCTCCCTGGTCAGAGCCAGACACGTCAAGCATGCTATGCGCTTCCGCTAGAACAACTTTGCCGTCTGCACACCAAACTCTCAGGCGCGTGCCTGGCGAATTGCACCCATCGTGGATGGAGAACGGGATGGTGGGAGAAACCTGAGCGGCCTGGTTCCTAGGGTCAAGTCGAGACAGCAGGATGTGCAAATGCGGCGCACATTGCACACTCAGAAATGCATCTGCGAAGAGTTGGCTGTCAGGTTCAAGGAATCTGGTGTACGTAGAAACCCTCGTGTTCTTAACGTGATCTGCGAAGGGGGTTTGCGCAAGTACCTCATTCACGGATGTTCCTGGACAAACCTCAACCTGTTGGCTCGGCGCCCCTTCTCCATAGACCCCGATGCAGATCCTGTGAGGTAAGGGTCCCGGCAAGATAGTCGTGGTACTTCAGGGAGCGTTCCTCGAGAACAATGTGCTGCTGTTCTGCTGTGAGCATGTCCGCGCGGAAGGCCTGAACAACATGCTGAAAATTCTGAAATCTGCAGTCATGCTGAATCCCCGACTCCTGCACCAGTGCCCAAATGGCTGCCAAGGCGTGGATCTCCGTGACACTGTTGCCAATGAGCGCGCTTGCTGCTTCGACATCCTTTGGCAGCACAAATCCGGAAGTGATTCCCATGGCAACCAAGAGCTCATAAGGGGCAAAGAACCGAGGCATGTTCCACGCGAAGGTTACCAAGGATTTTCCCCGTGCGGAAATTGTGCTGCTTGGTATAGCTGCGCATGATGGTAGTGCCCGGAATGGTCTGGTTGGGTCCTACCAGGCGGTTTTGCAGCACCTGTTCGGGGGAACTGGCCGGGCAGGGAGCTCTACTGACATCTGTGTACTGATCAAGGATGTTCTGCTCCAGGGTGAGTTGGTCAAACAAACCAATGTGTGTCTCCTCGAACCAAGCATTAGCATCTTTCAGTTTGATCGGAGGGGAGAATGCCATGCGAATACATGCGATATCAGAATCTGAGAGCTGACCCTTCTCCCCAGCTGACACTGCCAGGGCCATGAACCGTCTGCGAGAGATGGTACAATGGCGTCGCACTGTAGCACACGTGCAAATTTCAGAGCGAATCCATGTTGCACCAGGAGGTCCAAAAGGGGGATTTTGAATTCGGCCTTCTCCCAAACCGGTGGCACATTTTCAAGCAGCAACCATCTGATCCGCATATTTGCAGCATATCCCAGAGCATCTTTGAGTGCCCAGCCGCCTGGGGTGTTCCATCCGGCCTGATTGCCTGCATGACTGAACGTGACGCATGGCCAACTGAGAGTGATGGCATTGCAACCCATCAGGGATGCTGCCATCCAAACGTCTTTCTGTCCCACATCCGCGCATACCACTGCCGGGATATCCGTGAGGAGCTCTGGGGTGAGTGGTTCCTGGATGTATTGGTGTCCATGGTTCTCAGCATAAAATCTGCAGGCGACTGGATCCAGGTCAATAGCAAATGCGCTCCGAATAGGGACACCATGGGTGCACATCCATCTGCTTGCAAAGGTCCATCCACTAATACCCCCGCAAAAGGGAACAAACAATCGCAATTCCGTGATCTGGTGAGCTTGTTGCAAGAATACTGAGGATTCCGTGGATAACCAAATCTGAGCAATGCAAATGCCGTGGTGAACATGTTGACGGTGGTTTCCTGAGATGTTGATTCTGCATGACTTGAGCAAGGCTCTGTTGATCAAGGCAAGTTGAAACTTACAGTGGCTTGGGATCCAAATCTTGGTCAGGGATGGGCATTCACAGTGAGCCGAGAAAACCTGAAAGTCATCACAACTCTGCAAGCATTCAAATAACTGGACATCCCGAAAGACGTGCGCATGGGTCCATGGAAACTCAACATAGCTCCACGTCAGCGATTTCTGTCTCTTGTCCCCTTTGGGCTTGGTGCCCTCCGGGAACCGCTTCAGGCCATGGAGAGGTGCATCTGAATAAACCTGAAAATCCGGAAAATCCTCTTCCCGCAGATCATCAAGGTTCCAATAACCGGCCGTGGCACGAATATCGAAAATCGGTACACATTCATTGCTGGTCGTCGGCGTCAGGAGGCCCGGCTGTGTCACTTTGTGTTGCTGAGGCAAGGGATGCCCCGTCTGAACAGGCTCACAGGGAATGGGGGTGCTATTGTCAGTCCAACATGGGTGGTGATGGGAGTGCTCATGCAAGGGTCTGTCATGCTTCGTTCCGTCTGCCACATGCCATGCCATGCTAACAAGCTCCCCACTGGTCGGTGGAACTTTTGAGCCCAGCTGTTTCCTACGACAGAGTATAGCAGTAAGCAGCCCTCTGACCCCGTGGTGCCCCTGGTGCCATGCACGGGCATCTTCCTCGGGCCATCAAAATCGGGCAAAACCGTGGCTCTGATCAGCCTGATTCTGGAGCAGTATCGCGGCGTCTTTGAGAGAATTTACATCTTCAGCCCGAGTGTCAACATAGACGACGGCTGGATACCCGTCAAGAAGTACATTGAGGAGGACCTGGGGGTGAACACAGAGCAGACGTATTGGGACGAGTGGGACGAGGCGGCGCTGCGGCGCATCATCCAGCAGCAGCGCAAGATCACGGAGGCGTCCAAGAAGTTGGAAATGAAGAAACTGTACCAGGTGCTTGTAGTCATCGACGACTTTGCTGACACGCCGCAGTTGCACAAGCCTCACGGCGCCCTGGACACTCTCTTCATCAGAGGCCGGCGCATGCAGATCAGCACCTGGGTGAGCTCGCAGAAGCTGAGGCTCATCAGCGCAGCCGTGCGGGTGAACATGCAATTCCTCTGCTGCTGGAGGCTGCGCAACCAGCACGAGCTGGACGCCGTCATTGAGGAGCTGAGCGCCCTGCTGCCAAAGGAGCAGCTGTACCGGCTGTACGAGCAGGCAACGCGGGAACCCTACAGTTTCCTCTTCGTCTACTACCTGAAGCCGAGGAATGAAATGTTCTACAAGCGCTTCGAAGAGCGTTTTGCACTTGAAAAAGACGCCGATGGGAGCGGCGCTCAGCTTCCTGGGCCAGAAGCTGTTCGCCAGCTCCACGCTGATCAACGCGAAGTGTGAGAACATCTCCTGCTGCACCTCCGTCGCAGCCGTCCAGCCGCCCGTCGTCCGCCGGACGGGCGGGTTCCTAAAGAAAAGGATGACCACGATCTACGTGGACAGCCGCAAGAGAGTGGCCGGCTTGGACAGCGACTTTGAGGTAGACCTGGGAGAGTCCCTGCACTTGCAGAGCGACGCCCGGCTTGCCGTCTACAAGATCCGCCTGGCCGACAGTTTCCTCTCGACAGACCGGGGCCGCTACCTCTACTGGGTTGACGCCGCGCTGGGCACGCTGAACTGGGCGTTGTTGCCCGAGGGCGCGTACACTGGCGCACGGTTGGCCGCCTGGATCAGCTCCAACTTTGCCACCACCGCCTATAGCGAGACCACGAACAGTCTGAGCGTTGCCTACGACGGCAACAGGCTCATTCTGAACGACCTGGAGCAAAGTCGGAATTCCGACCTCGGTGTGGTGCAGGCTCGGCCGGGTGGAGGCTTCTACGCCAGGCAGGTGACGCGGCAGGAAGCTCGGAGCTCGGAGTTTTTTGGGCCCTTATAGGAACCTATAGGAACCTATAGGAATCTTATAGGAAACCCATAGGAAACCCATAGGAAACTCATAGGAAGCCCTCTTCTTCTTTTCCTACGGACTTCCTATGGGTTTCCTATGGGTTTCCTATAAGATTCCTATAGGTTCCTATAGGTTCCTATAAGGGCTTAAAAAACTCCGAGCTTCCCGGCCAGGTGAGGCTTCCATGCCGGGCAGGTGGCGCGGCAAGGCTTCTATGCCGGGCAGGTGGCGCGGCCGGGTCAGGCGAATGCTTCTCGCACTTGGTCTGCAATGAAGAATGACGAGAATTTCAACATGTCAATCCGACATGTTGAAGGAATTCAGTGCCCGGGACAACAAGGTGGCTGGCTCCGATGCCGGGCAGGAGGGCGGAGGCTTCTATGCCGGGCAGGTGGCGCGGTTGGGAGGCTTCTATGCCGGGAGGCTTCTATGCCGGGCAGGTAGCGCGGCCGGGGTGTCCACGAGATCAGACGATGATCCTCCACGCTGTCCTGGGAACCTCGCATTTGTGACATTGGTGCCACCAATCTCTCTCTCTTTAGAGGGGGTTTCCCAAATGGATTCTATTCTACCTGAGAGGCTCCTGGCACTCGTCCGTCCAGGAAATGACCTCGTCCTGCGAAGGATTCGAAGTCTAAAACGCTGCGTGCAGGCGTGTGGCTGCAAAATAATGACCCCTAGATACGCGCCGCAATTTGGCTCCAGGTTGCATTTCAAGCGATGTCAAGCTTTGCCAAAGATAATCCCTTTTTTTCGGGGACCCCTTTTTTTGGGACCCCTTGTTTTCTTTTTTCTGTTTTTTTCTTAGCCCTGCAAAGGTTGGCTCGCTTGAAATGCAACCTGGAGCCAAATTGCGGCGCATATCTAGGGGTCATTATTTTGCAGCCACACGCCTGCACGCAGCGTTTTAGACTTCGAATCCGCAGGACGAGGTCATTTCCTGGACGGACGAGTGCCAGGAGCAATAGAATCCATTTGGGAAACCCCCTCTAAAGAGAGAGGCTCAAGGAAGAAAAAAGAATTCCCAAGGGCGCTCGCCTGCAAAAATGATCCGCGCCCGGGTGGAATCGAGCCCGCGGTCTGTAAGCTTCAGAGCTGCAGAGCCTCTTCCAATTGAGCTCTGGATCCTTACTAGTCAAGCACTGAGACTCCAGTCCCAGAGAGCGTCCCAGCTGATAGGCTATCAGGTGAATGAACACGTCCGTCATCGTGCCGTCGAGCCCTTGAAGGTGAACCGAGCCAGGTCGCCCGAACGAGTGCTGACGCCACTGAGGGGCATCTTGGGCACGCGCTCGGTCGGGAAGCCCGCGATGAAACTGTGGCGCAGGTAGCCCGCTTGGTCGATGTCGATGTTGCGCACCGTGTCGTCGTAGGTCTCTGCAAGGACTGAGAGGAAGTGGAAGTGCTCCGAGGCTCCCTCCATAGGATTGTGCGGGTACTGCAGGCTGCCCAGCTGCATCTGCGACTGCAGGAGACTGTCTTCCTGCCTGGCCGCGCCGATGGGGGCCACGTGCTGCCCGGGTTGGCCAGCAAGTGATCTTAGAGCCCGCGTCGTTGTCCCAAAAAGTCACGAACGCTCCCATGAGTTTTGTGAAGGCGCGCGCGACGGTGAGTGCTCCGCCACGCCCGGAGGCACCGTGGACTGCTGCGTGTGCGCGTGGGGTAGCTGAACACGAGCGGCCTTCCTGAGAGGAGCACGCGGTTGAAGGACTCTGGACGACCTGTGAGGCCAGAACTCGGACGTTCTGGATCTCGAAGTCGGTGCTCAGCGTGCTCGCGCCGGGTGCGCCCGGCGTTCTCAGCCACAGCCCAGTCGTGGCGTCCCGAACTCGATCTCTATCACCAGGTCAGCTGCGGCGGCAGCATCTTCCCGCAGCGCAGGATGCCCACCATGGTGGGGCGCAGCAGCACCTCCGCGTGGCCGCTCTGGTGCACCGCGGGCGTCCGAGAGTTGTTCGCCTTGTCGAAGCCTCCACGGCCTTGTTCTGGTTGTACTCGCGGCCCTTCAGCAGGTCATGCGCGGCCACAGTGCGGCCGTAGTAGTTAATGTCGTCGCGCGCTCGTGGATGAAAACAGGCTGGGTTTGGAGTGGCCGGCGCCAGCGGGTTGGTGGCGTCCTGTTTCTGACTCTGAAGGGATCTTGATCGACTCGGGGTCAATGAACAAGTGCCGCTGGTCAGCGGAATGCGGCAGACCCTCGAGGTGGCGGGGGAGAAGAGCTCAGCGAGCTGGGGAAATACTGCACGTGTGCCGTGCGGCACGTAGTTGGTGTTGCTGGTTTTCAGCTTGTAGCCCAGGCTCTGCATCAACTCATCCTGTGCTCCGGCTGTGACTGCCTCCATGCTTCTTTACATGTAGCGCACACTCATTTTCGCTCGTACGGCTCGGCGGACTGCGAGGAGGCGCGGCTGCTTGCGGGGCTGCCTGAAGTGCTGCTGCCGGAGCGCAGCGTGAAGTGCTGGGGCTGCGTGGCGTCGTTCATGTTGTTGGCGGACCGGACGTCCTGCACGGCTGCGTCCTTACCCCCTGGTGAGGCCGGAAGAGCGTGTTCTCCAGCACCCAGCCCGTGCCGCGGGCCAGGCCAAGGCTGCGCCGCCTGCGAGTCCCCAGCCAACCCTGCCGTCGCCGCTGCGCCGACTCCTGCCGTGCAGCCAACCTCGCCCCTGTGGGTGCGAGGGCTGCTGCTCCTTCCGCCAAACGCCCACGCCTCGGAGGCAACGGCAACCTCTCCCTCCTCCGCAGCCACTCTGCCGTCCCTCTATGGCCTGGCCAGCTGGGCGCAGCGGAGGTAGACCTCGCTGTGTGCCATCATGCGGACGAACTCAAAGACCTGCTGCCCGCCGGAGACGAAGCTGGGGCCAAGCGTGTGGTCGATGCTGAAGGGCTTGGTCGGCGATGCGGCCGGCGAGGTGGGGTAGTCCACAGCGTCTGGGAACTGCTGCTGCAGCTCCAGATCGTTCAGAATGAGGCGGTTGCCGTCGTAGGCTACGCTGAGGCTGTTCGTGGTCTCGCTATAGGTAGCAGTAGCGAAGTTGGAGCTGATCCAGGCTGCCAGGAGCCCGTGTAGGCGCCTTCCGGAAGGAGGCGCCCAACTCAGCGTGCCGAGCGCGGCGTCTACCCAGTACAAGTAGAGGAAGCTGTCGGCGATTCTGATCTTATAGACGGCCAGCCTGGCGTCGCTCTGCAGGTGCAGAGACTCTCCCAGGTCTACCTCAAAGTCGCTGTCCGAGCCGGCTACCCTCTTGCGGCTGTCGTCGTCATTCTTTTCTTTAGGAAGCCACCTGTTCGGCGAACGATGGGTGGCTGGACTGCTGCGACGGAGGTGCAGCAGGAGATGTTCTCACACCTCGTGGAGCTTGCGAACAGCTTCTAGCCCAGGAAGCTGAGCGCCGCTCCCATCGGCTTCTCTTTCCAGTGCAAAACGCTCTTCAAAGCGCATGTGGAACATTTGATTCTTTGGCTTGAGGTAGTAGACGAAGAGGAAGCTGCAGGGCTCCCGAGTCGTGCTCGTAGATCCTGTGCAGCTTGTCCTTCGGCAACAGGGCGCTCAGCTCTTCGATGACGGCGTCCAGCTCGTGCTGGTTGCGCAGCCTCCAGCAGCAGAGAAATTGCATGTTCACCCGCACGGCTGCGCTGATGAGCCTCAGCTTCTGGGAGCTCACCCAGGTGCTTATTTGCATGTGTCTGCCTCTGATAAAGAGCGTGTCCAGGGCGCCGTGGGCCTTGTGCAGCTGCGGGCTATCTGCGTAGTCGTCCAGGATAATCAGCACCTGGTAGAGTTTCTTCATCTCCAACTTCTTGGATGTCTCGGTGATCTTGCGCTGCCTCTGGATGATCCCCCGCAGCGCTGCCTCGTCCCACTCGTCGCAGTAGGCCTGTTCCCGCTCGGTATTAACCCCCAGGTCCTCCTCGATGTACTTCTTGACAGGGACCCAGCTGTCGTCGATATTGATGGACGGACTGAAGATATAGATTTTCTCGAAGACTCCGCGGTATTGCTCCAGAATCATGCTGATCAGCGCCACGGTTTTGCCGGACTTGCCGGGGCCGAGGAAGATACCTGTGCATGGTACCAGGGGTACCACGGGGTCCGAGGGCTGCTTACTGCCATACTCGGCCGTAGGAAACAGCTTGATCTTCCCCATACGTCCTTTGCTTTACTTCCCAAATTCGACGCTGGGAGCCGGGCAGTGAGACCGGGATAAATCTAAAGGCTGGCATGCGGCTGAAGTACATGGGAAGCAAATCATGGCTGGCTCCACACGCGGACCGGCTGCTGGGGGACGTCGCTGTGCTTCACTCTCCCTTCTTCGGCTCTGGAAAGCTGGAGTACTACCTCGCAACCCGGCGTCCGGCCCTGAAGGTGCGCGGCGTCGACGCCTTCGAGCCCGTCACAAACCTGCGCCGCTGCTACTTAAGGCAAGACCCGGTCTTCCTGGCGGGGCGCAAGATAGACAGGCGTCGGGCTGCCTGCTCATACGTCCTGCTGCGCAACAGCTTCTCGGGAAAGTGGGGCTCCTTCACACAGCAGCGGCCGCTGGGGCTGAGCAGCGTGCGGCGTATGCGGCGGCCACCGCGCAATGTGACCGTGCGATGCCAGGACGCACTGGCCTATCTACGCGCTCTGCCCCAGGCACCCCGACAGGCCATATATGCCGATCCTCCCTACATCTTCCCAGGCCGCAGCATGAACTACTATGGCACGAGGAGGCGGGGGCATGACCTGGCCTTCCACTCGGAGCTCCGAGACGCGCTCTTCGCAAGCGGCCTGCCCTTCCTCGTGAGCATCAACGACGTGCCTCAGGCCTGGGAGCTCTACAGCAGGGCCGGCTCCATCACGAGGCTGTGCTCGGGCAAGAACAGCTCCAAGCCAGAGCTGCTGGTAGTGCACCGGAACAATCCTGCTGTGAGCGCAGGAATGGCTGGAGCAATCCTGTTGCCTGCGCAGGATTGAAGCTGCAATCCTGTGCCCAACACAGGATTGCCAGGCCCGCACCAGGCCCGCACCAGGCCCGCACCAGGCCCGCACCAGGCCCGCACCAGGCCCCAATCTTCGGCGGAGAGGCTCTTAGACCGCCTTGCGCAACTTGCGGAACTGGCGACAGGCATGACCCAGATTTTGGTACATGCCCGCGTGGAGTTCCACGTAAAGTTCCGCTGCAGACTGGCCGCTTCTTTTGCGCACTTTTCGGCCCCAAAGAGAGCGGTGACGAAGCGGTGACATCGTGGTGAGAGCGTTTTTGGGCCATAAAGTGCCGTTTTGGGACGGTAACAAAAGCCGATGGTGAGATGGCATAGGCGTTGGTCTCCGGAGCGACGTCTGGGAGGTTCGATTCCACCCCGGTACCTCGGCAGGCTGACGTGTTAGACACCGGTGACATCGGCGGTGACTAATTCAGCTGGGGCCGCTTTTGCGCACTTGTGCACCCAAAAAGCGAGCGGTGACAAAGCGGTGACAAACGGTGACAAGCTCAGCGGGCTGGAATTCGCAGGCTTTTCGGGGCAGAAAACGGATTTCGGAGCACGGCGAACGCCTGGAGCCGGTTTTCGGAGGAAAACGAGCGAATTTGGAGGCCCAGGCAGCACATTTGACGTTTTCAGCGCTTTTTGCATCAAAAACGGAGCGGCGACGAAGCGGTGACATCGCTGGTGACAAGTTCAGCTGGTTGGAAAATTATGCAGTTTTGCAGGGTTTTTGGCCCAAAAATCACAAATAGTTAGGGTAGTATAGGCTGCCTTTCCTTACTACTCATGTGGTCCCTTGCGCCAGTCACATCGGTCCCAAAGGATTCCAAGGGACTGTTGGACAGCTTCTGGTTCGTTCAGGTGACGAACGACGCGGGCTGCAAACATGGCCATTTCCCCAGACCTCGACGGCGAAGAGCTGGCCATTTCGCAGGCCGGGTCAACATTCCACTCATGAAGAATACGGTCAGCAGTTTTTGTAGGATCTTCAGAAGAATCACCATCGATGTGTTTGTGCCAACCTAAGTATTGGCAAAGACCCTGTGATTGCGTTGCAAAACTGTGGTCCACGCGTGGGGTTTGCCTTACCATTGCATTGCAGTTTCATGACCCAAGCGCCAAGTCGTTTTCCCACAAGCCCATTTGTTCTATTTTCCGCTGAGCCATCTTGCGTTTAGCAATTTGTGGGTCAAGCTGGCAAGACTGCCGGATTGGCGCAGGCTCCAAGCTCGCCCCTACCGTGGCGATTTCTCGCGTGTCAGTGAAACAGATCTACTCTGTAAGCAACAAGTTCCCGAGAAATCTCCATGGCTGCCTTGCACGCAGACCGTGGAGGGTGTGGCATTTGTGGCAATCAACAAGTGAACACCTTTGCAAGATGGTGACCGGCCGCTTTTAAGACTTGAGGGCAGGGAAGGGCCACCACGTGAACTGCACCTTTTTGGAGAACTGATCGCCCAAGGAACAACAAGAAAAGTCACCCCAGCTACCGCCGCTTGGCGCCGGCCACTGACCGTGACGCTGCCTGCTGTCACGCATGGAGGCGTTTCTCCTTTGCCAAAACCATGTCCGTGCGCTGTGGACAGTGCGGAACCAACAGGAAATATTCCTGGAGCTCGACAAACAAGTCCTTGAACATCTGAGAATTGGAGTGTTGGAGAGCCGCAGGTGAAGCGGCATCAGGCAAGAGCGCCTGCAACAAAGTAGCTTGACCGTGACTTTGATGCATCATGTTTCTTTTCTTTACATGCATGACTAGCCTCATCCAGACTTCATAGAGTCACCAGTCGCAGCGCGGGACTTGACCCGTTTCATTCAATTAAGATGGATCTGGCAACGCGTGGGGGTGAGCGCAGGTTGGCCACAATGTGGGTTTTGGCAGATTCAGTGAGAGAGCATGCGACAGGCGACAGGTATAGGCAACAGGTCAGGGAGAGGCAGCAGGCAAGCACATGGCGGTTGGTTGGGTGTCAGGATTGTTTTTTGTTTTGCAGACATGTCTTTTGTTGAGGTCAAGATGTCTTATCAAGGGACTTGCTTCGTTGAAGAACCTTGCTACATGCATCATTGGAATGTATAGTTGAGAAGTTATGCATGGCGTGCGCCGCTGGCATTTCGGGGTTACTGTAGTGGACTGCACGCCGCCATGGCAAAGCCTGAGGAGCAGGACTACGAGGACGCAAAGGCGGCGCTGAGGCGAGCCCGCGGCAAGGGCACGGCGGTGGTGGAGGTGGAGCTGGGCGTGCAGGAGTGCGCGTGGCTGGAGGCAGCGCCTTCAGGAAGTGGAGGAGCCGTTATCGTTTTTGTTGCGTTTTTCGCCTGTTGCCTGAACGGCTTCTTTGTTTTGCATGTTTTGCATACATGCATACATGCATACATACATACATACATACATACACACATACAGACATACATGCACACACATACATACATACATACATACATACATACATACACACACATACACACACATACATACATACATACATACATACATAGATACATAGATGCATACATTCATACATTCATACATTCATACATTCATACATACATACTTCGAGAGAGAGAGAGAGAGACGACACACAGACGCAGATACACACACAACATTACACTGCATCAGTCCCTGATACACACATGCAAGCATACAAATCACATGTCCATTACATGGCGCACACACACACTCATTCATTCATTCATTCATTCATTCATTCATTCATTCATTCATTCATTCATTCATTCATTCATTCATTCATTCATTCATTCATTCATTCATTCATCATCATTCATCATCATCATTCATCATTCATTTCATTCATTCATTCATTCATTCATTCATTCATTCATTCATTCATTCATTCATTCATTCATTCATTCATTCATTCATTCATTCATTCATTCATTCATTCATTCATTCATTCATTCATTCATTCATTCATTCATTCATTCATTCATTCATTCATTCATTCATTCATTCATTCATTCATTCATTCATTCATTCATTCATTCATTCATTCATTCATTCATTCATTCATTCATTCATTCATTCATTCATTCATTCATTCATTCATTCATTCATTCATTCATTCATTCATTCATTCATTCATTCATTCATTCATTCATTCATTCATTCATTCATTCATTCATTCATTCATTCATTTATTCATTCAGTCAGTCATTCATACATACATACATACATACATACCTGCGCACAAACAAGCAAACCAGCAAACGAACACACAGAGACAAGGAGCCAAGCCATCGTACTATGCGCAAAGTGGCTGGCAAGACATCCACTACCCTCGCAGGAGCTGCAGCCACGCAGAACCAGCAGGGCGCGGGCGGACCAGCGCGCGGAGAACCAGCTTGGCAAGGACGCGGAGATCCAGCACGGCAGCAAGGACTGGGAGAACCAGCATGGCAAGGATGCGGAGATCCAGCACGGCAAGGGCAAGGATCGGGAGAACCAGCCCGGCACGCACGCGGAGATCCAGCGCGGCAAGGGCAAGGACTGGGAGAACCAGCACGGCACGCGCGCGGAGATCCAGCACGGGAAGGACAGGGACTGGGAGAACCAGCACGGCGTGAAGGAGGAGGGCGAGGACTGGGACAACCAGTACGGCCAGGAGTACGTGAAAGGAGGGTGAGTACGGCCAAGACTGGGACAACCAGCACGGCAAGGACCGGCACCAGTACGGCGGAGAACCAGTACAACATGCAAAACCGGCAAGTGGAGGAGAAGGGCCAGGAGACCAAGAAGAGACAGGAGGCCGTGGAGAACACCTGGACTTCGGGACGCTGGGGCGAGGACACCTGGGCCCGGAGTCGTTCCTGGGCACGCTCCTGGGATTGGGGGACGAAAGTGAAGACCAAAGGACCTGTTGTTCGTTCAAAGCATTTTTTCAATTTCTGTCAATTGCTTTTTCTATCTCCCGATCATTGGTGACTAATTTTGCTGGGACATACCAACAGCTTGAAACTTTTGTTTGAATGCTCGGCGGAGGAAAGGCCTTGGACGGTGAACGGCCAGATCACAGCGACGGCTACGGCAGCTCCAGGGACAAGGGCAAGGGCAAGCGCAAGCGCGGCCGCTACACGGAGAACGGGTGGATGGACGAGCAGGGGCACCTCCACGTGCCCGGTGGAGGCCGGTCACGGGCGAGGACGCGCAGCTTGCGAGGCGCCAGACAGCAGCCCTTGCCGAACCAGCTGGCGTCGGCAGTAGTGAAAGTGGCTGACACAATGTCGGCTTTAGTTCACCAGGGACGCAAGTGAGGCAATCGCAGTCATGGTAGCACACCAGCATTGCAGTATCACATTAGCATCAGAGCATCAGCCAGCATCAAGATGCACTCACGTGTTGCTTGCGCCTCCTTGGTTCCGTGCTGTTTCACGCATGTCCCGACCACTTCGCTGCCAGGAGTAGGAACATAGAAGTTTCAATTCAGATCGAGCCTACGGCCCATGGATCCTGGCAGTCACGGTTTCGCACGCTCTGGAGAAACACATAGGCAGGCCACCCAGCCGTTTTGCCTTTCTGAACCAAACACAACCTGGTAGCAGGGATCTGTGATCCATTGAAACCCCAAAAACCCGACCTTGCTACCGGAGTTACCACTGAAGGCGACACGTGTGGACCCACTTACACATCATGATGCAACTGGATGGATCCACTTTGCAGTGTTGCTACAGGGGTCCAGTCAGGACATTGTATCTAAGCATAGCGCAGTTGGCTATGGATCCGTAAACTCTGCCAGGCGTGCTGCCCGCCCACATCTCTAATCAATGAAACGAACATGGTGGGACTATGTGATGATTCATGGGTACTTGTTTGACCACTTCATGCATGAACTTTGTGTTCGGTTTCCGCGCCTTTTTATTGATCCATAATCGCATGTTGCTGGACTGCAGGTGATTCTACACGATGCAATGGACAACATCTCAGTTGAGAACATTTCCCCAACCCATATGGTTTGTGTTTCTTCTGAACCCAAGAGTTTATGGACATTCCCTCTGTTCATCTCCAAAGCACAAAGTTTATCCATCTAGAAACTTTTGTTTGGCACCCACGCCAAAAGTTTATCCATTTAGAAACTTTTTTCACTCACTGTGCATAAAGTTTATAGATCCATAAAATTTTGGCACACGCAGGTACACAAAGTTTCTCAATCCTTTTCTAAATCTATGAACTTTGTGTTTGGTAGCTGGCATTGGTGGATTCGAGTGGGAACCTTCGAATGTGTTATGGATAGTAGTCAGCAGACATGTTTGCATCGGCAGTCCAGCAACGGAGCCGCACAGCGGAGCCGCGCAGCGGAGAAAAAGAACAGCTTGTGCAGTTTTGGAGGCGTGGGAGCGGAGGCAGGTAGGTTGCACCTGGGGGTCTTCTAATGGGCCTGAGGTTCATGGGCTTGTTTGGCTATGGCTGTTTTAGCGTGGGACCTTGCTAGCAAGTGGGAGTGCGACGGAGGGAGTCTTATGAGAGAACATCTGGTCTTAGGGGATGCTGTAGTGGGTGTGTAGGAAAGGGGAAAGAGAAAGGGTTGATAGTCAACGTCTGGTCTGCGAGCTGGGGGACGCCACAAAGGATAGGGTGGGGCTATTAACCATGAAAGCAGGTGCAGTTCTTGGCACGCAAAGTGATGTTTCGTTTGTTTAGGGATGACAGGGCAAGAAAGCGCGCGGCAGGGGAGAAGACGGCGTGGATCAGTGAGTCAGGAAAGAATCAGATGGGCCCTTCAACCTGATCAGAGTTGCGCATGTAGGATCTGCGTAGTGCGTATGAACCCTGGGTCTAAGACATGCATGTTCTGATGCATTCAATGGAGCAGAGGTGCTGCGAACATGGTTGATGGTTGGGTTTGAGTGTGTTTGGCTGGAGTGTGAGCACGTTGTAGGCTGTTGCTTTGCGGTTCGATGGCGGCCCCGGTGGTGGAGTTTGAGAAGTGCTTTGTTCCTTTGCGGTGGTCCTTCGCGGAGGGGAAGGGCTGCCATGTGGTGAACAAGCGGTGGACGGTGTGCTGGCGGGGACATTTGCCTCGGTTGCAGAATAAGGACGACCATGTTGGTTTTTCTGGTTGGGGGGGGCGGGTCTTTCTCTGTTGTATGTTTCCGTTCGCAAGTTTGCTAGGAGCCGGTCTTTTTGAACTGCACGGGGTCTACGATGGTTGCCTTTAAGTACGTCTATGAGGATGACAACGACGGCATGTTCCTTTACAGGCGCATCTTTGATTCCTTCAAGAAGGCTCTGTTCCGCCCGGTCAGAGGCAATGTGCTGTTGGGGGTGGAGCATCCGGTAACTCGCCCACACATGCATTTGACCGCTTTGATGAGTGGCGAGCGACGCCTGACTGTGCATTGGAACCGGGCAGAGACCCCCACCTTTGGGCAGATCCGGAAGCTGGCTGCCAAGCAATTGATGGACAATGGTGCGATCACCGCCCAGCAAAAGGCGGTGCTGCTGGAGGGCAGCCCGCCAGAGGAGCCACATCCCAGCCGAAAAGTATGGCAGACCGCAACACTCAAGAGGACGTGGAAGCGCCCCTTGGGAGCCACGTCGCATGCCAAGGGCAAGAAGGTCAAGGTGGCCACCGAGCGCGATTCAAGCGACAGTGACACTGCAAACCGAAGCCGAGTTCCGAGCTCCAGCAGCTGAGGGGCGAGCTCACCGAGCTCACCTTGCTCGCTGCTGCTGCGGCGAGCTGAAAGCCCTGCCGCCCCAAGGCTGCCTTGATCTGAGCTGGCTGATTTGTGGTCAGGTGCTAGTAACGGGCTTCAGTGATCACAATCTCGGTCACTGTCTAGCATCTGCAGTTTTTGAATCGCCTGTGGCTTGGGCGTGTGAAGAATTGCTTGCTCTTTCGTCAGCTGCATTGATTTGCCAGCATGCAGGAGTGCAAATGCAATGACACACAGGCATGACATCTGTTGAAGACATGGCACTTTTGCAGCATGGCAGGGCCCTGACTGGCTCGCCGCTTTGAGCAGGGCCCTTGAAGCTCGCTCACATTGCTGCGACTGCTGAAAGCGTTTGTGGATCTATAGGTTTCCAGCCCTTGGCCATGTCGGGTTTTGTCAAAGAAGTTGGAGAGATTCAAGACTACTTGGCAGCCCGCGGTGCATCGGCGGCCGGTCTGCGAGAGCAGCGATTTGCCGTGCTTTTGTTGCGCCTGGAGCGCATGCGGCTCACACCACTAGAGGCGGCAGAAGT
This sequence comes from Effrenium voratum, assembly GCA_963377175.1. NCBI lineage: Eukaryota > Dinophyceae > Suessiales > Symbiodiniaceae > Effrenium > Effrenium voratum. Next base: position 252,509 of record CAUJNA010000220.1, on the reverse strand, counting down.
TATGCCTCATCCCAATGGACCGCCGATCAGATGGAGAAGTTTGGGAAATCCCTGGACCGGTGTTTGCAGCACGCCAAGCCGGCGCGATGGCAGATGCAGCAATGCGTCAACTTCGGCCCATACTTCTCGCGGAGGACTGAGGGTTTTGCGGGAGATCGATAGCTATTGTTTTGACTTTGTTTCACAGCGATGTGAATGTTTCTGGTTGAAGTGTATGGTATCACAAGCCTGATGAAGATGTCCAGCCTCACTAGAATGTGTTAGCTATATCGGTTGAGCTTCAGCCGCATTGATCCCATCACTGCCAATCAGCTTGTTCTCACTGCCAGCTTGCTTTTGACAGTACTTTATCACCAGCGTGGATCCCATGCGTGATTTGCTAGACACGGTCCCATGAACAGAAATCAGCTTGATGAATAGAATGTGAACATTCTTTTGTGGAGTTTGGGTGTGCTTCTCCCTTGATACAAATCAGCTTTGATGAGACGAGAGTCGAATTACTCATGGCCAGAAAGCATTTAGTTGTCGACAATCACGTTCGTTTGCGGTTTTTGGTGCTTTTCTCTGCCAGCACCGATCCCTGATGCAATTCAGCTTGGATGAGTCGAATTATCCATGGCCAGAACGCAGCTAGTTGTGGACAATCACATTCTTTTGTGGTTTTGGGTGTGTTTCTCCACCAGGGTCAATCCCCTGATGCAAATCAGCTTTCATGAGTTATGAATCGAAGAGAATCGCATTATTTTCTGGTTTTGGACGTTTCTCCACCACAAATCGAATCACCCATGGCCAGAACGCATGTAGCTTTGGATAATCACATTCTTGGGTGTGTTTCTCCACCAGGATCAATCCCCTCACGCAAATCAGCTTTGATGAGTCGAATTGCCGCTTTTAGTTGTGGACAACACCAAGCATCGATCCCACCAACGCAAAAACAAGTGATGAGTGATAGGATTCTCGCTTCAGTGTGCTTTGTTAGCTTCTAGTGTGGTATGCCACCAGCGTTCCATCCGTGCAAACCTCTTGCACAAATGGGATTGCCGTTCCCAGATCTGTCAAGTGCCCTTGCAGGGACCTGGCGGTTCTTGGATCGACCGCCGTTCCGTTGATGGCCAAGATTGAGCAAGTCAGCACGCATGGTTCGTGTGGGGTTGCATCTACCTAGCGAAGAAGGAGCGTGGCGCGGTGTCCTGACTGCCAGCTTGCAGGCGGGCGTTGAGGCAACCGCGCCACAGAAACAGCTGCAGCTTCTTCAGCAGCTTAAGAGGGTGCTGAAGCTGCGGCTTCGTAGCCTGCCTGCAACCAACCTTCTGCCAGAATTCCCTGCGCACGTGCCGGAGTCTGTGCTGGCCACATATGACGCGGACGATCCACCTGCAGGGCAGGGGCTTCAGGAGACCTCCGGCGCCACCCCGTTGGCCCTTCGACGCACCAGCAAGTTGATCAAGAGCCAGGATCCTTCCCAGGAGCTGGCCACCAACCAGAACAATCCTGCGCAGTTCATTAAGTTCATGGCTTCCATGCAGGGTGGTGTGGCAGAGGAGATCCCCTCCCTCCAGATCTTTGCACCCAAGAGCAAAGCTCCCAAGGCCCTTCCAAATACGGCTGCAGACAATCCAGCTCCTCCGTCCTCCCAAGCTGCTTTGCCGACTTTGCCGGCGCCAGCACATCCACGTCTCCCACAGTCCACCACGGCCCCTTCTGATTCGGACTCGCAGGAGAAGACGCTGCTCTCCCTTCCTCCTGCCCTTCCAGCGATGGACCCGGCTGAACAGGCAGCCATGGTGACGCAAGCGCTGACAGAGCGCGAGGCTGCCAAGAAAGCAGACAAGAAGACAGCGCCTGCGAGCAAAGCAACGGCAAAAGCAAAAGGAAAGGCAAAGGCGAAGGCAAAGGGGCAAGCAAAGGCGGCGCCAGTGGCAAAGACACATGCGAAGGCATCCCAGCCACCCAGAAGGCAGACCAAAAAGAACAGGACCATCACTGACCTCACAGTCGATGGCCGTTTCATCCCGGCCTGCGTTCGCAAGAAGCGATTCGCCACCGGGTGCGGCAAGTGCAGGTACGTTGCAGGCTGCACACCCTCCTGCTTTAGGGGCAGGACCTTGTAGATCAGTTTCTCGGCAGGGGGCGTGCGTTTCTTGGCTCTCATGCATCGGTTTTGGGCCACATTTTGACACATTAATTCCCGCGTTTGGGGTTTCTCCACATGCAGTTCCATAGACGTAAAGTGCTGGGAGCGCACGTTCCATCAAAGAACGCTGCCCGATGGAGGCAGCTTGGGGCTTGGGGCATTTTTCTGGGTTGGTCAAAGTCAATCTTCAGACCTTGTGCCAATTATAGTATCAACCGTTCATTTCCCGGCATCACGGGTTACATCAGGAAACCCTCCATTTTGAACAACCCAGTCAGCACGATGTAGTGCCAACCAGGGGTGTCATATTGATGGCAATGAGCTTACCCATGCGGCGTGTGTCAAAAAATGATCCGAATGGTGGCCGGTTGCGAAACTACCGGTGGCTCGCACGCTCCAGACTTCAAAGCACACATGTGCCAAGAGGAGTGGCTGACTGAATCTAAGTTGCTTGCATGCACCTTGACCAGCTCAAGGCATTAACTGTCAGGAAGCGACAGGGAAACGAAAAGCAAGGGACCGGTGTGAGAGGGGCGTGACTTCAGGTTTGCTTTTTCTTTCATTGTTCTAGGGCGGCAGCAGGGCTATATATGAAAGCTCGCGCTTGAAAATAAAGCAGGGCTGCGCATGGATGTAGCTCGCTCGCTCGCAATGGTGCATGCAGGGCAAGTGCTCGCGCACACCGACACGAACATGACATGAGTGGAAGCTCCCGAGATCAAGCTGGGGAGATTCTGACCTTTGGGAACCAGCGCACTTATGTGACACAATCTGCTTTGGCATCCATCTTGGACCATGTTCGGCAGCACGGGCTTCCTGAGTCTAGCTCAAGACGAACAATCAAAAGAAAGCGGGAAGAAGCTTTGCAACCTGATACCCCGCTGGGGCCCCTTTGGGCCAAGGCAGAGCTGACCATGAACGATGGATCTGTGGAATGCTTCCCCATGATTTCCCCAGCAGCCCAGTTGTCCTTGGCCACTAGCCGCAGCGTTTCCTTTTCCAACTTTATTTCAGGGCTGCCTGGAAGCTCTTCAAGTGCTCCGTTGCGGCTAATCGTTTATAGCGATGAAGTCGTGCCAGGGAACACCCTGAAAGTGAACAACAAGCGAAAACTTGTATGTTTTTATTGGTCGATATTGGAAGCAGGATCTGCCTTACATGACGAGCATATGTGGTTCAATTGCCTCACACTGCGTACCTCTCACGTACAAAGGGTTGCAGGTGGACCGGCGCAAGTGCTTCGAGTGGTGGCATCGTCCTTTTTCAAATACCCGTTCTCATTTGCTGATGGGTTGCTCCTACCACTTGCAGAGGGGCAGGGTCGAAAGCTGATACACGCAAAAATTGGAATCATTACTGGCGATGAGATGGCCTTGAAACAGATGCTCTCTTTCAAGGGGGCCTCAGGCCTGATGTTTTGCATCTGTTGCCAAAACGTTTGCTCTGCGGCTTCGAATTTGCACAACCACGACTCCTCAGGCACATTAGTTCCTGGCACAGAATGGAACACCAACAAGTTCGTTTTGGCGAACGATGTGTCAATCATGCAGTCAGTCCGGCTCTTGCAAGAATCGAAGCCCAACTTGACCAAGGCGGCGTCCGAGCGGCTAGAGAAGAGTATTGGTCTTGTGTTTTCTTTTGAGGGCTTCCTCTTCAATGAAAACGCAGTGTCAAACCAGCTCCTGAATGGCCCGATTAGCTGCACCATGTTTGGGGGCTTCTTGTGGAGAGATGAAATGCTCCGGAAGTGAAGGCCTTGGGGCCTATCCTGTCATCAGGTGCATGCTCATGGAGCTAGTGGTTCAGCCTGCTGACACTATTGTACAGCGATGCCTGGATTCCTATGACCAACTTTGTGTTGTTCTCGACCTCTTGCAAAACATGAAGCGTGGAAACACCACTGGACAAGACTTAGATCAAGCAGCGCGTCACCATTTTTTCTTGTTCCAGGTTGCCTATGGGCCTGAGCCAGTGATCCCCAAGCATCACTACGCCCTACACTTGGGAACTATGCTTGAGGCTCACGTTCGTTTTAGAACGAAAGCACAAGGAAGTCAAGCGCTTTGGAAATCATCATGCCAATGCGTCTTCCGCACCCAGCTTTGAGAAATCGCTTTTGGAATCCGTGACATTGACCGGGCTCCGCTACCTAGACGAATTCGTTCCTCCAGGGAGTGTGGCCCTGATCGCCCCAAGACAGGCGTCCAACAGTTTGGCTGCCCATGTGCGAAGCTTTTTGAATGCGGGTGCATTGGTGGACATCTATGCTTCTGAGAAAGCTTTTTTCAGAGCGCAGGAAACTGTGAAACATGGTGGGAGAGGTGTGGATCCACGTGCAATGCGGAAGCTCTTGCTACACATGCCTTTCTCCCTGGATGGCAAAGGGCCGCAACACTTTCGAGGTCACTTCGTGTCCCATGTTTATCCCTCCTAGCTGCGTTCAGAAAGTTTGCGCGCGCAGGAGACGTGGGAATGATGCACTTGTGGTACCGTGAAAAAGCGCCTCTATGGGCTGGACAAGAGTATAGGGGTTGAAGGGTTGCTAGGATGTTGAAAATAGGGGCTACTTCTGCTCTGGGGTCTTGATTCCCAAAATCTTTATAAGGGAGCTCTACTTGGCGAGCGACACAGTCCGTAACAACCAGTAAACTATACAACTTTTGAAGGGGGTCCCTGAAGTCTTTTGGCCCTTCCGGTGAGGCAGTCGACCTGGTTGTAGTTACAAAAGCGTTTGAATAATACCCCTGTAAGACTACGAAGGCATTCCAAAACCCGACCCTAAACGATGTGTGGCATGCCCGCATTTGATGCTCCAAACTCACCCCAAACAAAAAAGAGAAAGAGCCGATTTCTTCATTTTCTACAGCGGTTGCTCCTCCCCTGTGCCTGCTGGGTTCGCCCCTGTGCTGCCCAGCGCTTCTCCCCGAGAAGCTCTTCCCAAGGCCCCTGTGCCTTCTGGGTCTGCCCCTGTGCTGCCCAGCGCTCCCCTTGCGGGTGCTTTTCCCTTGGCCCCTGTGCCTGGCGGGTGTGCCCCTGTGCACCCCGCCGCTTCCCAGGTCGCTGTTTCCTTTCTCGCCCATACCCCAGGCGCACCCACTCAGGTGCCTCTTGCCATGCCTTCCAGAGGGCCTCGCCCATCACAAAACCATGCTTTGCCTTGACCCCCGGCCTTTCAGAGGATCTTGTTTTTTGTGCCAGTCCCTCTGTTTCTGCACCTGCCCGCAGCCCTGGAGGCCGCGCACCATGTGTGGTAGAAATCTTTGCAGGATCGTGCAACTTTTCTTCCACAGCCGTCTCAATGGGTTTTCAGTCCGTGGCAGTGGACCATGTCCCAGCAATGGGCGGCGCATTGCGAACCCACTCCGTTTGGGCCAGCATCCAGACGGTTTGCCTTCACTTCGAGGCCAGGACCTCGCCAGGGTGACCAGTGCCAACAACCTTACGCGTTCGCGGCCGCTGTCGCTGGCATGTGCAGCCAGCGTGGCATGCCTTGGCTTATTGAGAACCCTGCTCGCAGTTATATGTGGGACACTTTGGTGCCCGCCGCAAGCGCACTCTGTTGAAAGGTACTCCCACCTGGTTACAGGCGCTTTGCCGCACTTGTGACGGTAATCATTTCCATGCCCCATGGAAAGATTCCTTGGGAATTCACACAGCGGATGAGGCCGCTTACCCACTGCCTTTTTGCCAAGCCATTTGCCAATTACTGAGGGACTCTTTGCCCCCGCACAGCCGCCCCAGGCCGGTGTTTGTGGGCAAGGCACTGCCGCAGTGCGGGATGATGCACTTTTTCTTCGAGCTGCAGTGAAGTTTCAACCTCGTGGGTCTTTCCAAATTTGCCTTCTCCCTTTGACTTGCACTTGTTTCCGCAGGACCTTTTCGACACGGCATGGTTTCGAGGCAAGCGGCTACCAGCGGGCCCTTGGCCAAAAGGCTCGGTGCCACCATTGCACCCGCCCGAAGCTGCTCAAGGTCAGTTTTGGGCTGCCTGCCCCAAGGACCCTGTATACTATATGCAGGCTATGAATGGCGTACAGCACCCGGCCAATCTTTTGCCCCCTCTTGGCCAATCATTGGAGGAGGCAGTCGATTTCGTTGCAACATGTACCACAGCCGATGCCCTGTCACTGTGGGCAGTGCGGCTCAAATCTTTGATTCAGCTTGCCGAAGAGTTTGCTCCGCGTCAAAGGCGGCTTCTCGCCTCTTGTGATGCGCATGTCGCTCGCATCAACGCCAAGAAGCGCGCTGTGTTGCTCAAGCACGCCTTGCAATCAGTCGGCGGCCATCGCGGACGAACTTGCTGCCGGGTTTCCGTTGTTTGGCTGGCTGCCTGAGTCATTGGAGCTGCCCAGGCACCCACAACCACCTGCGGTGGACATTGCCTCCTTAGAGCGCATGGCCGCGGCTTTGAAGGCCCGCGCCTTGGCACGATGTCAGCCTACGGATGATCAGGTGGCAGACCAGACCCTTTTTGACACTACTCTCACGGAGTTGCAGCAAGGTTGGCTCGAGAGTGCCTAAGACTTCCGTCATCAGCCCTTGTTTCTATGTTTTGCAGTCGGACAAGTGCCGGCCTATTGATGACTTTACGTTCAATCTTTTGAACTCTGCCGTCGGTTCGGCCAACAAGGTCGTCTTGCGTGACACAGATTTCATCGCTGCTTTGCTCAAGAGGTGTTGCGGCTACACTGATGTGCCTTGGCGTGGACGCGCCTTCGACCTTCAGGACGCCTATCGTCAGCTGGCAATTGCACCGGTGCACCGGGCACACTCATTCATTTGTGTGTATGAGCCGCAGCATGGCCCGCGGTGCTACCGTATGCTGACCATGCCCTTCGGCAGCTCGGCCTCTGTTTACGCCTTCTTGCGCACTAGCCTAGCCATTCATGCACTTGGCACTCGCCTTTTTCGCCTGCCCTATTTCCCAGCAGTGGTGCCCGAGCCGCTCACCTACGCTGCCACGCACCTGATTCAATCCCTTTTCACCTTGCTGGGTTTTCAAGTCAGTGGCAAGCCTTCCAAGAACCCGCCTTTTGCAGCCGTTTTTCAGGCGCTTGGGGCTTTCAACCTCAGGAGTCTTCGAGGTGGCAAATACTGAGGCCAGAGTGCAATTCTTGGCTTCGAGCTTGCGCTCGCAAGTTGCGAGGCCCCATGGTCAATTGTCGGGACGATACCACTCGAGATGTCTCTCATCTTTGCATGAGCTTTCTGCCCTGGCACCGGGCTCTTGAGCCCCTTCATCGCTTGTGAAGATTTTGGAGCGCTGTTTGCATTCTCTTGTCCACTCCATGCGCAGAGCAATCAGCAGCGAAGACCGCCGTGTCGTTTGGCATATTTTCACAGATGGTGCCTTGGAGGCTTCCAAGCCCTCCATAGGAGGAGTCCTTGTGGACTTCTTTGGGCAGCCCCGCTTTCATTTTTCTTTTGCGCCCCCGGCTCTTTCAGTTCTTGCGACCTTTGGATCTCACTGCATTTTGCACCTCGAGATCTTTCCTATTTTGATGGCGCTTCACCTCTGGCCAGACCTGCTCTCAGGCACGGCCATTTTCTTTCATGTGGACAACAAAGCTGCCCTGCATTCCCTCGTTCGCATGTCCTGCGACAACCATGCGGCCGACAAGCTCGTCCAGCATTTCTTATGCCTTGAGCAACGGATCCGTGGATCCACCGGGTCCCTACCGAGGTGAATGTTGCCGACGCCCCCAGTCGAGGCGACGAGTCTCAATTACTTTTCTTGCGATCCCAAAAGTCCCACGTTACACCAAACATTTGGAACAGTCTTTGGAGCGAGCTGCAGTTGTAAAATTTGCTCGCTGATGTGCCATTTCTTTTCTCACGCATGTCTTGCACATAGTTTGCCAATCATGCTTTTCTTCACGCATGTATTCGTTTGCCGTTTCTGTCCGCTTGTGCCGCCTCAGGTCACTACACACGGTCGAGCACTCAGTTTACAGGGGGTGCGTGCGAGTTCTCGACATGGGGCGCTTGCCTGCCCTCACCCCCTGTGGCCTTCTTGGGGGGCCCCCCTCTTTTCGGGTGTGAACCCTTTTCTCCTTTTGGGGGTCCCCCCTTTCTGAGAAGGACCTTTCCTTACCTTTGATGCTCTACCCCGTGTGCTGAAAAGGAGTGCTTGCGCTCAAGGTTCCTTTGTCAAGTATTTTTGAGAGACTCAAGCTGCTTAAGGGCACCAGGTATAAGGATTGCTAGTGCTTGCACTCGCGGCGTTATACTGGTGCCCTTAACTGTTGAGTTGCGGCTTGAGGCTCAAACCTTTCCTTTCCTTCCAATTTCAGGGCCTTAGATTTTCTTCCACCCGCCCACCCAGGTTGGATGAGTGAGTGGCTACGCCTGCCACACCCAGTGGCTTACCTTTCAGTCTAGGGTTCGGGCGGGGCGCTTGCCTCCTCACCCCCTCTAACCTTCTTGGGGGACCCTTTTTTTTCGGGTGTGAACCCTTTTCTCTGAGAAGGACCTTTCCTTACCTTTGATGCTCTACCCCGTGTGCTGAAAAGGAGTGCTTGCGCTCAAGGTTCCTTTGTCAAGTATTTTTGAGAGACTCAAGCTGCTTAAGGGCACCAGGTATAATGCGCATCGCTTGGACAGCCGAGGGACAAGCAGTGCACGGCTTACGCATGCCTTCCGGCACGGATAATACCGCATCAGAAGCCGGCGTGAACAAACTGTTCACCGCAGCATGGCCCTTGCAGATCTTTGTGCAATTAGTCGCCGCACGGGCCTACAAGCACAAATGGTCAGCGCTAGCCTCGCGTATCCCAGGCGAGCGCAACGTGTGGGCCGATCAGCTCAGCCGCGGCAACACATCCGCATTCGACAGCAAGCCGCAAGCTCGCTTTCGTTTGCGCCCGCATGATTTCTGGCCCCACCAACGCAGGCTATCGCTCCATCCGCCCGACGCCCCGTGGCGGCCGGAGCATAAGAGTGCTTCGCAGACGCTCTGAAGAGGGGGTGATAGATTAGGCCGATTGCTTGGAACCCTGAAGTGGGGGCATATGAGGAGGCTCCGCAGAGGGGTGCAGATACGGGGAAAGGACACGCGATGTCTTTCCCCCTGCACCTCTGAGCCTCAACTTCCAAGCAACGCCTTATAAAGAAAAAGAGCGTGCGCGCATGTTTGTCGGTCGCACCCTTTTATCTTGGACTGCATGTTCCCTTTCGGATTGAAGCAGTGATCAAGATTCTAACGCCTTTGACCCGCCCCACGCGAATATGCGCCAGTTTATCATGATGGTTGGGAAGGGCAGCCAGGCTTCAGGCTAGTAACATTCCACGTACAAACGTGGAGATTGGAGGGACATGCTTGCGTGTAAACGGCAAGCCGCCGTTGGATGGCAAGAGCCCCGAGCCTGGCCCATGAGTTGGAGTCATATTGAAAGAGGTCGAGACCATGGTACGCAGTCCTAAATTCATCCGCAGTGAAGTCAACTGAAAGATCACAGAGATAGGAGAAACAGTTGAGGCTGCGCACTCACAGAAGGGCGAGCTTGGGTTTGCGCAATGGGATGGCTTTGGTGTGTCGAGGCAACCGCCGGACCTCCATGAGGTCATCAGCCCCAATCATGGTCCCGCGCTGAAGAAAACGACAGGGGCATCCTGCACCGTAACAGCATGATATCGGCGGCCCCCTGCGTCAGTACATAACCATTCCAAGGTTGTGAAACTGGTGTAAAGGTAGGACGGAGTGGGCGCATGGTAAGAGAATTGCAGCGTAGCGTCAATCGTGATGCCAGGGTGAGTGAGCTGTGCAAAGTGTTCAGTAAATACCAGGCGGTATACCCCGTCTTGGCAACTGCTGGGAAAGGGAACTCCTTGTTCGTTGGCAAGCGAACTCAGAGACTCAAAGGACTCAGGTAAAATTTGCGCAATAGCCAAAGAAAGGCACCCGGGAGTTGATTGTCATGTCTTTGAGCGACAAAGACAACAAGGTCCTGCATGAACTCGTTGTGATCGCTGCCAAGGTAGGCTTGATGAAGACTAACCGCACAGGCCCCATTAGTCTCGGAAAGAGCAGTGACAAGTTGATCAATTCACACGCTGGTATCAAGATGGCAGGCGAAACTATCATGGTTCAGGTCTCTAACCACGTTAGTGTTACGCCTATCTCCAAAGGTTCGTAGGCCAAAGGGGTTGCTAGTATCAGCTTGGAAGCCGTTGCGAATAGGCAAACAGAGATCAAGCGATGAAGTATCGAAGGTACTGGGTATCGAAGTGACAAGGTTCCAATCACGGGCGAGATTTCCAATGCGGATACGGTCACTCGATGTCTGCTGAAAACGGAAAGCAATGATGTGATGCGTTCGCTTGCCTACATTAACCAAGCCAACATGGCAGGCATGTCTGATGTGCTTAGTGAGATGAGGGTAGTACTCGAAAATGCCTCTTGCCAAGACTGGCACAGCCGAGTGGTTGCTGTAGTGCTGTAGGCAGAATGTGGGGATGCGCGCATTGACAAGTTTAATGAGGGGCCCAAAGTGCTTTCCAAGAACTATAGCCAGGCAGCAGGGATGCTGCTGGCGGTGCCTGATGGCGAAGTTCACGTCTTGGGCATGTGTGGTGAGAACCCAAAAATTGTTGGGAAGTGAACCTCTGATGGAGCTGGGTGTGGCTGCAAACACGAAAACATGAGCAGTCTGAAGTACCTTTGGATGGCCCGAGATGCGTGCCAGCGCTTCTCGGAAAGAAGGCGGTTTGCTTGGAACCCTGAAGTGGGGGCAGTTGAGCAGGCGTGTCCAATCAGGAGAACAGCTCGCCTGGCCTCTAATTGTCCGGTGATTGGGAAGGCCTCATCATTACCTGCAAGTTGCAAGTGTTGCATCTTGTTGCATTTCAATGCCACCCTTTGCATTTCACACCCCAAGGGTAACAGACCCTGTGAAATCTTCTGCAACCCCGAGCCTGAACTTCAAGCAACTCACGTTTTGTCGGTCGTTCTCTTTTGTGTTTTGATTGCATGTTCCCTTAGTGATCAAGATTTTAACTTTGTAGACAAGTCTAGTGCGCGAAGTACAGGCTTCCAGCTCCAGCTGGTTTATTGCGACTCTGTAGTACACGCAAAGTATAGGTTTCCCAGCTCTAGCTGGAAAATCGCAACTTTGTAGTACAAGTCTAGTACGCAAAGTACAGGTTTTCAGCTCTAGTAAACAATCGCAGCTGTGTGGCGCAAGCCTAGTGCGCGAAGTACAGTTTTCCAGCTCCGGCTGGAAAATCGCAACTTTGTAGTACAAGTCTAGCGCGCGAAGCCAGGTGTCCAGCCAGATTGAAAATTGTAGCTTTGCACCAACAGGTGGAGCGCGCAAAGTACAGTTTTACAAGCCTGAAAAACATAGTTCGCGCAGTAGGCTTGATTGCAAGCCCCGTTGGCTTATACCGAAAAATGTTCTCTTTAATTTTATACTTGGGCTTGCGCAAAGTGATGTGCATTCGGGTTCGTGGGCTCTGTCTTGTTTAATTTTGTCAGATTCTGTCGGTTTTTGTCGGATTGTGTCGGTTTTTTGTCGCTTTCTGTCGGTGTGTGTCGTTTTTGTTTTTTTTCTCTCTGGGGGGGGGCTTTACCATCCTTGACTTAATGATTGGTAGCCTCGCTTACGCAGCCCAGCCCACGCAACCTGACTTACGCAGCAGGTAGCTTATGCGGCCTGAATTGCGCTGTCTAGCTTCCGCAGTCTGACTTACGCACCACTGGCGCTGGCTCTGTGTTAATCTTTAAATACAAAACGACGTAGAGCTTGGCGTTGGGCTCCTTCGCGCAGTTTCACATTCACGGCTTGGCATTGCGCATGGATCATGAGCTAATGCTGCAACGCGATTGCTGCGTGCCAAAAAAGGTTTCGTCTTGGAAGCAGGGTGCTGTTGCTTGGGTATGTGTCGGGTATGTGCATGTGTAGGTTCAAAAAGTTCATTTGTCGAGCAGGGTAGTACTGGACACGTGGCATGACACAGTGTACATCAACAACATCACACATGTTTCATCGCAGCATTCTTGCATCATCTTTGTCATATACAGTTTCGGGATGATCGGGGTACAGTTTTTTCTGCAAGGACTTCATCGGCCCTTTGGGTGTAGTGCCGGAGTCAAGTTGATCAAGCGTGTAGACTACGCCTTGCAGAAGTCGGTGCAGGTTCAATCCCGAATGCAGCGAGTTCTGCCCAAAGGCACAAGATGCAGATGATCCTCATGAGCGAGTGGCGTTCGCTTGAAGAAACACAATCCTGAGGGAGATGACTTGCCTGAGCTTGCGTTTGCCAGACTGTTGCAAACAAACAAAGAAGCAAACAAACACAAGCAAACAAACAAGCAAACAAACAAACAAGCAGACAAATAAACACACAACAACAAACACAACAACAAGAGAACGGGCGCCCAGCGGGCTGCAAGAACTCAGAAGCTGAGCAGCAGTGTCAGAAACGGACATATCATTATTACAAATACACACGTCTACATCGTCTACCAGGACTTTTCCGCCTACACTTTATTATCGTCTATGTGGAGCAAGCACTCAGAAGCGGGGAGTCGGAGTGAGAAGCGCCTGTTACGCGCCCGTTTCAGCTCCTTGCTGGACGGGTCCCAGCTTCTGGCTGTCAAGGTTGAGAGGGGCCCGTTGTCGAGGTTGTTGTGTTTGTCGTGGTTCTTGTGCACGCTCGTTGTCGCCCCAGAGTCTTGAAAAAGGAAGCTGTGTGTGGGTCGGTCACGGTCTTCTTTGTACATGTCCTTGTCAGGCTTGAAGCAGTGAACAGGTTTCTGACATGACAGTTTATCAGGCTTAAAACCACATTGTTTTTTCTCGGAACATATCATTTTCTCGACTCTGTGAAAAGCAAACGACTGCACCGTGGTGCTTAGAAAGCAGGAGGTGCCTGGTTGTTGTAAAACCATGCTGATTTAAACCCCGCTGATTGAATACCTGACTTTGTTTTAGCGATTTGTAGCTCATCAGGATGTGCGTAGACATTCACGAACAAGGCCGAGGATGAGCAAGCGAGCTTTGGCTGCAACAACGCTGGTCATGGAAAAAATGGCGACCCCCCAGAGGGATCGCAGGAGCGTGCCCTCCTGTCAGTCCTGGCAAGACTTGCCACAAAGTGCGGAAATGCTCATGACTCTCCTGCACCAACGTGGCGTGTATTGAGCCATTGCTGCGCAAAAACGTGAAAAGTGTCGACGTATTGCCGGGAGACTTGCAGCAGCCGCAACATGAAAAGGGCACTGGTCATGCAGAAAAAAATGGGGGGAAAAATGGGCGACAGAAACTCCTATAAACTTCTGACCTTGGAAGGCTTCAAAATCTGACAATCTGTGCAAGGACTTGAGGGTCGCATCCAAGCCATCCGATGCACCGGATGTTTACCCGACTGCACCGCGTTGAAGAATCGGCTCCATTTTGCTCATAGGCGCAAACAGCGTGTGTGCTGGCGGACATTTTGATTTGTTGGCAGCATTTTGCGGTGAGGGTTTTAAGAACAACATTCACGAGACCAAAAGGCAAAATGTAATGCTCACCCATTACCAGGAATGAAAGCACGACCACACATTTAAACATAGTGTTTAGTGAGACGCAGCTTGTGTTAGATTTACATCATGTGGTACACCAGTAGAAGCTTTAATTTTGATGAGGAGACTTGCAAGCCAGGCTTTTTTTTCCAGTTGAATTCTTGAGTCAAAATGAAGTAATTTCTTGTCGCACTTTCGCGAACTGTCAGCCACGTGTGCCTGTGCTTTGTATTCGTGCAATGACATATTGCGATTTGAGAAAAGGCTTTGACATATTTCCACACGTTAAGCATTAGCTTGAATGGAAATCATAATTCTGTTATTAATTGTCCATGTAGACTTGGCCAGTGACACAGGCGCTTTATGTTGATTCATGGGAAACTGTATCTTGATGGAAGAAACAACCATGCGCTACATTTTTTTCACTTGAGCACACAAGGCAATTTCAAGTTTGCTATGGCCTATTTCAATCGTGGTATGGAGTGCCAGGGCTCGCAGAATCGAACATTGTCTATACGCCAACTAGTGCATTCAGTGATTCCAGAAATCGCAACACGCCATGTGTCGAATGCGGACATTTGCAATTTGCAGTCTACACGTTTCGCTAGAGAAGGCCATCGGGCCTTCGCCCCCAACATGTTTGCATGGATGACGCCTTGTTGAAGCCGTGCAAGGCCTGGAATACTTGATGGTGATGAGGTTCTTGAGTGATTTGGCATTTTTGGTCTTGAGCCTTGACCAGGTCAAGTGCTCCGTCAAAGTTGGCTCGCCTTGGGTATGGGACGAGGAATGGCAGGACTGCACTTCACCTCGTATTCGTGTTAAACATACTCGAGAAAGCACATCAATCGTTGGCGCGCACATACTTACGAATACACATGATACCTGCAAACACACACACACACAACACACACACAAGCGCACACACACACACATGTCGCAGACATACAGGCAAAGACATCAGACCTGAACTAATACAACATTTGCAGTGCTATTAGGAAAGCCATACGTGTTCGCATTCGCACACACACACACAGCATCCGAAAACTGCACGTCTGTGCATGCGGAAACGTAGTCATACATATAACATTCGAATTCGCATTTGCCCCTTCATATATGCACGTTCACACACACACACACACGCATACACACGCATACACATACCCCCCCTGTGCACGCAAGAACGCGCTTGTGCCCGCCCGCCCGGACGCATACGCAACCTTCACGCATGCACGCAGACATGCACCGGCACGAACGTGGCACGAGGGGACAGATGTTGCCATGGTGTCCCGCTTTAATGCGTTCTTTCACATTGCCTGTTCGATTTCAATCACAGTTGAGGCGGCATTTTTTAAATTCTGTGCGTATGAGTGATTCACCCATGATTGTGTGTGTGTGAGAGCCCCAATTTGGGCAGGTCGGCATGGCTCATTTCAGCTTTCAGGTCAGCTGTTGCCAGGACTATGTGGAGAAACCAGGAGATGTCTCAGCAGTTGGCACTCTCGTGGAGGTGAAGGATCCGAAGGCGTTGCGTGCCAGGCAAGCGTCAGCCTCGTGGTTTCCGTTGGGAACTGATTAATTGCCCTTCAGCCCACAAACATGGAACCTGACTGGTGCAAGACAAGTTTCCTTCACAATCCGGGTTGCAATTAGTCCCCTACAGTTTAACACAGAACCCCAGAACCCCTTTGGATTTGTCGAGGAAACTTGTTTTGGGGGAACCCCTTTGGATTGTGGACATTCTGCGTGAGTCTGTTGTCAGGGAATTCCGCGCGGATATGGTGCACGGTCCAGATGCCACAAATGAGGCCTGGTTGTGCCTTTCACATGTCGGATTCTTCACGTAGCTCGCAACAATCAATGAAGACTCTGGCACATATGCTGCAGCATAGCGACGCATCTTGTGACTTGCCATGCAAGTCCAGTGCCTCTATTCAATGTTGATGCAGGATGTGATCATGTGCGATTTGGCGCCATCACTGGAGGCAGTGCTGAATGGTCGATGCCTGAGCATGCATGCGGAGAGCTATACGTTCAAAATCCCTCATGGCTTCAATGGCCTTGCTTGCTTCGTGTTCGAGGAACGGACTCTGTGCTGTTCATTGCCGGCGTGAGCGATGGCGCGCAGGACGCTTGCAATGACTGGCGCGAAAACCTGCGCTGGGTCGTCTCATATTCATTCGCAAAATCACCTGGAGACTTGGGACATGGAATTCACCGGGATCATGTTCCACGGGCCCTTTCAGGCGGAGCTCATGGACGGGGCGGAGGGCCTGGCCGCAGCTGCAGTGTGGCAGCTAGCGCAGGAGCTGCATGACAGACAGGCGAAGCGGCTTGGACAAGGGGGGGGCAGTTTCCTTTTGGGACTCCAAAAAAGGGAACCCCCAACAGTCTTCTTTGTGTTTGTCTCATATGGGAAGGGGGGGGTTTTCCTTTTGGCCTTTTGGGAACTTGTGCAGTGCACCGGCAAAAGCAACACATTATAGCCACAAACCCAAGCATACCATACACCCTCAGGCAGGGTGGTTTACTGAAACCTCTGGATCAGGAGTGACATTGAAGATGTCAGATGAACAGGGGAGTGTTCCCCCCAAAAACGAATCCCCTCTAGGAAGAAGGAACCGGGGCGGAGAGGGGCAGCTAATGGCAGGCCAACCACAGAGCCAACGGCGCCGTTGGGTACACGTACCACATGAGGCGGGCCGCCATTCCTGTTTTTCTTGTTTTCTTCTTTTTTCTGTTTTTTTCTTCTGTTTTTTTTTGGTAAGGACTGCAGTCCTTTGGTGAAGTGGAAGGGTCACTGGAAGCGATGCTTTGTGGCAAGGCTTCAATCCTTTCATCTCAGTGGCGATAGTCTTGCTGATCTCCTTACAGATACCCCAGAAGCAGCCCGACTGGTGGATATGCCCGTTGGAGTTGTGGCGGAAGGCAGGGCTTACTTAGGGTTTTGGAGAGGTCTTTGAGCTGGCATATTTGCCTCTAACATGCTTGCTCCTTTGAACCAATCAAAAGGCGGCGGCAAACAAGCAACACGCCTCAGGGAGGAATAGCATCCTTCAAAGCCGCGGATGCCTGATGCCAGAATTGCAGCGACGCTGACACCACCAGATTGGACGTGCAGCTTTTGGCCAGCCGCCGCGCAGGTGTGCGCACAGCAAGTGCGACCTCGGCAGATGAGCCTTGGCTCAGCTGCTTGATCAACTTGCACTGAGTGGAGTATTTTTTCCTGCTCAGGAATTCATGAAATATGTCGAAGGTGCACAACGGAGAAGAGATCCTTCAACGCGCCAGCATGGCAGTACAGTCTTCATTCTTGACGTGACTCAGGCAGGCACGTGCGTGATGAGGACGTTTCTCCACGTTTGATAAGCTTTCTCAGCAATCGCAATGTCGATCTTCGGCAGAGTCGCTTGTATTGTGCTCTATGCGAGCTGCCAAAGCTTGAACATTTGCAGGCTGACTACTACGAGGGCTGGGGCCTGCATGGCCGTTTTCTATTGATCGAGTCTGTCGTCATGGACTGCTTGTCGGAGGACGTTGCCAATGGTTTCGGTCAAGCATGAGCAAAGGTGTACAGTGGCGCAGACAAACACTTTCTTCTAAGCACGGGCAGCGAGCTGATGCCAGAGCATGATGTCACGAGCACACTCGGAGGACAAAGGTCTGGTGCAAGTGCGCGAAGGTTATGACCGCTACCGAGGGGACGCTTGGACGACACGGTCGTCCCTCTTTCTTCTTGGCATCGGACATCCTTGTGGCCTTTCTTAGGAATCGGGCCCCGCAACAATGAGAGTGGTTTGTTCTTTTTGGTTTCCGTGTTAAATTCCACCCCAAAAAGGGTAAACTCTTCTGGTTTCCCTGTTAAAACAGCCGCAAAAAGGGTTCCAGCGCCCTGAACTAAAGACACCTGAGTGGACACTGGGATTTCAGAGGTCTACCACATGCGCAGCTTGGCCAAATCCTGGAAGCCCGGAGAAGCCTGCGAAGTCCATGGCTCCTCGTTGACCTGGCTATTGCGCGAAGTGTTCACAGGTGGGCTACGAGTAAATTTTTCAGGCTCTTTTTTCGCCTTGTTGAAAAGGGAGCCAACAAAACACGATTTTCTTTTTTCTTGGATCCCCGATTTTGACAAACAATCCAGGTTGGAGAGAGAGAGAGAGAGAGGTTTCCATTTGCCCGTTCGATGCGTAGGTGGCAGCATTGAAGCCCACTTTCTGTTCTGCCTCGCACAGGGGAAGGCTGCTGTCAGTCGCCTGGCCCAAAATCTTGAGTGATACTTTGGGGATGAGTTTTGGCAAGTAGTGTGCTGGATAAGAACATGTGGGTGAAATGCAGGCATTGCCCTAATGGAGCTCATGGAAGACTTGGGCAAGATTCAGACCAATCCAGCCACTTGTCCAAGCGGTGAATGACTGGCCCCCGGAACGTGGCAAGCGCCCGACGCCCCGATCGGCAGGTGACTCAAGACCACCGGGTTGCTGGCTGGGCCAGGGCGATGCGATGCGAGCGCATTGCGCTGAAGGCGCGGAGAAGCTCCGGGGATGGCGACTGCACTGGTTGACGGCAAGGCTCATACTGTGGGTGGATGAAATTCAATTCGCACCACTTTGAAACCATGGCAAACCATTGTTTGTTGGTAATTACAGAGGAAACATCACCCCAGGGTTCTTTAGGTGGTGCAGGATTTCGTGCATCCGCAGTAAGGACGGTTTTTTCATTTAGTCAATTTGTTGGCGAAGTTGGCGCTAACTTCACACCTGCAAACATGGAAGTGCACAGATCACCTTTGGAAGGCTATCCGTTGGAAAGGTTCCGGCGCGCTTCACCGATTGTTGGGCGGGAATTTTGGTATTTGTTTGTCTCTTTTTCTGGTTACCCCGTTTTGGTTGGTAAGGGACACCAAAAAGGAGCGCCGCCATTTTGGGGGGTCCGATTCCTGAAAAGTGATGCGAGGCGACTGAGAAGGGCGGCGGGTCGGTTGACCGAGACACCCGCAGCCTGATTCTGGAGCTGGAGAAGCGGCTGGCAGCAGCAGAGAGGCGCGATGTGCTGCTCAGACGCGGCTTCAAGCCGAATGTTGGCAGGACCAAAGAGGAGGCGCAGCGAATTGCTGATGCATCTGGGATTTACTTGGTGTATGTGGGTTAAGCAAAGTGCAAGAGCTGATGGAGTTGGACATGTTCAAGCTTGGAGACTGAGGCGCGTCAAGAAAGGGCTCATGCCTTTCAGGACAAGTATGTGGTTGCCCTCGAGAATCAGGAGTGGTTTGATATTCTCCGCTCCAGCTCCAGTCTTGCCAGTAGCATGTTTGTATTTATCTTGTGTACACGACACTGATGGCTGACAATGCTTGATTTGTGCAAGTTGGCCTGAGGAGTCAATGAATGAAAAGCTGATTGGCACGGAGGAGGAGCAACTGAAAGCCATGCAGCAATTGGTCGGAGGCTAAGCTGTGGGCTGGCCGAGTTGAATGGGTCACAGATTTCGTTGATGGCTCTTCTCACGCATGATCACATGAGGGTTGCCCAAAATTAAAAACAAAGGAAGCCCTGTTTCCTAATCGAGACATGATTTTTGGACTCGCACATCATCCATAATGTGATCGATCGTATTGGCTTGGCGGCCAGCCTTGAACTGAGATTGAATCGCAGATGGAGACGTCTGAGATCAAGGATGAGTACAGCAGCCCAGCAGATTGAGCAAGTCTGATGACAGGTACTCAAGTTCATTCTTGTAGCACGATCACTGTAGGCAAGCTGCGTTGGGCTGGATGGAAGATGTTACCGAGGCGAGATGCAATACACTGACAATGTACTCCTCATGATGCTTGAGCAAGAAGTGGCTGAGCTAAAGGAGAGGCTTCTAGCTGGCCCAGGTATGCCACTGACCCCAAATTCTTCATAGCCTGAGCTCTTATGTTCAGTGATCAGTGCACCGATTGCGCCACATGCACCTGCTGGAGCTGCTTCAAGGGCATGCTGGGATGTGTAGTGATGCATCTACTGCTGGTGCAGTTTTTTAGATATCGCGAAACAGGTGAGAACGAGTCTTCTCAAATGCAAGGTGCTGATGACTCAAGGCGGAACAACATGGTCCACAGGTTCATGCAGACACATATTACACTCACTAAAGACAATGCAAGTCGTGATGAGTTATGCCTTTGAACAGTGTTTGTGGCATGCACTTGTGCTGCTGGTGGCAAGGCACTGTTTGATTTCGCTACAACAACTCACAATTTGGGCCCCAACAGGCGCAAATACACAAGGCCACAAGGCTTCATCAAGCTGTGCAGCCCTGCCACAAGCAATGCACCAGCAGCCATGCTTCTGGAGGAGTCAGCAGACAAGAAGTTGGATGACCTTGGCACAAAGCAGGACCTGCCCTTTGGCTTTACATAGCTGTGAACGGTTTGTTGTCTGGCAGGCCAAACGCCTAGAGGATGCCCAGAATTCCGCACAGGACATCTTGCTACTTGAGCTGAATTCAAGCAGCGTTCTCATTCCGTGCGTAGGACCTTCGAGCTCGGTTGGACGCACTGACGGAAGCAAAGATTCAAACTGAGATCCAGAAGGAAGTGCAGAAAGGTGCCTACTTGAGATCGTTGAGTGAAGTGAAGGGTTTTCACGAATTGAATGCCCTGCGTTGCTGTGGCATCGTGCAGCTCATGTTGGGCCCGAGGTGATCTTGAGAACAAGCTCCATGCCTTGCGCTTGGAGCTTCGTGAAGGGCGCTTGGCGGACTCGGTGCAGCACGTGCAGGATGTAGTGACGCAGTTGCGCGCCTTGGGCGCCTTGAACGATTCCCGGTGTTTGCAGGAGAAAGGCAAATATGAGGAGAGCATGAATGAAGAGCTGGAACGGCTTAGGCCGGGACTTGTCTCTCTCTCTCTCTCTGTTTTGTGTGTGTGTGTTGTTTGGTCCATGCGACGTTTGTGCGAATTGCAGGCAAGCCTTGGAGGATGAGCGAAGCAGAGCGAGGCAGGTCAAGGATGACGTGCACATGACGGTCCGACAGCAGATGCAGCGAGAGCGACTCGTCTCAAGCGCCCACCTTCTTCAAGATTTCTGAAGCATGAAGTCTATACGGTCTATACGTACTTCGTTTGGATGTGGTGAGGCGAGAACAGATGGATGTGGTGCTGCAGGAGGAGCGCTGTCTGGCTTCACGTTGCCACATGTTGCAACTCAAGAGCATTTAATCTGCTAGCTTCAGAAAGCCTGTCCAGGAGCGCCAGCAATTGGGGCTCAGCAAGGAGGAGCAACAAAGCGAGGTCAGGGTGGCATTGGAGCAGGCGAAGAGGCGTGCACTGGCAAGTCCTGGGGGGCCATCAGAATGAGTGGGTTGCAGGCAAGCAGAAGAATCGGCACAAGCGGTCCAGCAGCTCGGGCGAAGCAGTGAGTCATGGGGGCTGGGGGGGGGGGGGAGGGGAGGGGGAGGGAGCCCAAATAAGCCCTTAAGCCCCTTATAAGGCCTTATTTGGGGGCCCCCCCCCCCCCCCCCCTTCCTCCCCGCCCAGCTTCTCAAGCGTGAGTCTCCGAGGCAGCTACAGCGAGAAGAGCGGGAGCTGCGCGAGGTCCTTGCAGACAAGCAGCTGGCAGAGCGTCAAGCCCAACAGCAGCAGAGTGCTACTGCGGCTGCTTGGATGAGCCACGCTTTGTGTGATAAGAACTTGAGCTTTGAACCAGTGTTTGGGAAGGTTCAGGGTGGCCGTGCCTTGTATCAGTTTCGAGCATGTGGCATTTGCACTCCAAGGAGGACTTGCAAAGAGCTCGGCGGGATTTCCACCAGCAGCTACTCGAGCTGGCCGAAAGTCCGGCAGCTGGTGGCCACCTCAACGAAAGAGAAAGAGAGAGAGAGAGAGACAGAGAGACAGAAAGAGAAAGAGAAAGAGAAAGAGAAAGAGAAAGAGCAAGAGAAAGAGAAAGAGAAAGGGGACGTGGGGATCTTTGAATGGCACGAACCTGAGTACCTCAGGCCCTGACTCTCCGGCAAGGCAATCAGCCGTGGCATCCTTGCGAGGCCTTTCGCTTGTTCTCATGCTTGCTGAGTTTTATTGTCGTGTTCCTCTTTCCCAGTCAGGCCAACTGGCAGCAGCAGGTGAAAGAGAGCTGGCTTTTCAGGGCCAGTTGGATGAGACAAAGGACAAGGTAGCAGCTACGCTGCAAATGATTGTCACGAGAGCTTGCCCGCCAGAACTGTACTGACTTCTTGCATGGCACATGTTGGCATCCCGTCGAGCACGGTCCAGACAAATGCTACGAAGGCAGAACTCCAGCGAAAGCTCCGTCGAGTTTGTCGCACGGCGCACTTCGGCGGCATTTTAGCCACCGAGTGAGGGACTGGAGAATCGTATTTGTGCCGTCTGACACATCCAGGCTAGACTGGGCACCAGAGACAGCTACCGACGAGGAACGTGCCCGAGTTGAAATGGCACTGGAGTCAGCAGGTGAGGTTGAGATTTCGCAGAGACCGAATCTTGGCTGAAGCAGTGCATAGTTAGTGCTCGAGCTTGGCAGCATGTGGCACTTTCAGAGCTCTTGGCTCGAGGCTCGTGATCGGGCTAAGCAGAGCTCAGGAGCTTCAGAAGGAGCCAGGTGCTTGGCTTCTCGTCAAAAAGGGACGTCACGCTTGGCCTTTTCCAAGGCTGGCATCTCTACAAGACCAGCTTGTCCATGAACGTCAGGAGCACCACATTTGTTTGCATTGTTTAGACGGACAGTCTCGCGCGGATCACGCCTGCCATGCACTTTTGCGCAATTCTACCCAGGAAGCAACAGCAGCTCGTGGACAACACTCTGGTGATCTCGCCAGACTCCAGCAGGTGTGGCACCAAGGGTGAAGAGGTCAAGACGGGAGTTTCCCGGGCACCTGAATGGCGAACATGGAAGTCGCCAAAGTTGCCTCAGGAGAAGAAGAAACTGGAGGCGAGCAAGTTCAAGGGGGTTAGAAAAGAGCTCCCCCGAGCGGAGTCCCTGCTCCTTGTGAGCGATCCGCAGGAAGGGCTGCGGACGGCCGAGGCGGCAGCCCAGCAGGCGAGTGTTCGAAGCGGTTCCGCGCAAAGCCGAAGCTGCGAAGCTGCGAGCGTGAGGCTGAAGAGTCGATGGCAGCCCAAGCGGCCCAAGCGAAAGATGCTCCACCGGCCCTGGGCCTGACTCAGTGACTCCGGCGATTGTCACCAGGTACTGCTTTCGGTTTGTTGCATGCCAGGATCCAAGATCGGCTCTTGGCGGAGGTGCAGATCCAAACAAAAATGCGATATCAACTATCTCAGATGTCGTATTCGAGGTCCAGTCGCTGCGCAGTGCGAACCAGTTTTCAGCTGGTGCTGCCGTGAATGCGCGGCTGCCCGGATAGGGCTTTCTTAAGCTTCTGGACAGAGCTCAGCTGGGGCCCCTGCCAGGCTGATCTTCAGGAACAGAACCGGTCACTGCAGGCGCCGGCGGTCCGCGATTTGCGATCCTCTTTTGGCCGTGACTCGCACGGGGGTTTCGTTTTAGGCGCGCTTGAGCTTTCTGGAGAAGAATTCCCCGGCTGATCGACGAGCGCAGGCGGACTTGTGAAATGTGGTTGGCGCTTTTCATCACGCTGGTGTGAGAAGAATCCATGGACTCAAGATTGGGGTCCAAAAGGGACCCTGGTAAAAGGTAATCCACACCTGTATGGTGTAGCTGCAGCGCGCCCGCCTCGGCCAGGCTCAAAAGAACAATCATCCGTAAAAACAACGCTTGCTTGAGCAAATGATACCGGGGCTAAGTCTGGCGGGCTGCTGGGACCGGCCAAACGAGGAGCTGGGCTGGGCATGAGGGACTGGGCTGAGCTGGGGGCGGGCTGCGCAATGGGGGTTGGGGGCCTTGGGCACGAGGCGTTCCCCTTTTTCTGTGAAACAAGCCGGACGCTCCCGCCTCTCATCTCCCAGCCCTCCACCCAATCGATAGCAGCTGCAGGTTTTAGACAAAATTGGCCGTCAGAGACGTCAAACTGTTACAGCGCCTGTTTGGCTCTGCACCCAGTTTTGACAGACGTGCCCCACAAAGGGTGGGATGACTGTGTCATAGGGCGGGCGAACCAAGACTTGACCCAAAAAAGGTCACGAACAGGATTAATCAAACCCATCCCGCCACCCTGGGCTTCCGCATGCTGCTTGTTACTCCGACACACGTGTCTCATGCAACAAGCCGGACGCTCCCGCCTGTCATCTCCCAGCCCTCCACCCAATCGATAGCAGCTGCAGGTTTTAGACAAAATTGGCCGTCAGAGACGTCAAACTGTTACAGCGCCTGTTTGGCTCTGCACCCAGTTTTGACAGACGTGCCCACTTGTCTCCTGACGCTGCATTTTTCCCCACCTGCGTCGCGCAGAGTCAAGGAGTGGAGGTGGTGTGGGAAGAAGTTGATGAGTAGGCGGAGGAGGAAACCGAACCATCGGAATTTGAGCGGGCTAAATGACGAACCTCCGGAAAACAAACACGGCATTTGTCACGCGCCGGTGCCTCACGGATTTGTGTGAAATCCGCGCCTGTGACCCCGAATCGCCAATTGCAGCGCGTGCGCCACGCCCTAGGGGGGAAACCAAGGTCAAAAACAGCCGCCTTGTGGACCTTGCCGCCAGGGGAAGAGTTAGCAATTAAGATTTGCGAGCTCCCATCAGCAACTGAAGGGCCTGCAGCTTCGCAGTCAGGCGCGCAATCAGTGTTTGGCACCTCAAGGTGGAGCCGCGACGCCTGAGCCCTACGAAGGAGATCAGTTAATCGTCCCTTGGCTTCTTGTATAGACAAGGCGGCAGACGATTCGACTGCCAAATGGTCGAGTTGCGACAGGGGCGCATCCCGAACATACAGTTTAAACACCTCCGACCCCCAACGCCCAAACAATTGGATACGCCACAAATCAATTTGTGCGCTTGCCATGTGCATGGCCCCGGTTGCCCTGGCGGAATGCCCTGTAAAAGCGCGAGCTCCGTTGGGCCAGCGGGTTGCAAGGCCCAAGCGGCGCGCAATTTCCTGGAATGTGTCAGCCCACCCTTGCTTTGTGGCTGGTTTTCCTGAAATGCCGGGGAACAAACAGTCCGCTCTGTTGCTTGACAAGCACTTTAAGTGTTCAAGCATACAGTGAAAGGGGCATACCTTGGTTGAAACAAAATCGCACGCGCATCTATGAGCGCGCTCGGCCCCTATGGCGCGCCAATCAGTTTTACTGGATGGCAGCCGCCATGTTATTTTGAGGGCGTCCTGGTCAACTGAGATATGGGAAACCAAGGAGTGGTGCGCTTCGATTTCCCGCAAAAGCCACCAAGAAACCAAAATAGTGGACCTGCCAGGCCATTTTGGCCCGCCCGGCACTAATGGTTTCTCAAGACACACTTCCCCCAAACGAAGGAGAGGCAATCCTTGCGCTTGCCTAGCGGGGCCAATGCCTCGCCTACAACTGCGAATAGCATGCCTAGCAGCCAGTTGCAATTGGTCAGACCAAGGGTAGCCTAGAGAAATATGCCTTGATTTCGCCGCATCCAAATAGAGTTCGGCAGAGCGGTACCCTGCCAGTTTCAAGGCGCCCATAACGGTAAAGATCAACTCGCAGGTCAAAAGAAAGGTGTTTTGGAAACCTGCAGTTGAAGCAACGCGGTCCCAAAGTTTCCTTCTGGACGCGATGGGCCCCTTGCTGGTTGGTGCAAAGGCTGAATGCACAAGCTCATCTCTGCAACGGTCAGGGTGTTCTTTAGCCAGTTGGAAAGCCAGAGCTGCAGAGCCCCTGGTGTACGGAGCTGGCTCAGCGCCGTCAGGACGGGACGAAGCTGCACCCCCCGTGACACAGCCCTGGGTCAACACAGGCCCCTCTCGCAGCGGTGCCACATCATGGCAAAGCCGAGGTCTTACATTTGGTTCGGCGCCGGACCCGTGCTGCCAAGTCTTGAGAGACCTTTTGAACGGCATCTGGACCGACGAGCTCCAAATAGCAAAAAATCACGAAAACCAAAAAAAAACACCGGAAACAGCAAAAGCCAACACCGCAGCAAAGAGGAAATCAAATGCTTCGTCTATGCGTATGCAGCGTGTGTTGGTGTTTTTCTTTTCAGACTCACAAAACTGGGACACGCCAGAAGTCTGTGTCCACTCGCACGGCCCTCCGCCTTGCGTTTGCAAGGTGCTGCGGAAAGGGCTCGGGAATTGGTGCTTCTAGTCTGGACAAGGCGTCGGCATCTTTGTTTGTGATGCCAGGAATGTGCTGCAACCAATGGATCCTGTACACCTGCAACGCCTGGTCGAGTGCAAACTCGCGGGCCAAGATGTTGAGATCGGCCGACTTTGCACGACCTTTTGCCAACATGCAGATTACACCCATGTTGTCGGACTTTGCCAAGCAAGTGGCGCCGAAGCCCAAAAGTGGCAACCACAACCGAAAAGCTACCAAAAGCGCAAGGCCTTCCCAAACGGTGTTCCACTTGGAATTGCCGGCCTCAGCCTGAAAACGAGCCAGGGCATTCTCCGGAATTGTTGATGCGAAGAACTCAGCAGGCTGGCCCTCCCGCATTAGCACGCCACCAATGCCAAAAGGGCAAGCGTCAGTGATGATCTGAGCGTCCATCGGCCGGTGCATGGCGTGAAATGTGCGCATCAGCGGGGCAACGTCCTCACCTAACAAAGCCATAATCCAAGTCAACGCCTGGCGAAACCGCCTGGTGTGAATCAGCTTTCCAAATCTCTTGCGAGATTCGTCACTCGCTGACCCACTTTTGCCAAGGGCCGCCCAAATCGTTGACAGGAAGGGCCTGAGGTGTGGGACCAGCCCGGCGACGAAGGACAGCCCTCCCGCAAAGGAACGGAGCTGTCTCGCGCCAACCACTGGTTTGGCCAAGAACTGCTTGCAAACGCCTTGCAGCTTTTCCACCTTGTCTGAGGGTATGGAAATTGTAACAGCGCGCTCTTCGTCTCGGAACGAAACACAAGCCCCAATCCACTCAACTGACTTGCCTCCTGAAGCCTTTGCCAATTTGACTGGGAAGCCTGCCACCGCCATCCACAGCAGGATTCTGGCAAGGGACCGCACAGCCCCCGCCAGATCGCCTTGGAGGACAAAGGCCGGATCATCTACATAGATCTGCGTGTCTGCCTGGCGCTCGACTGCAGCAAGGGTTCTCCCAAGCCAGGCGGCATACCGACCCCAGATGGTCGGGCTGGAAGCGCTACCGAACACCAACACATCATAGATGACGATGGAGCTGACGCCGTCTGCGGCAGGTGCTGAAGCTGCTGTGGCGAACTTGTCCTTCCCTGCCGGGATGTTGTGGAACGCGTCCCTGATGTCCACAACTGCGATCCACGGTTGTGTGCCGGATTTGTACGCCTTCAGGGCCGCCTGCGCCAGGTCGGTCAGCTTTGGAAGAAGGATACGCTCGCCTTGCGAGCATGCCAAGTTCGCACGGCTCTCGCGAAGATCCCAAATGATTCGGGATTTCTTCACACCGTTCCTGAACTTCACAACCACTCCCAACTTGTTGAGGATTGGCTTGCGCCCAAGCTCGCTCTCGGCAGCGTCCAAGTCCGGGACACGGTGACAAAACCCTTGTTTCTCAGCCTCTGCGATGAGTCGGACAAGATCCTCCTGCTCCTCCACTGCAGATTTGTAATTCTCCCACCCAGCTTCGCTGCGTACAAGCTGGTTGATTGCCTCGGCTTCCCACTCAGAGCCTGCCACCACCGGAAAGATTCCGTTAGAAGGAATAGGCTCTGAGAAGCCGAGAGGGGCGCCGTTGTCCAGCCAATCAGCCAAAGTGCGTGAGTCCGGATCCCCTGAAGCATCTCCCCAAGCACGGATGATGTCTGCAGAAAGAGCAGTCTTCGCCTTTGCAGTCCTTGCTGTAGAGCTTGGCTTTGCAGATAGAACGGTCAAAACTGAATCCCTGACTGCCGCAACTACGCTTCCGGATAGCTCTTCAGGAGCCCTGCCTGTAAGGATCGCTTGAGCTGGGCTCTGCAGCTCCGGCCACAGCTGAAGAGCTTTATCCAATAGCTGCTGAATTGTGGCCCCAGTCGCCGCTGCTCTTTGCACCAGTGGAACAGAACGGGAAGGATTTCGCATGCCTCCCAAAGCTTGGCAGTTCTCCAGCTCCCGAGCAGAAAGCTCCGGAAAAGCCGGAAGGAACGCACCAAAGCTTTGCGAGAGTCAGGGAATGTCTTCCCGCCTCAGCTCCTCAGAAAGCCAGCCCGCGCAGGCCTGTGTCTTGTGGATCGCTGCCGCAATGGTCTTGCAAAATTCAGCTGTGTAGCGCCCCAACGCTTTGGACGCCCGCTCCTGCCCCTGCTCGCCTTCTCGCCAGCGCTGGACTGGGGAGCAATGCTTGGCCTTGCGAACGGAGCCATCGGACATGGTCCATTCCCGAAGCTCATGGTTGCACCGCAGCTCGTTGAGGTTGCTGAAGTCTAGAAGGTGGACAAGGAGCCGCGTGGGCTTGGTGACCTCGCATCCCACACGACACTGATCAAAGTCAACTGCCTCAAACTTGCATCGATCCACAAGCTTCAAAATCTCTGGCATGTCCCACAACTGCGGCTTGTTCTTGGAGTGGGTCGGGTTTTCGATCCCCACCGGAAGATGGAGAAGAGCCATTTCGCAGGCGCTTTCTGCAGAATGGGAGACCAGGATGTTGGCCTCTTTCAACTGCTTCTGCTCTGCCAATGACAAGCTTGCCTTTGGCAAGCCCTGAATTCGCTCTTTGGAACGGAGCGGCCTCGGCCCGGGCGGGTGCTCTCTTAGAGGAGAAAAGGTGTTGCATGGGGTTGCAATCCACGCAGCCTGAAACACGCCTTTCTTGATGTCAGCGAGAAGGAGCGTCCAGACCCTATCATCCAAGAGGTTTGTGGGTGTTGGAGCTTCGGTGTCTATGCAACAAACTCTCCAGCCCATCTTCAACAAGCGGCATCGAATGTCTCCCTCGCGCGCCGGGCCAGAGAACAGAATGAGTGCGCACGGTCGCTCTTGCCGTCCCGTAGAGGGCTCAGACCACCAGCCATAGCTCGTAGGGTTTGAAACAATCGCTGCCTCTTCGGCGGCGGGCCTTGTGGCTCTGGCACTTTTCTGGACGCAGGATGCAGGAAGCCCTGCCCAGGTGCCTGCTGCGCTCTGCCGGCGCTGCCAGGCGCGGACACAGCCCCCGCGCCTGGCCGGGCCATGGGTCAAGGCTTGGTGCAGGCAGTTGCCTGATGCGGCCCCAAGCAGCGGTTGCACTGATGCGACCGTTTCTTGGACTGCTGGCACTTGCCTTGAGCCTGTGTGGACCCACACTCATTGCAGTTGTACTTGCGGCAGATCTCGATGCCTTTCCTGTTGTGGGTGTAGATGCCTGAGCTG
Source organism: Effrenium voratum (assembly GCA_963377175.1). NCBI lineage: Eukaryota > Dinophyceae > Suessiales > Symbiodiniaceae > Effrenium > Effrenium voratum. Next base: position 223,525 of record CAUJNA010000220.1, on the reverse strand, counting down.
TCCTTGAAGCTCTTGTCCTCACCGTTGTAGGTACGTTTGGCCCGAGCCTTCTTGGCGGGGCCTTGCGAAGGCACAGAAGCTGTTCCGGGCTCATCTGCCTCGCTGCTTGGAGCAGCCCGCCGCTTGTTGTTTGCCAGCCACAAAGTTGCCGGGATGACTACTTCCCTGGACCAGAACTCGTGGTCTCTCACTGCCTGAGCAAAGACTGCTGGCCATGGATCCGTGTCAGAGAACCCGGCAACCTTTCCCACTCGCAGCTCGCGACGGATGCGCTCCAGATGCTCCGATCTCATCCGAACATCAGCCCTGTAGATGACCCACCACGACTCCTCACCGAACTGAGTGATGAATGACCTGATGTGCTCTGAGTATGCGTCAAGCCGCTCCGCATTGCATGCTTCAATGAGGAGCATGGTGCATCTGAAGCATTTCCAGCACCTGTACCAATCGTGAAATCCAGGAGGGCCTGGCTGCTCCCGCTTGCACCACTCACCTGTTGCGGCGTTCAACTGGTAAGCAGTGTACATCTGGCGTCGCAACAATCTAAGGCCGTGCGGCCCGAATATGCTGAAGTCCGCGTATGGAACCGACCCAGACTTCACGACTTGGTGTAACCCCGCGAGCTGATCTGGGGAAGGATCGGAATCGGCCCCAGGAAGGTCTCCGTAACGCTTTTTGTACTCTGTGTACATGTGAGAAGCCTCGGTAGCTGTCAAATTCACAATCTCGGCATCCAAGGTGGGGTCGACCACCGAAGCCAGCTTGAGCCGCCTAGACGCAGGCGCTGCTCCCGGCGTCACGCCTTGAGGACCTGCAGGCGGCCCAAGGGCTGAGGCAACTGGCGCTCCTGTCGACCCTGGATGATCGACAGGCATGCCAACCCTGAGCAAGCACACCCTCCTCAGTGACTCAGCACGAGCTACTTCCACTGGCTTCAGTTCCCTCTCAGTGGCGGGAACTGCACTGTCGGTTGACTGCACGGCAATCTTGAGTGCAGAAATCGCCTTATCCCAATTTGGCCTATTGATGAGAGCAATCTCTCTGATCTTCGCGGGTGTTCCCAGTTGGTTCATGAGAGACTGTTGCAAGTCGCCATCTACCCCAGACCAAGCACATGCCTCCGCCAAAGTAGAAATGGCCTCTAATTCGCTGCCGTCAGGATCCATGACTGAATGGAAACGCGGTCTCTTCACGAAAGCGGGAATCTGACTCAGCGTGTAGTCAAGGTAAGGCCGTCGGAGGAAAACAGTCCCCGAAGCAAAACCCAAGCTCACAACCAAAGAGGCCCAAGGGATCCCTCGGAAGCCACTGGCCCTGAGCTCGAGACTGCCAGGTCCTGCCCCCCCTACGAGCCGAACCAAGACTTGAGCCAAAATGGCTACGGACGAACAGGATTAATCAAACCCATCCCGCCACCCTGGGCTTCCGCATGCTGCTTGTTACTCCGACACACGTGTCTCATGCTACAATTCTATCTCCCCACAATGTAAAACAAGGAACGCCGCAGGCGCGCGAAAACCAGTGGTTTCTGGGCCGAATTCCTGGCTGAGCTTGAAACTGGCTAGCTTGGGCTGAGTGCTTGGACTAGCTAGCTCAAGCTGGACTGAAATGTTGGGGCTGGGGCCATGGCTGGCCTCAGGGCAGCTGGAGCATGGGTTTTGAGTCACGTGACATCGTGGGCACGGGCCGACTCCGAGGGTTGGGCAAGGTAAGGGATCTGATCTGACCTCTCCCGGCCAGGAGGTGAGTTTTCTCTCGCAAACGGACTCCTTGATTCTCCATGTCTATGCCAACCGTGGCTCACGAGTCAATTTTGCTTGTTGGCGGGATGCTACCCCAAGTACCAAAAACCAGGGCCAGGCCCCCGTCCAAAGGGGGAAAAACTAGTAAGTCCGCAGCCCTCTCTTGAAGTAGGAGCAAAAAAGCAATCCAAAGATGCGCGCTCACGTCTCCAACGCTCTGGTGTTGTTTCTGGAGTTGGCATGGTCCTTAGTTTGTTTGCCACCCAAGTACCGCCAAGTTTTGGACCTTCGGTATGCATGATGCACGGAGCACGGCGAAGCAGTTGACCAGATGCCGGGTGTGCCAAAAATGGAGTGCTGGGAATTCTCGTTCGGGACAACTCAAGGAGATCCTTCGTGTGTTTTATTTCCAGCGAGTGGTATCCAGGCGCAGCGCAATGCCTTCCTCGAGAAGAGCATTCGCAGCCTTGAAGCTGAGAGGTTCGATACCTTCAACCAAAGGAGACATACCCATTGGGCGCTTGAATCCCGCCGGCCCTGCAGGTCCGAGCTCTTGGTGCGAACGACCGTCGCTGAGGAGCAGCTGAAGCAGCTGCAGAAGCATCTGAAGGATGTGCCGTTTCTGCGTGTTCGTGCGTTTTTTTTTTTTTTTTTGGGGGGGGGGGCCTTGCTTGTTTGGGGTTTGGGGGTTTGGTTGGCTTGGGGGTTTGGGGTTTTGGTCGGGTTTTGGAAAACACTGCAGGAGATGACCGAGGACTACCAGATGCAGATTCTGAACCTGAAAATGAAAGGAAAGACAGGCTGATTCCATCTTAACACACACACACACCACCTGTGGCGGAATGTGTCCTTTGAACTAGCAGATGCGACCTTAGAAGGGATAGCTTCAATTCCAGCTTCAGGGGTGTTTTACTCCCATCGTTATTTTGCTCGGATGCACCAGCATGCAGCCTTGAGATGGGAATGTGCATAGATGTTTCCGTACTGGGTCAACAACAGCCCAGTTGTCCAGCGGATGGGTCGAGTGAACATCGCTTGTGATCCGCTCAGATGTGTGAGTGAAACAACTGTGAGCCTGTTCCAGCGTGCTTCCTCATGCCACCTTGTCAGACCGAGGCAGTTTGGCATGTTTAACATATTATTAGAGCAATTCAATAATTAAAGGCACCCACATTGTCTAAAAGTCAAGTTTAACGAAATGCATGAAGTTCCGTTGGTTCCTTGCTATGCTCAGTATGGAATGAGACCGAACTTTTTCTGACGCAACCAGCTGTACCTTTTGTCCAAAAACCAGGCATCCTGTTCAAGATGCCATGTGTGTGCGTGTGTTCAAGCCTAGGGCTTGTTGAAGCATGAGCAAACAATTCTACAAGGCGCCCTTTCCAGATAGTTTGAGTGCCGGGAGAACTGCAAACAAGGACGTACTATATTGCAGCCGAAACGTGCAAAGCTTAGGGGTTAAGTGCTGAGTTGGTCAGGTGGGCCTGCAAATATAAGAACATTCTGCCTTAAGGACCGGCTTGGACTCAGGTCGACCAATGTGAAGCTTGCTTATGAAGTGTTTCTATTGACCAGTCTTGTCTTGCGGCCACCGCAACAATACGACATGCAACAAGAGCGTGTATGTGCCACAGATAGCTTCAACCGCCACTTGTATCATTGTCTACATTCCCCGTGACTCGGGGCTACATGGCCGTATGATACTGGGTTCCAAACTGTCACGAGTAAAGGCCAAACTTGTCGATGCATTTTTCTGGCATGAACTTTGGCTAAACACCAAGTGCCAGCGCAAGGTAAACAGTGTTTGTCAGTTTCGAGCGGCCTTCCGAGCCATGAGCTGCCCCTATTGCTTGGCCTATGCACCTGGTCCGCCGGCGCGCGGCGCGACGCAGCGAGAGCAGAGCCGAACTTTGGTGAAGGCGGAGAAAGCTCGAGGAATCCGCTCGCCTGAGGGATGCTTCCAGCGTTTTCTCGGTCTAGCAGTTGAGCAGTTGAGCAGGTCAGTTGAGCAGTCAGCACCACGGCATGTTGCCTTGGCCAGTCTTTTTTTTGCCTTGGCCGTGTGAGTGTGAGGCGTACTGGGAGTTTGAGGAAGGCCAGAGCCGCTGGCTGGGCTTCTCTCCCAAAGTCAGCATGCTTCTGGAAACGGCCTACCAGAATTGGCTCCAAAATCCGAGCGACTTCTGGCTGAAAGTGGGCATGAGGAACGCAAGAGAGGCATTGCCAGAGTGACGGAGGGAGGCGAGAGAGACACACACACGGGACGCAAGATGGGTGAGGGGCACGAGGGAGAGGCACAACAGAGAGGCTCTGTTTTGTGCCTGGCATCGTGCTAAGGAGCTGCGGACACAGATCCCTGCCAACGGTTTCTTGTGGGTGACCTAGTTGTAGCCTCCATGGTATGCAAAGGCTTCTCTTTGCCAGAGGTACAATGTCGACTATTCTACTCTCCTTGAGGAGGGTCAGCGCCAAAGTCAGCGCATTCGCCGCGTTGGTGTTTCTTGGCCTGCATCCGGCATCCACATTATCTTAACAGAGCTGGCTTGGCACAGGCACACCGAAGTGGTGAGAACTCTACTGCACCTAGGTCACAGCCGACACCAATGGCGAAAAGGATAAGGCGAAGCCACGTTTGCCGCTTGCGTAGACGCTCACGGGACGCTTTTTCTTTGGAGGCCTTTTGCACCGTTGATCCCGGACTCTGGCGGGAGATGCAAAGCAAGCTTCAGAGCGCGCGAGAGGAGCAGGACGCACACTAAGTAGGGTGGGGTAAAACTCGTTGAAACAAATGTCCGCTGGTTCCCTTCAGATGGAAAACAGAAAAGGACGTTGTTTCGCCCTGACACTCGCATTCTTTTTTCGCTCCCACGGAAGACGGGAAGCGGTGGGAAGCCATCTTTTGGTCAAAATTGCCGGGGTTTCTATGGTCTACTTGTGATGCCACCCATCAGGAAGGATTCAGAAAGAAAGAAGACGTCCTCTTGGGGAAACGTTCGATATTTTGACTGTACCTCATATCCATTGAGCCGCTGGAAGCTCGGCGCAATGAGTCAGGCAAGTGAAGGTTGGTAAGGAACAGCCCCAGCCACAATAGATTCTGGGTCGACCACTTGAAATACCAAAGGCTGAGTGGTTTTGAGGCCGTGGCTCAAATGCCAAAGGCCGAGGCCTTAGAAACCGGCCGGGTGCAGTGCAGAGGACTGGCTGCTCCGCTTGCTGCAGAGCGACTCGGAGGGCGGGAGTCGCAGCGTTGCGACACTTGCAGAGGAGCCGAGGTTGGGGAAGGCAGAGAGGTCGGAGAACGAAGATGGCCCAGAGAAATTTGAAAGTGACCACTGCTCAGAATGTTTGTGCTCCAGAGTTTTAAATTTTTAAATATGCCTCCCAGATTGCTTCCAAGGGAAAATGGGGAGCGATAACATTGCAAAGAGCATCTGACACATTTACCTCCCAATCGAAGTTAAAAGGGGTTGTCTCAAAGGGGAAGCCCGAACCGCCCGAACCGCTGAGTGATTTTCCCTCGAACCCCCAAATCCTTGGTTTCCCTTTCGAACCACCCCCCAAACACGGGGGGATTTTCAACCCCCAAACCACTGAGTGTGTTTTTGTATCTCCTTGGTTTCCCTTTCGCGCCCCCCCCCCCCCCAGGGGGAGGGGGGGGGGGGGCGTTTCCCTCCAACAAGACGACGACGCGTTTCCGCGTGCCAGGAGGTGCAGCGCCTGTGGCAGCGCTGCGGGCGCCAGGCGGCGGAGCTGGAGACCCTGCGCCGGCTCGCCGAGCAGCAGACAGAGCTGCTGCAGCGCCTGCGCCGCTGGGGCTCTGACGTCGCCGGTGGTTTTGGGGTGAATTTTGCCTGGAACCGCCACGAAGCGCTTCTGGGAGTGTCCTCGGCTTTTGGAGGCTACCCAATTTTGGGCGCTGTTTTGGCTTGGAACCGCCACTAAAATATATTGAATAGGGTGAAAGACAGGGAAGGTGCGGGTGCGCCTTTGTTTTGTGTTGGTACCCTTGCTTTGTGGTTTTAGAAGGACAACCCGAAGAGAAACCACCATTTTGAAGAGTCCGATTTCAGCAAACACACGCCGCTTTGTTTGGTTCTCTTGCAACAGCCGTTCCCCCCCTTCCCAAACCGACAGATGCACTGGGTTGGACAACAAGTTGAGGTTTAGGGTGGGACAAACACCAGCCTTTGGTTTAATAAGCCAAAAATGTGATTTCTCGTTTCTGAAATTGAATGGTTGGAACACACCAAAGATGGCTGATGGACACGGATTCCCATGTCAACGGTGATTCACCATTATCTATCTACTGTCAAGGGACAAACATTGGGTTCATTCACCAAATGGCCACGTTGGGAAACGGAGGTTTCTCAGCGCTCATGTAAACGATGCCAACTTGGGTCCAATCACTCGAACCTTCTACCCTATCGCTTCGGACACCAAATTTTCATCTTAAAGTGTGGACAAGTGATAGCCTTTGCTTTGGCGCCAAAGAGGAGGGACGACGCCTTGGAAGGTTCCTTCGAAAATGACATACCCAAGTGTCTGATGTGTGATGTTTTTCGAGAGAATATTTTGGAGATGAAGTTGCGGTTGCTTTGCAGAAGTTCCAACTGTGACTTTGCTCGTGTTTGCAGTCCCCATTGGCTCAGATGCTGCGGTGCTGCCCGGCCGGCTGCTTTGGGCTGCGGGGCGGCTAAATGTTGCTGCTGCTGTCGAGCAGGAAGTTCTTCTGCAAGGAGCGGGGCATCAACAATATTACATCGATATGTGTAACGTAGAGTTTCTTCTTCACATATACGTATACATCCATAATGCATTATACATATTACATATTTATATATATATATATATGTATGTACACATACAAATACACGTTCGCATCATGTAGGTCTGCATTTGGTTCTGGTCAGGTGAGGAGGAGCTGCTGGCAGTGCCCAGGGAGGAGGTGAAGTTAGCACATTTGGGCATGCTGGCGCGGCCGGGCTCCAAAGTGCTCTTTCCGGACGCAGGACCGATGGCGTTTTTCGCTTTTTGCTCGGCTTGAAACCCAAAGCCGCCGTTTTGGGCTGACAGGAAGCCTTCGAGAAGGCGTGGTGTGTGGTGTTTCCTTGGCTGGGCACGATGGTTCGCAGGCGAACGGTGCCTTGGCACAGCTCTGGAGTTTTTTTTCTTCGTTTTTTTTGGTGAAGCTCTGTTGCAGCTGTTGCAGCTGTTGTGGTTGTTGTTGCAGGTGTTGTTGTTGCAGGTGTAGTTGTCGTCAAACTTGCAGTTGTTCGATTGAGGTGAGCGTTGTGTGGACGTGCTTCGGCCCAACGGCCGATCCGCTTCCGTGCCACTGGCTTTGCTGCAGCCCCGCGAGAGCAGTCCAGGCGTGGGAACGCGGGCCTTGGGCCTTGGGGTCTGAAGTGACCGCAGGCAAGCTGAGTGTGGGCGACCTGGTGCGGCGAAGCTGCATTTTGGTTGCCGCAAGTCTGGTTGGAGCATGCTGTGAGTATCGGACTTGTGCGGCGCTTGCGCATTTTGTCTTTGCGTTCACACATAAATCATAGTAGGTTGGGCGCCAGCCAACAGTTTCGCCTGCTGTGCAAGGCGTTCGTGTTCGGATGATGCATTCGTCGGCACGGATGACAGCTGCCAGGCTGCAAAGAGCTCATGAGCCCCTTGCCGTACAGAGAAGGATGTAAGCCGCTGTTGGCCTCATTGCTACTGACAAATCGAGTTTCTCAACTTTTTTACAGAACGCACGCACGGCTTTTGAATTCTGAGGGCCTGCGCTGGGGACCCTGGGCACGGTGCTGCAGGTGGAGGCGGCGGAATGGGGGTGTCTCCATGATTTCAAATTGGCTGCAGGTAGCCTCAAACAGTCAGACAACTCCAAGTGCTGTCAAGCTTTGAAGGACTCTCATGGCTGTTGATTCAGGACTCTTGCGAGAGCAACGGCATCCTTGTGCGCTTTCCAGATGCCGCTTGGAGTTGATGTCGTATTTGAGCATGAGCCGTACGCGGCTGAGTCTCTCTCTCTCTCTCTCTCTCTCTCTCTCTCTCTCTCGCTCTCTCTTTGTCTCTCTGTCTCTGCGTCTCTCTCAACACCAGGAATCAACTTTTCTCCCTTCGCCGATTTGCACCGATGCATACTTCAGCTTGCGGTCGCCGAGGCGGACGGCTGCCGGGACCAGGCTTACACGCCGCATCAGGCACAGGAGGAGCTGCAGTTGGACAAGGCGGGGGGGAGCGATGTAGGTCTGTGGTTTGGGAGGTTGTGAGGTAGTGACAAAGGGACCCCAATATTGCGGTAAGGGTGTCCCAAACACCACAACTCAGTGCCAAGCTCAGCTTTCATGGTGAATCAAGCCCAGGCTTTCCGACCACAGGGTTCCCGATTCACGAATCATGCCTATGTCTGACCCTGGTGGCTCGCAAAAATCGGAGGACCTCGACCGGATTCGCCCGGGCGCAGCTGTCCGGCTGAAGCCGGAGCCACAGCTGCTTTGACCACGGCCAAGTTTTGTGGGGTCTAGCAACAGGTGAGGCAGGAGCTTTCTGAAGTGTCAGCCTTCATTGCTCTTGACTTGTAACATCTCTTCATGTTGGATGTTGAAGCATCTAGTCACTATCTCAAAAGTTGGATGCGCAGGTGACATGTTTTATCATTGTTGCAGGTCATGCCTGGGAGCGCACACGGAGACAGGCCAAGAGCGCGCACGTAAGCTTGCGCCGAATGCGAGCTCAGGAATAAAACCCAGAAGTCCTTTTTCGGGGGGTGGGGGGTGCTTCGTTTTTTGGGCATCAACCAATTCGAGGCTTATTTCGCGAGGGTTCTTATTGAAAGCGACGTGTGAAGGTGTGGTCTTCGCGCTTCACGGTGATGCCACGGCTGTGGTGGACTTCCTGGGCCACTGGGGTCCGCACCCCGGCCCGGGCGCTGCTTGACCAACAGGTGGACGTGTTTTTTTTTCCCCCCCCCCCTTTTTTTCTTCCATTTTTTTCTGGCTTTTGAGGGTACCATGTTTTTTTTTTTTGCTTCATTGGTTTGAAACTTCGAAAGGGGACACCAAAGGGAAGCCTATCTTGGGTTCCCCCGAAAAGAAAAAGACACCCATGTGGGGTGTGGGTCAATATTAAACCACCAGGAAACGGGCCGCAGAGTTTAGCCATGGTTTCCATTTACCACGTTTTGGGGTAACTGCGGTAGCCCTATTTTGGTAAATAGCACATGTTGGCCCAATAGGGCAAGCTATGGGGTTACCCTGTTTTAGACAACCACAGCCACGTGTCGATGTCCAGCGAGCGAAAACCGCAGGACAGCTCTGCCCAGCGGCCAGCTTGGAGCTGGTGGAGGACGCGCTTGCGCTTGCCCCCGGTTGCGGTGAGTCTGGTGGTTGCGGTAGGGGAAATCCCCCAAACGGTGGGTGGTGGCGAAATCCCCCAGAATCCCCGATGTTATGCTTCCCCTCTAAATATCAAACAATGGTTTGCTATGGGCTCGCAGTGGTGCAAAATGGATTTCGTCCACCCACAGTAGTGGCTTTCCCTTTGGTTTCCCTTTTCGGCAACCCCAATAGCCTACCATTACAAAAATACTAGGCTGACTTTGAGCAAGGTGTTGCCATGCGCTACACGAAGACAATGCGTGGACTCAGCAAATTGGGCAGTCGGCCAGGAGCCTCCTGCTCTAGAGGTGGAGATCATCAAGACGTTGAGCGAATGTTGCGGCCTGAGATGCCGCATGCTCCCCGACGTTCTCAGCGGAGTGTCGGCTTCGCACGAGCCGTATGCTCAGGTCTCACCTGGCAGGAGATGTTTGCCTCGAAGTCCTGGCCTGATTGCGAGCCGACCATTGCCATGAATGTGGAAGTTGGAAGTTGAGTGTTGCGATCGAAGGGCAAGGAACGGGCTCAACTCGGTTTCCTCAATTAATATCAAATTATACATTTTAGATAATGATGTTTATATGATCGAAGGCGAGATAGTTTGTTTTCATAACGATGTTTTAGGAAAAACAACCACAATATGTTTACACTATTTTTTTGGAGGCGGCCTTGCCAGACTCGCGCACCAGGAAGATGGACGGAAGGCCTGAGCCTGGCCTTCACACGGTCCGATAGGCAAAATGCGCGGCCCGCCGATGGCTTTGTGTCAATTTGCCTTGGATGGTTTTTGTGTATAAAAAAAATGATGGTATGTAATATATACATACATATACATACATATATTGTATGCACATATATATATATATATTGTATACATACATATGTATATATATACACACTTATTTGTAGGTCTATCTAGATATGTGTATATGCATATATATATGCATATATCTATAGATATATGTATATGTACATATATATATATATACACATTGTTGAGTTCGCAAGCGGTGAAGTTGTAGGGAGCCACAGCGATCAGTCTCAGCTTCGGTCCAAGTCATCGGTCCAAGACAGGACGACATGGCTGTAACTGCTTCAGCATTTCTCACACGTGTTTGGACTCATGTTGCGCAGTGCGTGGCTCACAGCGCAGCGTCGGGGTGTGCCCTGGATCTTTCTAAGCTTGCTTGCATCCAGATCCGCCTGAGACTCAGTGCGGATTTGCCCCCGTGGCATGGGCCCGGTGAGAGGTGAACACAAGTCAGAAATTTCCACGTCACTGTGACTCCGTGATGAATTGACATGCTAGTGGAAAGGTTCCTTTGCGCCTGCTCTCAGGTTTGGCAAGATGGGTCTGAAAATGCGTTTCTTTCACCCCATGTGGCGATTGGCTCAGAGCTCTACCGATTTTGAGAGCTGATGGGCTTGAAGCGCCTTGGTCTCTCAGGTTTACCCGATATTACTGGGGGACCCTGGCCTTGATCAACCTTGGCGGCTTCCTTGCCGACCAGCAGTCTGGGGCTCGGTGGACCTTTGAGTAAGCCTTGGCGAATCAGACGTCGGGCTTGCCATGAGGTACGGCGTCGACCGTTCCAAGCGCCTTGGTCACATTGTCGTCTTTGGCCTTTTCCGATGGATTCACTACACAGTGTTGGTTGCGCTTTCTGACAAGCGGCTCAGGAACCCTAACATCATGTGGCCGTGGTGGCACGAGATCATGCGCAAGAAAGAGAAGGGTGAGATTCCCATGGAGATGCCCGGGTACATGCTGGCTTCTTGACTTGAGCTACTGATGCACGCTGGGTGGCTGATTCAGTGTTGTGCTTTCGAAATGTTAAACAAACACCAGGCTAAGTACCGCAACGAGACGGAGGAGAAGTGGACGCACTGGCCTAAGAAACATCGCGTTGCGAAGAACGCATTCTCTCAAATGAGTCGCCGGCACTCTAGATTGTAGTTCACTGCTGGTTTGCATGGGGGCGCGCCCCGAAGTACCAATTAACCAGGAAAACCCCCAAAAAAAAACAAATGCGCAGGTGCTGGGGGTCAGAAGGATAGTTGCTCGTGTGGTCTCCCTAAAGACCTGCGTTTTCTCCGGTGCTTCAAGGTCGCAAAGGAGCTCCGAGTTCGAAGGCTTCCTCAACGTGATGGAGGAGGAGTGAGCGCTTTTCTGAGCGGAAAGGCTATACCGTTTGCGGTGCACAACGGCAGATCTGTTTTCTGAACGCCTTGTTTTTTCTTTTTGTTTTTCAGTGGCAGTCAAGCCTTCGTTGGTGTCTGAGTTGTGCTTTGAGCCTGCGGCAGCTTTGGCCAAAGTAATCAGGGTCTAAGATTGTCACTGCATCCACTTCTTGGGGCCACTGAATCTTAAAACAATGTTAGCCAGTCGTCATGCTACTACCAGCAAGAGCATGTGCTGCAGGTGGTTCACCAGTTTCTTGTGCATAGCAAGCCCCTGTCCTCATTACTTCGACTAGATTCTAAAGCGCCGCAGAAAGCTGGTCCGGGCTTCGCAGTCTTGACTTGGCTCATTTGTCTATCAGATCCGATGATTGCAGCCACTCATTGGAGTTGCAAAGTGATGGTGATGTTCCTTCATGACTCGCGTTGCTTGGCTCTGGCTCGGCCGCTTGTCAATGGTCCTGCTTGCGCAGGCACCGCAGTTGAGTTGCCTTGACTGAGTTTTTGTATGATCATTGCCACAAAGCCACTGCACTGAGGCCACTACAGAATCCTCCAAAGAGAGGCGGGCTTGTGATTCGCAGTCTGTGGGAGCTTGGAAGAGGGAGTGTCCCACCTGCTTCGATTTTGTGTTGAGCAGGTGCTGTGGCATTTTCAAGAGTGCCCAAGCCGACGAAGCTTCGTGTTCATAGCTTCAGCGAGGTGCATGAGACTCTGTGCGTTGGTCTTCTCCTCGGCGTGCTTGGATACCTGGAACTTCCAAGCATCTTGACCCGAGGTGTTGTTCAGATGTGCATGGATATTTTCGGCCCAAGATTTCGACCCGCCATGACCTTAAGGGGAGGGCACGGGAGGCTTGCCATGAGCAGAAGAAATTGCTGAGCATTCCAGTAAGCAGGAAGTGACTTATTGCTTTTGCATTTTAGCCCGAGGTTTTCTACTGTTGATGCTGGCTGGATATCTCAAGGAGGCTTCGCCTCGCAGGGAGCTGAGCTGGGGCAGTTTCATCGTCAGGAAGTCACCCATCAGCTGGACATGTTTCCACCATGCCTGTCAAGCTCGCTTCATTCAGCGCAGTCATCAACATGAAATAGAGAAGGCAGTGCATTGATTGCAGACCCGAGACGATATTTGACTCTCCGGCTTCCGGCCCCCCATTGTGGCTGAGGCAAACAGCCACCGAGGCGGGCAAACAGGACCTGGCCAGGGGACATGCTGTGAGATTGCCAGGCACCCACCGTCCAACCTACGGCAGCGCCGGCACCATCACCATCACCATTGGCACCATCACCATTGGCACCAGCACCAGTAGCACCGGCACCGTCACCGGCATTGTGGCTGAGGCCAACAGCCACCGAGGCGGGCAAACAGGACCTGGCCAGGGGACATGCTGTGAGATTGCCAGGCACCTACCGTCCAACCTACGGCAGCGCCGGCACCATCACCATCACCATTGGCACCATCACCATTGGCACCAGCACCAGTAGCACCGGCACCGTCACCGCCATTTTGGCTGAGGCCAACAGCCACCGAGGCGGGCAAACAGGACCTGGCCAGGGGACATGCTGTGAGATTGCCAGGCACCCACCGTCCAACCTGCGGCAGCGCTGGCACCATCACCATCAGCATTGGCACCATCACCATTGGCACCATCACCATTGGCACCATCACCATTGGCACCAGCACCAGTGGCACCGGCATCGTCACCGGCACCTGGCACATGCAAAGTGAATTGATCATTTAAGTGAAAGTTGGTTTGTGCACTAATCAAGCTTTGGTAGTTGCTTGACCCCGCGGACACGCGAGGCATTTGGCCTTGGACTGGATGAGCTCAAATCGTTCCCGCGCTGCAAAGTCAAGGGAGCATCGTTGACTATGCCAAGTTTGCCGAAATTCTCTGTACCAACGTCTTTGCCAACGTCTTTGCCCATGCCAACATCTGTTACGCCTCAGCAAACGCGGCGATTGCTGGGGGCCCAGCACAGTGCTTGAGTAGCAAACGAAGACCCACAGATGTGCAGCAGAGCCAGCTTTTCTTGTTTGTCTGCTGTGGATACTGCCGTTTGACTACTGCAACGTTGAATGAGAAGCCTGTTCTCAGGGTGTAACAATGTTTGCTGGTGGGGGCATCAAACATATTGACAGTGGCTCGTGTGACATACTCGTGGTTCCCGTGGCGACGCAGGTTTGGAGCGGCGGAACTGGAAACCTTGGCGACATTTTCGCCGGCCAAGACGGTACAAGAGATACTGGCTTGGAGCTCAGCGCGATGGAACGCTCTCAAGCTTAACTCTTGCTGTAGCTTCTTTTTCTGCGTGGAGTTTCTTGCTGACTTGAAACGCTATGGACCTTGGTTGCCGGAATTTCTCGGCTCGTGAGATCACACACGTAGCTGAGCGCAAGACTTGATCAGCACACCCGCCGTCAGATCTGCGTGCTGATCCTGGTGCTGTTGGCGTTTCTCTGGACGCACAGGCACACAAAACAGTCACGATGTGTTTGACTTCGTTTGTTTGGCGAGAGAACATCTCGAACACCTGTGACCGAACATGACAACCGCATTCTGCAGGAAAGAGGCCTACATCCTTTGTTTCGGGGACGACAGGCTCTATTGATGGTGCTTGACTGCAGAGCAACTGACACACTGCAAGTCGCTGTGCCTCGCGCATCTTACTTGGCAGACTTCATGCCGGGCTGCCGGACGTCTGCTGGTATGGGCTGTTGGATTCTGAGTGAAGGTCCGGTGAGGCTGAAAGGAGTGGCCAGCTTTTTCCATTCCGTTCCGTTCCATTGCATTGCCTTCCAATGCATTGCATTGCATTGTAAAGGCAAGGAGGCAGAGAGGCAGAGAGGCAGAGAGGCAGAGAGACCTCAGAAACAGAGAGACAGAAGAGACAGCAGAGACAGAAGAGACAGAAGAGACAGAAGAGACAGAAGAGACAGAAGAGACAGAGACAGAGAGAGAGAGAGAGAGAGAGAGGCAGAGAGGCTGAGAGGCTGAGAGGCAAAGAGAGGCAGAGAGAGAGAGAGAGGCAGAGAGAGAGAGAGATAGAGGCAGAGACAGAGACAGAGGCAGAGAGAGAGGCAGAGAGAGAGAGAGAGAGGCGGGGAGAGAGAAAGAGAGTTGCAGAGAGAGAGAGAGAGATAGAGGCAGAGACAGAGACAGAGAGAGAGGCAGAGAGAGGGAGAGAGAGGCAGAGAGAGAGAGAGAGAGAGGCAGAGGGAGAGGCAGAGAGAGAGAGAGGCAGAGAGAGAGAGGCAGAGAGAGACAGGTAGAGGCAGAGACAGAGACAGAGAGAGAGGCAGAGAGAGAGATAGAGGCAGAGACAGAGACAGAGAGAAGCAGAGAGAGAGAGAGAGAGAGAGAGAGAGAGAGAGAGGCAGAGAGAGAGAGAGAGAGAGAAAGAGAGGCAGAGAGGCAGAGAGGCAGAGAGGCAGAGAGGCAGAGAGAGAGATAGAGGCAGAGACAGAGGCAGAGAGAAAGAGAGACAGAGAGGGAGGCAGAGAGAGAGAGGCAGAGAGAGAGAGAGAGAGAGAGAGGCAGAGAGAGGGAGAGGGGGTGAGGCAGAGAAAAAGAGAGAGGCGGAGAGAGAGGCAGAGAGAGAGAGAGAGAGGCAGAGAGAGGGAGAGGGGGTGAGGCAGAGAAGAAGAGAGAGGCGGAGAGAGAGCGAGAGAGGCAGAGACAGAAGCAGAGAGAGAGAGAGAGAGGCAAAGAGAAGGGCAGAGAGAGAGAGGCACAAAGAGTGGCAAAGAGAGGTGCAGAGAAGCAGAGAGAGAGGCAGAGAGAGTGGCAGAGAGAGAGAGAGAGAGGCAGAGAGAGAGAGAGGCAGAGACAGAGAGGCAGAGAGACAGAGGCAGAGAGAGAGGCAGAGAGAGAGAGAGAGAGAGGCGGGGAGAGAGAAAGAGAGTTGCAGAGAGAGAGAGAGAGAGAGAGGCAGAGAGAGAGAGAGAGAGAGAAAGAGAGAGAGGCAGAGAGAGAGAGAGAGACAGAAGAGACAGAGAGACAAAGAGACAGACAGAGACGGACAGCTACGGACACAGACAGAGACCGGCAGACAGGAGACCCCAGAGAGAAGAGAAACAGAGACACCGGCACACAGAGACAGAGACAGAGACGGACAGTTCCGCACGTACACGTGCCAATGCTGTGTTTGCCAACGCCCAGGTGCCAATGCTGTGGCCTGTGCAAGTATGAGTGGACGGTTCTGTGCACCAATTGGCAGTCAACCCAGTGCACGTGAAAAATATTGGCTGGCAGCAAAGTACTTGTCAGGCGTGTAACTGGCAGTGTTGATCTGTCTACTGTTTCTATTCATTTCGAGTCTTGCACGCTTGAATAACTGCCTGCAATTCTATTGAGGCCGTGTTGTCCGAGAAGATGGAGAGGTGGCAACGCTATGAGGGTGCGCACTATCCCTCATTTTTGACAGACACTATATACTGCAACAACTCGATTTGCGTTTGTCACACTAGCAATGGCATGCGTTTTGCAGCTTGCAGACACGGGCACGTCACGCGTTCCACGCTTTGCAGCCTGCAAAGCACGCCAGTTAGCGGCACAGAACTTTGGCTTGACGTTGGCAACCCAGCTAGCCCTGAATCTGACATGGTCCATTTTCGTGGGCGTATGTTTTTGCTACGTGGCTCAGGTCGAGGACGATAGAGCTCAGCAATGTCGTTGTCGGAGACCTGCCTGTTACCGGGTATTCACTGTCAAGGCTTGGGTCTGAATTGCTTCACAGCATGTGCTGGCACTCTCCTGGCAGTTTTGGTTCCTTCTACCTCCACATAGAGTGCGGCAAGTATCCGCTGCTAGCTTAGATGTCTAGCAGTACGGCCCTTGAGTATCGTTTGTTGAGCCTTCAATTGACACGTCCAGGGAAATCATCAGCACAGTGCAGGAGGCACATACAACTTGATTAACTCATGGACCGAACCCATCCGAACCCATCCTTGACAGGACAAAGATCCGCGAAAGATTCAATTTCCTGAGGCGCGCGTGAGAATCTAGTTGGTGCTATCTAGTAGCGGCGTGTACGGCTTCCTTTTGCGTTCATGTACGGACAGGTGCTCACGCTTCGTCTCAGGGAGAGCATGTGGGATCATCTTGCCAACCTCTCAGCCAAACAACTGGCTGTGGGTCAAAATGAAACCATCAGGGGACCGCAGCTTTTAGTCCATGTTTCCTCTTACAAGGCTTCCATTTTGCGTACCTATTTTTGACACACAGCCAACTCAGCCGTCTCTCCAGATCCCTCATTGCCCTGACATTGCATTGGGCAATGAGGTAGACATCTCGGTGTACCAAATCCGGTTCGTCGGCGTCGTCCAACTTTGTCAGGTGCCACAAGTTGCTTCGCTCGGCTTTCCATGGCCGCTGACTGCACGCGAGTCACAGACTGCTGATGTGCTGACACCAGTTGATTCGTTTTGACTCACCCTTCAATTGGTAACAAGACAAGCAACATGTATTGCGGTTGCTGGGAGTTCACTTTGAGCAACATGGAATATCCTTTGTTGTTTTGCCCAAAGTGGTTTCGCCCTGCGACCAATCGTCTTTGACATGTTTTAATTATTTACTACCTCATCAAAACATGTTTGATGTTTCCATTCTTGTCGCGTTGTTGCTCTTATCCCCGAGTACTTCTGCCAATGGACTAGGAGGGGCAGCTTGGCAGTTGCAAATCTCAAAGCTAGGCCTGATTGCCAAATTTTAGATTGTGTAGCTGTTCCTCCGTGGCGCATCGCCGGCGCGGGTTTTCACCGCTTCTGCCAGGTCAGCCTGGATCCACGACGCGTCTGCGATTGGGCACATCAGGTTGGCTTCAGCGCTCTCGTTGTCGAAAACGGCTGACCTTTCGAAGGAGGGCGAGAGCTGCACCAAGCGCTTTGCGATGAAAATTATCGAGGGTACCAGCCAGGCCGGTTGAAACTCGTTTCAACCGCCGGGTTTAGCAATCCCTCCAGGTTGAGACCCCTCCTTGGTGGCTTGCTCAGAGAGAGATGCATTGATGTATGAATCGGAATGCAAGAGATCCATTGCCGATGGCAAAGTATGACTTGGAATGTAGCTGACTTTGCTTTGTACAGTCTACTTGCGGAAGCTGCTGGATCACTGACTCATTTCCTTCGACGGCGTATTTTTCACAGTGGCTTCTTTTCTCCACTGGAAATCGGACATTTTGCTCCGCAAGCAGCACGCCTTGTGACAATCTAATTCGAGCAACAAGGCTTTGCAAGCATGGAATGACATGGGAAGCATTATCGACTTGCTAGCTCTGATTTGACAGTTAGTTTGATGAATGTACATTGCTGATGATCATGTGAGTTCTTTTTGTAGAGTGACAGCCTTGTTTGGATTGCTCTTAGCTTTGGGCTGGATTTCAGACTGCTCCCACTGATGCCCTTTGCACTGCATACAGCATCTTGAAGCTCAACTTTGAGCCAATCGAAGGAAGAGACCCCCCTCGGGGATAGACGCGCATCCTTCTGGATGATGACCTGAGGATCAGCATCACCTTCGGGACCCACGAAAGCGATCTGAGACGTTTGGATCAGTTCCACCCAAATCAAACGATGTCAGCCACTGCCTCAGCTTCACGTTTTCTGTCATTCCTGCTGACAGATGGCAAGGTTCGACTGGCCAAGTGGGGTATGGCTGGCATGCTCACACCATACAGACGCATTCATGGGGATTTTCTTTTCAGATGGGTTGATCAAATGCTCTCCTTTCACAACCCCTGCCAGATTCATTTGATCCGGTGACCCATCAGCAATTTGAAGAGCAGCCCTTGGCTGACCTGCCCTGTTTGATGTTGCTCTGCTGGGAGATGTGATGCGTGGCATTTCTTTGACTCGGAGAGCCAGGTTGCGATAAAGGACAAGTTTCCACTTATAGATGGCGGTGGCAATATCGTGCAGGCTCGACCATCTCGAGTGAACATGCCACCAATTCTGAGCTATCAAGGCTGGTGATGGTCTTCTGCTCTTGGGTTGAAACACCACAGCATGGATGTGTATTTTGTACGCACGCGAAACATGACTATTAACCAGATTTGGTGCGATAAAATGTGTGTGTGCCACAGAGAGAAAGCTCAAGAATCGCTAATGGGTACACATCGCTAAAGCTGTTGAAGACTTGTGCACTGCGCTCATGTGACTTCAGGAGCCACCGGAAGAGGATCTCGCTTTTTTGGAGTGTGCAAGGCGCGATGAATCCAGCCGCACTCGACATTTTTAGACCGACCATCACCATGATTTTTGTTTTCTTCTTTTTGTACCTCTTTTTTTCTTTGTTTCTCCGGTAAAGTGATGACATAGGGTACACTCAGCAAACTACCATCAGGAAGTTCGGTGTTTCACCCATAAACCATTGTCAATCGAGAGCATATTCACTGTGGATCAGAGGCTTGCACATGTTTGCAATTGTTGTCGCTTTGGCCTTGAGCTCATCGCTAGGAGATGGCTTGGCTACCTCTACTCATTGCTTGGCCTTTTCCTTGTCACTTTTAGGCCCTTAGTCAACAATCAGTTTCGGCCTTTTGAGGTTCTGTGGTCCTCTTGGCCGTTACCTCGTACGGTGTCATGAGATACTATGCCCGCTCCTTGTGCGTTCTTGGGTATTCGGTCACACCGGAATTCGCAGCTCGAAATGAAGGTCAAGAACTGCTACGACAAGTTTGAGGCTCTGACAATAGCAAAGTCGCCCTGAACTGAGCTTCACAAGTCCTCACAGCTGGTGTGTTCTACGGCAAGTTCCACTTTCGATAGTTGGTGATACCTTTGCCGCAATCTGTGACCGGGGTTGATGAACATGCAGACAGCCCTGGCCACGGCCGAAAGTGGTGGGAATTGGAATGCCCACTGCAGATGCGTGCAGGAAGCTTGCGTTGTGTGTCTCGAAGCTTGAGGTGGGTCCCACATAGCTTTCCCATGCCCTCGTGCGCCCGAGCCTTGGGCAAGAACCCGCGTGGTGCCCGGGGCTTCCTTCCTGAGGCGCTTGCATCCATTGAGGACGTTTGCCACGCGCCCGGCTTAGCGTATTTGGCAGGGTGGTTTCCAGTTGGGTCACAATCAAAACCCGGGGATTGGTGAAGGTTAGAGACAATCCCAACGACAAATTGCTGCGGATATCCGCCTTCTTAAATTCTTGAAGCATGGTTCTGGGTCGACCATTTTCATAGGTTTCGGTTACGCAATTGGACTCAGGCTGAAGGGTTTTGACTCAGTTGGACACATGCGGCACGCTTCTGGAGGCCAGCCTCGCAGGAACCGGAGTGAGTGAAGGAGAGCACGTGTGCAGGCGCGCGTATCCAAAAACCCCGAAGCCGCGAGACGTCGAGCCATGTGTTTGGCTGATGTTCACCTTGTGTGCAGCACACTCACAACCTGGCTGATTGTCTTTTGGGAATTCCTTGCAGTCCAGGCCCACCGATTCCATGGTAGAGGAGACCTGTGGGGAGCTGAGGATGCTTTTGGAGTTGGTTTGAAAGCACAAAGTGCCATTCACCCAACAGGAAAAGGTGGCGGGGGGATGCTCACCAAATTCCCTTGCCAGGGAATGAATGTTGACTGCTCCTTTCGCCAAATTTTTGGCT
The DNA here is from genome assembly GCA_963377175.1 of Effrenium voratum. Classification (NCBI taxonomy): domain Eukaryota; class Dinophyceae; order Suessiales; family Symbiodiniaceae; genus Effrenium; species Effrenium voratum. Next base: position 203,632 of record CAUJNA010000220.1, on the reverse strand, counting down.
CAAACTTCGATTCGGAATCCGAATCGCTCAGGCGGAGCTCCTCCACAGACCCGTCCAAAAGCGCTGTCCTTCGTGTTTGAAGGCCAGAAAAGCTGACCGCCTTGCGGATGAAGTTCACATCCCCGGGGTATCAATCTTGGGTTGCTTATCGTTTTTGCATGATGGTTATCGGTTGTTGATTGTCCCCTTCGGCTTGGCAATGGTTTTGGATGGCCCCTATCTGTTTTTCAGGTTGATGGGTATTGACTTTGGATGGTTCCCTGTCTTTGCAAGCTGATGAATTCATCAGCTTTGCTTGCTGGCACATCCGTTTTGCAGGTTGCTGGGTATCGGTTTCGCAGGTTGACGGGTATCTTGCAAACTTGCAATGTCTCTTCCCCCTCATGCAAAGTTGTGTTTTCCCAGTGTTTTTAGCTTTGCCACTGTGCATTGGGCTAGCTATTCATAGAGAGGACACACACACACACACACACATAGAACAACTTTAGTTGTCCAACACAAGTCAAAGAACAACATAAACACAGACCCTAACTCAGCCAACATGGATCTCGAGTTTTTCTTTGCATACTTGGGAATGTGTGGAAATCATGGAGTCATCCAACAAAACGAAACAGACCCTAAGTCAGCCAACATTGATACAAAGGCTGTGTTGATTTGGCAAGAATCTCGAGGGTTTTGCATGTTATAAAAAAGTGTGAAACACCTTGAGTTCTCAAACAACCAAAAGCCTTAATTTCAGACACGAAGTCATCCAGCATTGATATCTTGGTGGCTCCCAGCCATCCCCTTAGCTTTTCAGCTTTTTCGTGTTTAGCGGGAATGTCCAGTTAACTCACGAAAAGTTCAACTTTGAGCGAGGGACCTGAGGGCAGCCCAGATGTAGGGTGTGTTTATGTGTTTTGGAAGCTCGAGTTTTTCCCCCAGAAGCTGAAAGCTGGTTCTAACGTCAAGTAAAGAAGGGGTGGGTGTTGGGAATGGCGGCCGGGTGCTGTTGCAGGGTGCTGGCGCAGGCTGTGACTCAGAGTTGCGCAGGGTGCTGTTGAAGAGTGCTCCTGCAGGCTGTGAATCAGAGTTGTGCAAGGCTGTTACTGCCGCAGGCCGTGATTCAGCCGTCTTTCAGATGTAAAAAGCTCAGAGGACTGTCCCGAGTATCGGGGCTTTACTCATGAGCTTGCAGGAGCCCTTGTCAGGAGGTCACTCGCTGAAGGGATTTCGTGGCAGGCGCAGTCCCTTAGATTGGCTGGCGCAGAGCTGTCAGCTGGAGCTGGGTGATAGGGTCTGTTTCGTGCCGCGCTGTCCGCGCGCTGAACCTGGATTTCGCGGCAGGCGCAGCCATCTAGACTGGTTGGCACGGAGCGGCCGGCTGGGCCAGTGCTTGAAAACTTTGGACTGGCTGGACGCTGCAGATTGCTGTTGCGGATTGCTGCTGCAGGATGAGTGGCAGGGTGCGAAAAATGGCGTTAGCGGCATGCTGCTGCTTTGCTACCGGAAATTTCTCTAGTGTATTTTAGCAGTAGAATTGCCTGATTCTCGTTCGTCCTGCTGGTTCTGCTGAAAGTGTAGCATTATTTCTTCAGGGACAGGCTTTGGCAATGCGTGTAGCGGCGTGGTTGCCGGAAAATACGGCTGAGTAATTCTGTGGCGCAACTGTCTGATGCGAATGAACACTGTCCACGAGAAAATGTGGGTTGTACGTTTGGATGGAGAATGCTGCTGATTGCGGGAAATGCTGTTGTGCACTCTGGCGGTGCAATTTGCTGATGCTCAGTCGTCCCTGCTTGTTCTGCGTAAAATGTGTTGTTTTTCGTGTAGCTGCTGTTTTGTTGCCGAAACAGCGTGCTTGCCGAACTTGTTTTGCGTAGACTAGAGCGATATGCTTTTGCAGGGACTGGCTCTTGGTATGCTGTGTAGCTGCTGCTTGGTTGCCAAAGACTCTGTTGTGTAGTCTTGGCGGTAGAATTGTCTGATGCTCATTCATGCCTGCTTGGTCTGCTAGGTTTGTAGATAGAAAGCTTTTGCGGATTCTCCGGCTTTGTCGCCTGAAAATACTGCTGTGTGTTTTCCCCGAAAGCATTGCGAAGGGTTCTTCCGGTAAAACCGCCCGCGTTATCACGCAGCCAAACTTGCCCAGGCACACGCGTGCGAGCCAATTTGCACGAACCAACTTGCGCGAGCCAACTCGCACGAGCCAACTTGCACGAGAACAACTTGCGCAAGCCAGCTTGCGCGGGCCAACCTGCATGAGCCGAAGCTTGTGCGAGAACAACTTGCACGAGATATCACACAGCCACACTTGCGCGAGACATGTGGGCGCAAAAGTCATGAGTTAGTCGCTTTAGGCGGCGCGGCGGGTTCGACCCTCCGTGCGGGTTGGCGTGGTCGATGTGCAAAAAGTGAGGACTCTTTGCGATTTCTCATCTGCGCGCGAGACACTCTGCGTGGATTGGCGTTGTCGATGTACAAAACCTGAGGGCTGTTTACGATTTCTGATCTGCGCGCGCTCTGCATGGATTGGCGTGGTCGATGTGCAAAAACTGAGGACATTTTATGATTTCTGCGGTTCGCGCGCGACCCTCTGCGTGGATTGGCGTGGTCGATGTGCAAAAACTGAGGACTTATGACGGTTTCTGACTTGCCCGCCCAGCCCTCTGCGAGGATTGGCGTGGTCGATCAGCCTGAAGCTCTCCAAGAACAAGTTCTTCACGAATTTCTTATGGCCGTCGCCCAGAGTCATCCCTCGGCCATGGAGACGCACGCCCGGTTCCCAACAGCCAGATCTGACTTTGGTTTCGCGAGCGCTGCCGCGCGTTCGAGCGATCATCGGCCGGGTGATGAAGGTGGACATCCTGCCCGCATCAAAGCCAAAGGATCGACGTTTTTCTGAAGGATGAGTCGGACAAGGAGCTCTTGGTGGAACTGGGGTGACCGGTTTGCAACCAGCGCCAAAGCCTTGAATGTCGGGGATGTCGTGCAGGTCGACATGCGCGCTGGTGAAGAAGACCGAGGAGAACATCTACGGGACTGCGCAGCGCTTCCAGGACAGCGACAAGAACTTGTTCTCCCACCTACGCGTCAATCCTCCCGGCGAGAAGTCAGACCGCATGCCAGCCCTTGGCGTTGAGCGAGGCGACGCCCTGTACTCCGTGGTCGGGGTCCCACACTTTGCGCTGGACCAGCGATCTGCCGCCGTGTGCGGCCACAGCTGCAGCTGCGGTCTTGCCATCGAGTCAGGAGCCGACTTGGATGCTTGGACGAAGGTGGAGGTGGTCTTGCACGGGTGGCGTGCAAGAACGGCAGCGCCAAGATCAATCCCGACAGGCAGTTGTGCAAGAAGTCTTCTAGTGGCTGCCTCTCGGAGCCTGCCGACAAGAACGGTTGTGGCCAACTTGACCTTGGCGGACCTCACTGGCCAGCTGGAGCTTGTGCTTGTCGATGGCGACGTCTTGCTGCGGCTTTCTGGCTTGAAAGACAAGCCGACGATGGTGCGCGTCGTTCAGGAGGAAGGGCCTTAGCGGCCGTGTTTTCGTGGCCCGCATGATGTTCGCCTGGCAACCGCGTCTCACCTGACCCGGCAGGCGCGCAGGACAGGGCGCTGCGCCGGCGACCCGGTGCCCAAACTCCAGCAGCCACGCAGCCAGGAGATGCGGAAGCCAACTGCCAGCTTCAGGGTGTGGTGGCAAAGGCCTGCTTTGCTCACGCCGACGCAGAAGAGAGGCCCCTGGTTCAGAAGATCTTGCGCCTCCACAACCAAAGACCTGAGAGGGCTCCGTCTTGCCCACCGAAGATCCCACGAGAGACTTGAAGATCTCCAACCTCGGAGTTCTCTTCTCCAAGTCGCAGGTCTTCGTGGAACACGTGCGCGTGCTGGCCTGCGCGGAGGGCGAGCCGCACGTAGAAGAAGTTGGCGAAGGCGACCGCGAGCAGTTGCTCATGAGACACCAGGCAGGGCATGCTGCCCTGCCGGCGGACGAATCCGGCAGTGCTTTTGTTGTGGTCTGTGTAGCTTCAAGCAGTACCGACCAAGTCACTGTGATTTGCTGAGCGCGTCGCGGAGGCCGCCTCAGCTTCTCCAGGCAAGACCTTCCTTGCAGCCGTGGAGAGGCCAAAGCTACGCCCCGTGGGCGCTGAAGATGCTGGAGGGAGCCGGCGGCGTTTTCCTGCTCACAGCCACGCAAGTTAGAAGCGTGATGTTTTCTGCTCGCAGTCGCGCGCGCTGACGTTGTCTGCGCGGAGCCGCGCGGCGAGCTATAGAAATCTGCAGCCGCCACTTGCGCATGAAAAAAGGAAGCAGACACACATGCATGAAACCAACGCTCACTTTCCATTATGCTTTCGGGGTTGCCTGATGCTCATTCGTCCCTGCTAACGCCAGTAAGCTTTGAGCAGGAACTGGGGGGTACTTTTGAGAAGGGGTGTGTTGGAGTCGAACAATATCTTGGATTGGCAGTGGCGCTACATGTCCGAAATCAAGAGAAACCACAGCCAAAAGTACTTTCATTTCACGCTTGTATGTCGGTATAGTTTTGTTGGACTTACCGAGCTTCATTTTCCATTTTTGCATTTGTTGGGGGAAAGCGTGTCAGACTATGTACTCAGTCAAATGGGAGGGGGCGTTCTCTTTTGCATTTTGTTTCGTCTTGTTTTCCGGTTTTATTTCAAACAACGCAGCTGGAAACGCGTGGCAAAGTGCATGGTTTGCAGCAAATGCTCGGCATAACGCAGCTAGACGTCGCAAAGACAAGTCGGACAGCTGACAAGTGACAGGACAGTTTGATTGTAGTTTAGAACTAGTTTAGAGCCATGTGGTAGGTTTGTTTTGGAAGTAAATTGGAACTTTCTGGAAATCATGTCAAACTTTACAGGCCTGCGCCCGGCATACACATTATGCAAAAAATGGCTTGAAACATGTTAGGCACGTGCTGAGACGTCTCGCACATTGCGAGACATATGGTAAACACACGCTACAGGTACGTGTGCATCTGCTTTGAAACATGCCCCATGTGCTCAATGTATGCTAGGCTCAGTATACATATGCTAGGCACATTTTACAACGCTGGCAATGAGCTGAACATATACTGTGAAAAAAACTGACCCTGGTAGACTCGGACAGAATAGTTAGATATGCAGTAGACATGCTAGAGACATGCTAGAGGCATGCTAGAGCAATGTTAGGAAAACACGTGACGGGCTTATCTACTGTAAATAAGCTGCAACTATAGTGTCCAAGCTAGCAATGCAGTGAACAGGCTAGGTGAGCTTTGCGTAGCACAATATGCCCGGGCATTCCTCAAACACATGCTGGAACAACAATTGCTAAATAGAGGATGCATACGCAAGGCAGTTGCTGCCGTGTCCACCGAAGATGCAACAGAAGATGAAACTACAGTAGCATGTGCTTATATTTTGAGGTTCATGCGGGGATGCTCTCTTCTTCCCAGGATCCCTTTGCTTGCAACTGGATGTTTCAAGACTCGGTTGACATGTTATGACATGTGGGACATGTGCCAAGACCTTGGCTTCGGCGTCAATGAGGGCTTCAAGCCGCAGACTCAATGCTGTCAGCTTGCGAGCCGTTCCTGCTTGCCGTTCCTGCCGCAACTTGCAATTTTCAGGTGCTTTGACGGCATTTGCAGATTTCGCAACCACATCCGGCACTACGACTCCATGGCGCTTTGGGGGTGCAACAGCCAGATTTTGTCAGCAAGGTTGGCAGCTTTGCGCCAACATTCTGCCAGGGGACTTGGGGCGGTCTTCTTTGTCTTTTGCCTGTTCAGGCCGTTGCATGGTTTACTCACAAACTAACATGGAACCTGACACGGGGTCTCTTTAACCAAACCCCCCCGAACGCAGGTTCCATGTCAATGGTGGGAGGGTAGTTGATGTCGTGTGCACTTGCAGCATGTCCGATCAGAGCAGTGGATTTAGAGAAATTCCCGCCGGTTGCAGGCCCATGGCCAACAGCTGCCTGCAACAGCTGCAGGAAAGAAAACAGGATGCGCACAACCGCTTGCGGCCCAGGAAGCTGGCTTTTGCGCGCGAGAGAGACTGGCTTGAAATATATTTCCTGTCGGTATAAGCAGATGTTATGGCACGGTGTATGTGTTTCTGAAGGCTTGGTCGAAGCCGAGTATCCACAATCTTAGGCAGAGTCAGAAGTCGACGGGGCGAAGATGTGTGAGGATATGTAATTCTGCTTGTGTTTAGATGTGTAGCACCAGGCTTGGTTGACACTCAAAGGAGTGCGAGTTTGATTGATGTACATTACGTAGGAGGGAGCCGCAAGGCTTGGCACGGCTGCGGCAATGCTGCTGGGATCATGCAGGATGAATGCGCATTCATACAGTTGCTAGTGCAAAATAAGATGGGTGGCGGCCCCAGGAAAGTGTGTTGCAATGGCGAAAGACGAACTTTCACGCTCCTCGCAGCGTAGCCATGCTTGCTTAGAGTATTCTGAACATTGGCATCTTTCTCTTGGTCATTGATGTTTGAACTTGACTTTCGACTTTTCTGGCACAGCTCAGCTAAGCGGCTGGTTTCACACTTCGGATCAGCAAGGTATGGCGAAGACGAAGAATTCACGTGCCCAAAGATTTGCCTGCACACCTTCGATGCCGTTTTGTGCCATTTTGCACCGTATTGTGTCAGCGTGTACCCAGAGGCTCTGGCCAGCAGTCGGGAATATCATGTCCAAGGTGCATTGCGCCAAGGTGACCCTCAGCCAACCCTAAAAGCTACCCCTAAACCAACTCTGAACCAACCCAACACCCACCCTAAACAGCGAACCCGAGACCAGCGCCCAATGAACCTCGATTCCACACAGAACAAACTCCAAACCCAGCCTTGCCTACCTCCAAACCCCGGGCCCTAAACCCTAAACAAGCTAAGACAGCTCCTCCCATCCTCAGACCTGAAGGATTTGAGCCTCTCACCAGTTTGAGCCCCTAAGCGAAGACAGCCCTGCCCCAACGAGCTACCTTCTCTTTCGACTGTGTCGAACTTGATGAATGGCGAATGGCTCCGTCGATCAAAGAGCAGCGAGAGCAGCTGCAGCGGGCCATCGCTGTGTGCTTGGAGCAAACTCGGCGGGTGCAGCAGGACATCGCTGCTGCTGCTGCTGAGGACTTGGGTGAGGCTTGAGGCAGTGAATTGACTCAATATGCCAAGCATCCCAGGAAGAGCTCGCGCAGCGACAGCTGGACAGAGCCAAGGAGGAGCCGGACAGTGCCGGACAGCGCCGGGGCGTCCTCGTGGGTTCCGCGGTTTGGGGCGGCTTGTCCAGGACTTCCAGGGGAGGATTTGCCGCATAGCAGCGCCCTCCAGCTGCGAGAGCCAGGACGGGAGAAGCTGTCGAGGTTCCATGTGGCTGGTGCCAATTGATGTCTGCCGTGCTGGCCAGCTTGACATAGGCAGGAAGGCACCCAGAAGCTCAGAAGGCAGCCCTTGAATGCCTCCCCCAACCCTCCCCTAATGTCGTGCGATGATTTCAACTTTTCCAGAGCGCTTTCAATATCACGTTGCGTATCTTTGGTTGGTGCTTGGCAATTGATGTGCAAGCTCTGCGAGCTCCAGGCACTGGAGGATGAGTTGCATGGACTTCGCTGCCGCACTGAAGAGCTCGAGCGCCGCCTCTCCTTTGGCCTCTTTCGGCGCTGGAGGAGGCAGACTCCCGAAAGCCTTCGGCAGGGGGTTTGTGGGTTTGTCTGCCTCGTTGGGGCAAAACCTGCGGAAATTCTGGCCAGGCGCCTAGATCAGGAGCTGTATGCTGGTGGATGCGCCGCGCGCTTGGCCACACTGCTGAGGCTCAGCCGAGGTATTGAGTGAGACATTGCGCCAGGTGGAGCGGACAAACGACGTGGGCAGGCTCAGCAAGGATCAGGCCCGCACAGAGCTGAGCGTCGGATTCCGTTGGCTTGCTGCCAAGCAGCTCCAGCAGCTCCAGAAGCAGCAGTTCATTGGTTTTCGGCTTGCGATTATCACGCAATGTGTGCAAGCCCTGAATTCATCCGATGAGTCTCATTTGGGCTTCTATCAGAAAAATCATCCTGGATCTAGGGAGTCTTCAGAATGAACCTTTTTTTTGTGCCATGGTTCCCCAGATAGCTGAAAGCTATAGGGGTTCTAACTTCTAAGAAAGAGGGGAAAGTGATTTGCGTGCAGTTTGGGGTGCTGGTGTAGGTGCTAATTGGGGTGCTGCTTGAGGTGCTGCTGGCAGTGCGGGCGCATCTTTTACAGATTTACGGTAGGCTGCTAGGGGGCATGCAGTTTGGGGTGCTGGTGCAGGTGCTGTTGTGGGGGTTGACGGTGCGCGAGCATTTTTGCATCTTCACGGTACCGTCACCCTGAAGAGCATCCCAAACAACACCCCCCCAAGCACCCAGCCGTCAGTCTGGCGAAAATGAAACAGCAACCCAAACAGCATCCCAAAACATCACCTGCACCAGCACCCCAAGCTGCATGCCCCCTTGCAGCCTACCGTCAAGATGCAAATTGCGCCTGTGCCGTTACCTGCATGCCCGATACAACCCGGGCGTCAATATCGCAAAAATGCGCACCCGCGCCGTCACTAGCACCTCAAACAGCTCCCCAAACCGCATCCCAACACACCACCAGCACCAGCATGCCCGCTTGCACCCTGTGGGCGCATTTTTGCGAGATTGACGGCAGGGTGCAAGGGGGCATGCAGTTTGGGGTGCTGGTGCAGGTGATGTTTTGGGATGCTGTTTGGTGTGTGGTTGGAGGTGCTAGTGACGTTGCAGGCGCATTTTTCCTCGATTCACGGCAGAGATGGGGGCTCTTTGTTGGGGGGGGGGGGTGTCGGAGGTGTTGGAGGTGCTGGAGGTGCAATCATTGCTATTTGGGGTCTATGGTGTAATTTTTCCCATGATCCCATGACCCCCTGATCCCGGTATAATTTTTCTCCAAGAGTTTCGCTCCCACGAGTTTCGAAGCCCTGCCCTGGCCGAGGGCTTCGCGGCAGCGGAGGACCTGGCGCGGCGGAAGGGCCTGGCGCGGCAGCTGAAAGGGCAGCGGGAGCAGCTGGCGCTGAAACTCACCGAGGCCGAAGTCCGGAGTGGGTCCCAGCGAACTCGGAGGATTTTTCGGAGAAAAGGAGAGTTTCAGGCACTTTTTTTTTTGAGAAGCACGCAAGTGGGTTCCCGGGTTGGTTTCGGGGGCAGGGGGGGGTCACCCCACCCCCCCGGAAAGTTCCCCCACCCCCCCCGCCCCAAGCCTGGTTTGCAAAGCTCGGTTTCATCCCCCTGGTTGATGTTGATGGAGGGGGGTCGACATTAGCTTGGCTCAGTTTCTGACATGGGCCGAATCCGAAATGGCTCTTCGGTTTCCGGTTGTTTTGCCTTCAACACGAAGCAAAAGGAAGTTCCCCCCAAAAGACCAGAGAGATTCTGCTTCTGACCGTCTCCTTCCCTCTCTGTTTGAGCTGCCGCCTAGGCGCAGCGAGGGCTTTTGCGGTTGAGGAGTGAGGCTCGTGCGATGCAGCAGGAGACAAACGTCAAGGGCTTACTTGAAGGTGAAGCCTGCGATGGGCAGGTCACCCGATGTTTCACCGAAGCTCAGGACTTGTGCTGCCAGCTTGCAGAAGAGAGAAGGCTGGCAATTGTTGAGTTGTGCTCAATACCTTTCGGTTCTGCCCTGCAGCTGCGCGTTGAGATTGTTTCCATTGCGAAGGAAGACGAACGAGTGGTGGGATTGGCACATGACGAGGCCAAGCAGATTGCATGTCCATTTCTCTCCGTTGGACGCCCAGACTGCCACAGTACCATGACGATCTGCAGAAGCTCCGACAAGTGGAGGCCTGCGACTGCCGCATGGCCATCTTGAAGTGTGAAAAGAAAGCATAGGCACACTTCAATACAGTGCAGCGCCAGACGCAGGACCCAGCGCGGGAGATAAGACTTTAGACAAGTCCTTTCTTGAGCACGAAGAAACTCAATCTACTTTGCCTTTAGGAATGCCAGCAGCAGCTGCAAAGTATTTGCAGTGAGGAGGACCCACACATGCCAAGTAGCTTTCATCTGCAAGGCCACATGTGTTGGCTTGTGCAAGCCATGTGCCTTGACTGCGCAGGAAGCGGCTCAACACGACTTGCTGAAATCCAGGTCGCGTTTGACATTTCATTCTTGCGCACTGCAAAAGAAGCCGAGGGAAGAATTCCAAGCAAGCGAGATGCAGGTGGAGCAGGTCTTTGGTCTCCTTCAGGAGCCTGTCCCAATCAGACAAGCAGCGCCCAAAACAGACCCCCCACTCCACCCCAGCCATTTGGATAGGCGGCTCTACTACGTGGTTCTACGTCACAGGCTATATAAATAAACTTTTCTAGCATGTTGGCAGAACCAAAGGCAAAGGGTTTTGGGTGCTGCTCGAATCTTTGCCGGCGAGAGGAGCACGAAGCACAAAAGGCGCATTTGTACAAACAGTCGCTGCTGGATCCATTCAAGGCGTGACCAGCATGCCATTGAAATTCTTAGCACATCACGTTATGGCTGATGCGATACAGGTGGACCGCATCCGGCGGGCACAGCACTCTGCCGAGCGACTTCAGGAGGCCAGCGTTTCCGGGAAGCCGAACGCTGGCCCATGGGCCAATCATGCTGAAGGATGTCTTGTTCCCCGTATTTCAAGTTGCTTGCAGATCTCTGGTTGATAGCTTCGATGACTTCCGGAAATTGATGACTGCAGAGGCGCAAGACTTGAGAAGGTCGCTTGAAGTGGCAAGCGAAGAGGCCTGACAGGTAGCCCTTTGGTTTGGAATGGTCCAAAGGCCTGAAGCCCGGCTCCTTTTGACACCAAGTGGGGAAAGCACCAGACATGTCCAAACCAACCCAAATATTGGCTGGGCGTAGGATGTCGCCTGACTTGGCTGGAGTGACTTTGTCAGGCCCGCAAGACTGAAGCACAAGCCCAGGTTGCGAGGAAAGCAGTGAATGCGAGGCCAGGCAGACTTGCGGAAAGGATTGGGCTCCCAACATCCGAAGGGGTCACGGTGGGTGTGGTTTCCTCCTTCAGGTTGGTCAAAGCTTCAGAGGAGCTGCGAGATGCAGAGAGGCCCTGGCCAGGGACAACACCAATACCCTGAGCTGATGGCTCAGGCACCTGCAGTTCCTCACGGACCTGCGCGCGCAAGAGTTCGGACTTCTCGGCCAGGTACTTGGCATATGGCATCCCCATGAATCCTCTAGACGTTTTGGGTGTGTGAACCTGAGGAGAAGTTGAGCACACCAAACGCCATCTCTTAGATGCCCATCGCAAGGCTGGGGCGGCCAGTCTCACTTTGTTCGCATGGCATGGCATGGCACGGGGTTTTTCGGTGACAGGGCCTTGTGGAGCACGAGAGGCGCGGTCTGTCGTGGTCTGGGCCGCGGATTTTTCGGGATCAGATCTGCTCTGCGAGGCTGAAGTGTCAGGCAACTGGCCGCGGCCTCGGGGTGCAACCTAACAGCCCAAGTGGGGTTCAAGCAAAACAGGCAAGTTCTCTCAAAATCAAGCAAAACCACCCTATTCACAAAGGACTGTAGGTGTTCATTGCTACCATTCTGGCTGAAGATTTGATCCCTGATCTTGAGCAATCTGAACTGGATCTCTTCTCTCTCTGTTCGAATGGCTTAATCCGCGAGGTCAGGTTGTGGGCTCAGGTTGCCCTGTTCGGGCCAAGTAAATCACGTGGCCAAACAGGGGCAATCCCAGCACCATGAAATCCGCACGGAAGGCGAGCCAGGCGAGCCGACTCTGCCAAAGTCGCAGAGGCGCGGCATGAACATTTTCGCGCCCAGGCCGAACTCAAGACATGTCCGAAATCCAATCTGCGCGTGTCCCTCTCTGATTGCCCCTCTCTTTCTGTGGGAGCCCGGGCCCTGATGGTTTTGAAGAGCCAAATGCAAGCCGAAGCAGAGCCCATGGGGCCCGAGTCAGACAGGAGCAATCAATCGGCCCTCGGTCGCTGGCGGCTCAGCGATCGGTCGTCCGCTCCAGAGGATGTGTATATATATATATATACATATATATATATATATATATATATCGTGCCCAAATCATGCTTCTGCTCAGTTGCCTGCCAAGGACAGCATTCGCAGCAGCTAATGACATCTGAGCTCAGCGTGCAACAAAGATTTGCACCCAGACGACCCCTGTAAGAAAAAGGGGCGACGGCCGATCTTTCCTGCTGAGCGGTTTGGTAGGGCAATCGCGAGAGGCCAGATCGGCATTTCGTTGTGCGCGCTTCCTGTGGCTCGTCTGAGGCTGGGACTCGGTTGCCCACACAGATCTTTAAAGCCAGGGGAAGATTCGACAAGCCGAGAGTTGAAAATATAGCCCTCTCAATTTTCAAAAATGCAGCAATGTATGCTGGTTGCCGGTGAAAGCAACGCATCATAGCTCCGATGGCCTTGGCTGCAAATCAGCAGCTTGCCGTTCTGCGTGAACGAGAGCGCCAGTTGGTGCAGGCTTGCATGGTCAAGAGGCGGTTTTCATATGGCTTTCCGGACATGTGGGCAGGAGAAAGAAGAGATACTCGCCAAGATTGCAGATCGGGATGCAGAGATTTCGTGGAAGAAATACGCTGCCGCTTGTCCAAATTCTTTAGCCCGTTATTTTTGTCAGACTTTGGTCAGCTTGTATCGGTTGCACACTCCTCTGGTAGAGTTTGGTGACAGGGATCCGGGGATCTAACATACCACGTGGGCATGTGTCAGAACCAGAGACTCTTCTGGGACCATTCCAGAGAGAAACAAAATGATGAAACCAGGGATTCGGAAGGGCTTTTTGTTCCGACACCAGCCCGGGAAGCAATTGTTTAACGGGGGAATCCCCTGAAATGATGGGTAGACATACATCCGCAAACCGATATCCATCAGAGGGTCCATGTCCAAGAAAAGTCCATGACTACCTCTTGACTCTTGAAGAAGCTATTAGCTATGAAACCGGAAGTTGCTTTCGCGGAACGGACTGGTTTGTCTGATGCCCCCTGTTTCAGGCAACCCTTAATGGCCTTAATGGTTGGTTTGGGGGATTTGAACCCTTGGCTCTTGAAAAGGGTAAATGGGAAAAGGTCCTGGTTCCTTTTAGAGGTTTCCCACGAGTCTAGCTGGGAAGCTGACTGGCCCTGTACGGAGTCCCTCAAAAGACCCAGACCTTTGCCAGACACACTCCAGAGCTGCCACATCCTGGTTCCTTTGCGGGGTTTCCCAGATCTGGGAAGCTGTCAGTTCCTTTCAAGTGGTCCCCCAAAAAGGCTGGTTTCCTTTGGTTTTCCCAAACCAGGACCATTTCAAGAAACCTGCAGTTGGGTGTCTCTTCTTTTGAGGGTACCTTTTTTTGGTTGGTTTTGAAGGGAAACCCGAAGCAAGCCCACCATTTTGGGGTGTTCTACCAAAAGAAGACCCCTGTTGAACTGCCGGGTGCTTCGTCTCCCGCGAGACGAGGCCTCGCAGTTGGAGCGCACGCTGGAGGCGCTGCAGGCGGGCTCCGAAGAGAATCTGCCACGCAGCTGCGCAGAGCTGCGAGGCGGGGTTTCAACCGGCCCAATGACCCCCCCTCTGTTTCCTTGACCTGGTTTGTGTTGACCTGTTGTTTTTGGTTGCGTTTGGATGCTCTTTTTCCCTTCTGATTTGCACGTCCGACTGGGGAAGCACACGCAGAGGTGCTAGCCACACCCTGGCTGCACAACAGTCAGAGGCGTGGCATGACACCGAGTCGACGTCAAAGGCGGCGAGACATTTCGCAGGAGACCGCGGACAGCGAGCTCATGCGACGGCTGGCAGCGGCTCTGGCAGAGCTGCCGAAACAGAGCTCCGTGCGCTTTGACGAGGTGCAGCGTCAGAAAGGATGACATTACTTAGTTCCCGCAAATTGACATGGAATCCGAACATGAGGTCCTTTTCAAGGGAGGTTCCTCGAAAAAGAGCCGCTGTTCAGTGGAAAATCTGAAGGCAATCATGCAATCAGCCCTCAACAGGAAAGCTTTGAGAAGCAGTTTGGCCAAGATGCGGATGACGCTCGGCTTTCCGACTTCCTGAGTTCGCTTTCAGCGGAGCAGCGCCTTGATCGCACCACGACACGCATGCGTTTGGATACAAAAGTTGCGGGAGATCCAGGATCCAGCCCTTGCAAGGCGCTTGGTCTGGGAGCTGCAGAACCCGTCGGATGTCAGTCCAAAGCTGGATCGAAGGCCTCGCTGACTTCCTGTGCCTTGGATGTCCATTGGCTCCACCGGCATAGGCTCCTCAACGACTTGATGAAAGCCGGAAAGAAGCCGGAGGCCTGGCCGACATTTCACCTTCGATGGCATTTTTCTTTTTGCCAGGTGGAAGTTCTGAGAGCTGCGGGCAGCCCAAGCGATGTGGAAAGGCAATACAGAGCGCTACTGTGGCTCCACCACCATGCCGACTTGCTGCTCAGCTGCACCCAGCACGCGAATCTTTTGGTTCTGTCCTGTTGCATGCGTGGCTGGAGAGCAGATCAGTTTTGAAGGACTGCCACTTGGGCTTGAATACATTTTGTGTGAATCGCCACTTGTAGCTTCGGTTGGGGACTAAGGAATGCTTGCCATGCAGAGCCAGGCAGTGGGGGGATTTGCGCATGCAGACACAATGCATGCAGTTGCTCTCCGCCCGTATTTCGAGACGCAAGCCGGAGAGCATGCATGCTTTGATCCAGGGGCCGGCGGGCAGTCTTTGCTCACTTTGGCCTGCCGCAACTTCGCCGAATTCTGACCCTCGGTGTTTCTTGCACCAGAAGGATTGTCGGGCTTGACACAAGCAAATGTTCAATACAGAAGAAGGAAGCTGCGCGCACATGTATGGATATATTGTTTATATGACCAATGGTCAATATTTACAGAGTTTTTTTGGTGGGGGCTGACATTGGATACACAACCAAATCGCCAATAGGGTTACTCACCAGATTGCCATGTCAAAGGGGCACAGACACACTTGAACTCCAGATGGAGAGTGCTAATCTTTCGAGTACAACTGATGAGTTTCGAGTACAACTGATGAGTCTCGAGTACAACTGGATCGGCTGGCAGGTCACTTGGCTTCACTCTAGCTACTTCAACAGAGAGACAAAGAAGCAACAGCGGTTCAGGGGAGGGACCAAAAGGACATTGCTCATCACTGCAGGTACGTGGATTCTGCGTCCAGAATCCATATCAGCACTGATGGAAGCCTCTTCGTTGGGCCGTCACTTCCATGCAGTGGACAGCCCCCCTGCTGCGAAACCGAAAGGGTGGTGACAGGGCATTCTGTCACTCCGCACACACACGCCCCTCTACGAGGGGCGAAGTTTCTCTTTTCTCCTGCCGGAAGATCAAATGCTCACACTCAATTGTCTATCGTTGACCAAAAAATCCTCCACGGCGAGGGGAGCGAGACACCGCCCTGAACCGCTCAGAAGACGGGAACGAAAGATCACCACGTTGAGCATTGCGAGTGTCGCCATAGAGGACTGAAGCGATTTGCGAAGCAGCCGGGCGATCACCTTGAGAAAACGGAGTGGCATAGGTGAACGTCTCCTCAACCGGAACGGCATCTGAGTTTCGAACTCGACCAAGCGCCTGATCATGTGGATCGCGAGTCGTGAAGGACTCAATCCGAGACAAGATGCGCTGGTACCCTTGGTGTTGCCAGTCACGGATGTCCCATGCTTGGACTGACGCATCGGGCTCAGTCACCCGCCTCCATTCACGAAACGAATTTTCAGGGACATCAGGTAAGGCGTCCCCGCGGTGCCATCGTTGAGGATGTCCTGGAGTGTATATCCGCACCCACTCCTGATCATGCCAGACTGAATATTCAAGCCATGGGTGCTGCTTCGAATCATCGATGTCCATGTCGAGGCAAGAGGCAAGAATTGTCGCGGGCTCCGATCCAGCTAGTAGATGAACAAGCACAATGCACAACCATGTTCAACCAACAGTCAAGCAAGAGCATGCAAGCGTAAAGACCACCCTTATTTTGTACGCTGCGCTGCTCATGCGAGTCTAGTCTTCAGTGAGCTCGAAGACGGGACTCATCTTGTCTCGGCCACTGTCGGAAGGATTAACGGGCCGGTAGGGGTCGGAGACCCCAATCGTCTCCAATGATGTGCTTCCACGCGATGCACGTACTGGTTGATGAGGATGGGAAGCTAGACGTGCGCGAGCTGTCAGTTGTTGAGAAATCCCTTCCTGGAGACGAGTCAGTTCTTCAGTAGAGAAATCAGCTGCATCCGAGGACCTGAGAATCGCGTCTAACAGTTCTGGCGACATACCCAATGCCGCAGACTGCGTGGCCACGCTGTGATGATCGGAGGGATACCCTGAATCAAATTCATGACCAGAGTGCGGGGCAGCGATTCTCCGATAGCCTTCTGTGGCCCAGTCTCGTTTGTACCACATAGTGACTTGGGCCTGCTCTCCGACTGAGGTCTGGTTGGGTGCATAGAATTCCCTCCATTCTCTAAAAGTATGCGGAGGAGGTGGATCATCATGTTCTTCTTGCGGCGTCCACGGCCCCGGATGAAAGATTTTGACCCACTGGGCATCTGGTTGTTGAGGGTCCGGGCACCATTCCAGCCACGCCATGACAACACAACCACGGAAAGACAAGTTGATAGGTGTACGGCTGCAGACAGCAACAAGTGCAAGCAAGTCAACAATCATAATGCAAAAGACCACTTTTGTAACACTGTGAGGCGCCAGCATCATAGTCTGACTCTCCAGGGAGGCGAGGACGGGCATCAGCTATCAAGCGAATTAGATGATGCCGAGGAGGAAGTCATTCCAGCACACATGAGGTCCGGTGCACCCGAAGCGAAAACTGGCCTCGCTATGCTAGGATGTGGACGACCCAGGCGTTGATACCCCCTGGTGACCCAGTCCCTGTAATACCAAGTGTAGAAGGTGGCGTAGGATACCGGTTGCTGAACCGTGCCTGTGGTTGTGCCGCCCGTGCTTTCCCTGGGCCAGTACACTTCGAAGTGGTGGACCTTGCGCCATTCCCGATAGGTGGTCGAGTCATCCGGGGCCGGTCCCAGGGTGTCTGGGGCTACTGGATGCCACTGACCCGGAACATAGATTCGAATCCATTCCACACTCGTTCCTGCTCGACCATTGACGATGTCATAGTCAAAATAACGAGGTAGGACCCATCGTGCTGCACCCTGCACTGTACTATTGAACATTTCAACCCAACAAGCTGCTCAAAGTTATCACGGAAAGCGGCGGACACACTGAAACGACATGCACAGCACCAAGCAAGACAACCCAATGTGAGCACACAGACAAAGCAAGCACAACCGCATCTTTGTCCAACATGCTACTCAAGCGTCAATCCGACTCATTCCAAGGATCATGGAATGGCGGCGGTGACGGTTCCCGCCACGCCCCATCCGGTACCGACGAGCCCACCGAGGACTCGACGTCTGCATTGACGAGCGTCGCAAATCCGATGGATTGTACAGGAGGTCCAAGTCGTTGGTAAGCTCGTGTTTGCCAGTCTCGGTACTCCCACACGTGGTAGGACACATAGGAACTGGGCGTGGCTATAGGATCCATTGTGGTTCCACCGGTGCTGTCTTCAGACCAGTGCACTTGGAAGTGATATGATCTGCGCCACTCCCGGTACGTGGAAGCGTACAGTGGATCAGGAACAGGCGCCTCATCGGGAACGGGCCTCCAAATGCCCGGAGAGTAAATTCGAATCCATTCAACTCCTCTATCGATCTGGTACTCGAAATACTGGGGGTTCATAGCAGCAATACGGGCTTGCGCGACTGTTGAACCAATCGAAAGTCTGCGGCAAGGACACACATGCATTGCCAACCGCACATATACGCTGAAGAGTGAGGCAACTTTTCAAACACAAGGTGAAACGCAGCAACGAGGTCGGACATGTCAAACTCCTAGCTTTCACTGTCGTTGATGTCGCGCACACCTGCAATGATAGTGACCTGGCCGTCGACGAGCACAAGGGGAAAGACATTTCCGTCCATGGCGCAGGATGGCGTGACAGTAATGCTTGCACGCCGCCGAGGGGGATTGCGACGGACGGCCAGCACGTTTGGAATAAAACACTGTAAAGGGCCGTCGAGATCGCCGCGGCGCTGAAGCTGATGCTGTCCGAGATCGTTTGGACGAGCGCCCTGGACTGCGTGGTTCTTCATCACGGGAGGGGTCACTGCTGTGGATCGAGCGGCGTGTGCGCTGCGATTTCGAAGAGGTAGGGCAGGATTGTCCGCGAGGGGCTGAGATCGAGGGGCTGCGTACCGAGGGCATAAACTGTGGGTGAAGAATCACCGGTGGTGGTGGTGGTGGTGGAGGAGGAGGTGGAAGAAGCAATGGCAAACTTGGCGGGGGCGGAGGTGACGTAGTTAGCCGAATGGGTCTGTCGAGTAGAGCCCCGGGTCCATGAAATTGTAACCACGTCGGCTGCGCTCCATGGGTCCAGGTAATGTACGTCTGTACAACTTGTTCCGACATGATTTGAGCAACTCTGGCAAGACATCACAGCATGTCAACGACATCTCACAACATGACAAGCAAGATTGAGTCACATGCGAGCAAGCAAATATCATGTGATCAACAACTCGAATCGGACACACCGCCGCTGCTTATCATTTGATCCATCAATGGTCGTTGCTGCATTTGTCGGGCATGTTGCTAGCCGCGAGCTTCAAGTTGTTGATAGACCTTCCATGCCTGCTTGACTTCCTCAATCGGCTTCTGAAGAAACCGCGCAATGGTCTTATAGGTGGGCCTGGAATCTTTATCCTTCTTCCGTCTCACCATTTCATCCAGCTCACCCTGTGTCCATGCCGTGAAAGGTTCACGGTACGCATTGCGAAGTGCAATGGTAAATTCTTGTAGAAGTTCTCGAGGACCATGGACCACCGTCGGCGACGGCCGGAACGACGAGGCACCTGGATGCGGATGTATCGAACCATCAGAATCCGAATCAGGTGTCGTAGGCGTCGTTTGTCCTGGCTCTCGTCCACCGTGTGTCGCGAAAGGAGCAAGAGGACGAGGAGGTGGTAGTCGATCCAACATCGATTCAGGCCGAGCTCCCGGATTGTGGTCACTAGCATCACGATGTGTCGCTCGAGGCGGAGACAAAGCCGGTATATACCAGGTAGATGACGTGTCCAGCGGTCGACCTCGAATGCGTGCGGGGGATCGAGATCTGTCAGATGAGGGGTGCTCCGTGATGATGCGGGGCCGCAACCCATGTCTGGAGTTTCTTGGTGCTCTTGGGGTCACCACCGTGTCAGTCGGACGACCGCGCTCCGTCATCAAGGCAAAGTTCAGGGTGTTCAAAGCTGTCGCCACTTGGGATGCAAGGACATTGAGCACAGCCACCAGGTTATTCACAAACTCAGCTGACAACTGCATGGCAACCGATCAAACCACAAGGTCAACTCAAGCAAAGCTGCAAAGCGATAATGCTGCGGCATGACAGAGATAAGGTAAATGCAAGCATGAATGTAGCAAACGCTGACGTACTTTTGTCGCTGTTGCTCCGTCATCGTTCATAGGGCAGACCAGACGGTCTGCAAGCTGGCGTCGCCTTAACTGCCGGTGGATACTTAGGAGTATAAGCATGACGGCGGGCCACAGGAACTGCATCAACAGGACGGTCTGGGAGCCGTCGATGATGGCTGCGGGATCGTCTTCGATGCTGCTCTCGATGCCTAGATCTTCGCCGTCGTCTGTGTTCCCAGGAAGTGCTGACACTCACCGTGCGTGCGTGAGCAGGGTGCTCCGCACGGCTATCCGTGGTGGCCACGAGAGTGACCGGCGTTGCCATGTGGTCAGGTCTGACCGATGTTGCTGGCAAGTGCGGAGGCGCCGTGGACGGCGGTGGCAGCGGCGGGGGGTGAACTTCCGGAATCGGTGGTGGTGGGGGCGGCTGTGGATGTCGCTGCTGTCCCTCAAGACGCTGGAGTCCCGCCAGAAGTAAACTGATCTGCGATGACATAGCGAGTAGCATGTGTCGACAATCGCGTAGCAGATCTCCATGATCCATCACAATCCCGGAAAGACGAGACAACCAGGGTCAAATCCACCAGAGATGACTGAAAGCGGCGACGGCAAGCAACAGAAGGCACACAACCAATCATGCAAGCAAGACCATAAAAGGAACCATCAAAGACAACCATGAGCCGCGGACAACACAATGCGTTTTTCCGGAAGAGGAGCGTCATGATGTACATCATGAAAACCAAACATAGCACTCACCACATCGGGTCAGCAGCAACGGTCTTGTACTGGCAAGCCACCATGGTTCACCAGAAGATGCCCATGTAGCTGGGCACTGCGATCGAAGATCTTAGTTTCCACCTGCCATCCTTGGCATGAATGCAGTCATAGTAGTGGGAGGCTGCTATGTCCGCGTACACGCCGCCGCGGGGTATAGTGCAATGCTGTTGTCGGAGACGAGCAGAGCCACCAATGCACACCGGGCGGTCCGTCCGGATTCCACCAAACTGCGCAGCTGATTGGATTGCCGCTTCTTGAGACTGGAGGCTGCCTCTGCAGTAGAATCCCATCGGCGGCAACCAGACTTCGTTCCAGTTGGAGCACTCACGATTGGGGGAAGGGTGTTCTTGCCACTTCGAAGGTCGGATCAGTTCCTCATCACGCAGGATTTGCATGGCAGCCTGTACGTTGGTGTTGTGGGACCAGAAAAAGGTGGACTGCGATTGAGTCCGTTGCTTGTCGGGCAACAATCGGCGTGGCTCAAATGAGAAGATGATACCAAAGAGGTTCTTCTGCGAGTTCTTTTTGTCCGCGGAGAAGTGGTGAAAGGTCCGCGTGGTTCTGCTGATATATGGCCACTTCTCCTCGCAAATGCCGAGCTGGACGATGAGTTGCTGAGGTAGTGAGCGCCGCGAGATCTGGAAGTAGTCCGAAATGTCTTTGAGCACTTGCTCCGTCCAGCGTCCCGGAACTCCATGTGGTGGCTGAGCAAACGGAAACTCTGAAATTGACTTGACCCTCTGTTCATCTTCGATGATGCTGCGGCGGTGCGGCATGAGGCTCCTGTAGACCGACTCCCAGGATTTCTTCAACAGCTCCGGTTCAGGAAATACCAAGGCGGCAATCGACGGCAAGGTGTAGTAGAGGACATCGTTTACTTCGATGGCGATCTCCTCAATCCGGCACCCAGTGCGTAGCTTGAAGCGATGAACCCCCAAGTCAGGTACATGCCGACGAACTGAGAGAGGCACCAGCGCGATGCGGTTCTCAGAAGGACTGCCACGAGCAGGAGGAAACGGAGGCGAGCGTGGTCTCCTTTGATCACTATGGGCGCGTCTGCCATCACTCCTCCATTCACCCCAATCCTCTTCCTCATCCGAGTGCCCTTGCGGGCCCGGTGTGAGCTGGATCCGCGGAACTCGTGACCGAGGTGAACGCGATCGGGGCTGCCCAGTGAGCGCTGGCACGTCACGTGACGAGCCGTGGGATTGCACACTTTGCTGGTGCGCTATGCCGTGAGTCCGAATGAACATTTGGATCTCATTGCCGTTGATGAAGTTGGGGAGGTGCTCGAGTGTCACGCGGCTCGTGGTTTGTACTGAGCCGTCAGAACGCAGAAGGCTAGTGACCATATATTCCGCCATGGTTCTGAGCCAGCTACATGCAAACAAAGCGCAATGCAACAACACGCAAGCAAATGGCAGTCCCAAGCATGCATAAGAAGAGACAGAATGACAAGCACACATGCGGATTTTGTCCCAAGTCTACGGCGAACATCCCGCAGAAGGTGAGATTCGAAACCTTTGGCCTCATAAAGGCGTTTGAGAGCGTCGAGCCCATGTTGTTGTTGAACCGCCGGTTGCGCACCACGTATGATGAGCCATGAGCGAGAAGACCAAGAAGAATAAGTGAACATCCGATCATTGGCACTCCGAATTCCTTTGATTTGGGAGGGATGATCAGGTAGCTGCGGAGTAATAGTTCTGGAGGAAGAATCACATCTGTAACCCAGTACTTTGTCGTCATGTTGAACTTCAAGCATCACTGGTGGGCGATAAAATTCCAGGGAAAGAAAGTTCATGAGCACGGGTGAGTGTGGGGCCGAGTCACGAAGGAGAATGAAACGATTGTCGACGTAGCGCTCATGCCAGATTACACCAATGTCGGGCATGCAAAACCGCAGAGAAATCATGGTTTGGTGCCAAAAGAAATCTTCAACCGTAGCAACCAAATTGCACAACGGTGGCGCGGCTGGTGATCCCATAGCGACTCCTCGTTCTGGGCGGAACAAGTATCCGTTGATCTCGAAGTGACTGTTGTCAATGACAAAGTCGAGGAGGTGCCGGAGATCTTGTTCACGAAAGATTCGAGGGACCTTGGTTTGACGGCGCCACTTTCCTTTGAACATACGGCGTCGATGGTCTGACTTGACTTCGTACACGGACCATTGCGAGGAACTGCGAAGGCCAACAGCTTGATCATATCGATGGAGAAGCACTTGAAGCGCCTGATGGAATCGTTCCGTAGGAATGGACGTGAAGAAGCCTGACAAGTCTTGCGACACCAGGTGGATGTACTCATCAGGATCTGCTTTTGACAGTGCTTCCCACAGCTGCTGGACAAGTTCTTGTACCGGGAGTTGACCTGCAATGTCGGGGAAAGCCGCCTTGGTGAGTTCAAATATGAGCGCACCGAAGACCGTGAGGAAGGGAGCTGCCCATGTGCGAAAGAATGAAATGATGGGTCGAGCTTTCTGCCAGTCCTTGGTCGGCTTTGGAAGGATGCGCGCTGTGGGCAACGGTGCTTGAAGGCGAAGTCCCCATGCGTATCGTTGACGTAGGAGAGAAGGTACCGTGGTTACCACTTCAGAGCGAAACGATGCTGCGGATTCGCGGCACAGTGAGAAAACGTCCCCCGCGCAGAATGTCTTCTGCATCAATATGGCAAACAGGGAAGGGCACACTACATGTGCACGGGAGGGAAAATGATCCGCTGGGATAACTACCCATGAAGACAAAGAGGCCACAGTGCGTTGCAACGATGTCGATGACCAATAAGCCCGATCTTGGAGGTTGATCCGATGAGTCTCTATGAACTGAGCCACGACCGGTTGTAGATCTGAAAGTAGATCGGAACCATGTACATGCCAGCGTCGAGCAAGTTTGCGAAGTTGCGCGGTGAAACGTTGATGCAATAAGTCGACATCACCGAAAAACTGATCCTTCATTGAGGCGGCCATGATTTCCACGTTAATGTCCGCATTGATGCGAGAAAAGTCATCCACCATTACTGCGTGACCATGTGCACGGAGTAGATGGGGATCATCGATGTCCAAACAGCGACACGGAAAGGATGTGTCAGGCGTCCATTTGCGCTGCCATGTGCGATAGTTGTATATCTTGTCGCCCAATGTGGCGCTGCGGGTTTCCACAACCCGGATCTTCGGAATGAAAAGAGAAGGGAACAGATCCCGATGGGAAGCAATCCAACTTTGTAACCATGTGCCAAGTAGAGCTTTCCAATTTTGGACATGTAGCGGTGGCAAAAGTAGCTGTGTCAAGGTGGAGGGTGGTTGTAGCCGTCGTTTGCGCAGTACCTGGGCGAGGAGCTTCTGGGCCTTGGAGCGGAAGGGTTCGTTGACGAAAACTGCGAGCCGCAATAAATAGTACAGCTGAGTGGGAGGGAAGGCGGCCGACAGTAGGTCACGCATGACTTGGAACGACGCTCCTGTATTCGATCCCAGCTGATAGAGAATCGAGTAGTGGGCTTGAATGTCGTCCAGTGCGTCAGGTCGTAGTTGTCGTTGTAGATCCGGATGTAGTCGTCGTCGAAAGCGCTTGTGCAAGCCGAGGGAAGTGGGGGATGACAACGAGTGGCGTCGAAAGTCTACAAGGTGTTCCCGGAAGCCCACCTTGCGCAAGATTCTGTGTACCCAGGGCGCATTTAAATGCGGGCGTAGCAGGTATTGCCATTTGCTTTCTTGGACCCACACCGAGGATACTGGAAGTTTGATTTCAACTGGTACAGCACAGTAGAGCCAGTAGGTGTTGGATCGTTTCCAGTAGTGAAGCGCCGGTTCAAAGAAGGCATGTCGTCCACGAAGCAGTTGTAGAAATTTGCGACTGCGTGAGTGTTCACGACGTAGCACATCCTGATCAGTCGCCCCAACATAGTATGGTGTGTGCCATGGGGAAAGGCGAATGTAGACGCACGGTTGTTGGTGATGACCTGGATCATATATGAAGTCATAGAGGTCAGGAAATCGCGCCCTCAATGAGCGTAGATGTCGCGTGTCAGCGAAAGTCGAGTGCATGATTTCACACAAGAGAGAAGTCTTGTAGAAGTGGAGGACTTCAAAGAACGGCGGGAAGTAGCCGTGATCTTGTGAAATAAGACGTTGTAAGAAACTGATCAATAAATAGGCTGCGCACCGACATCTGTGAAGCTCATATCTGTTAGCCACGGTGTGATTAGAGCTGGACATAGCACGATTCGGAATCTGAAGGGCTATCCGGACCACAACTAAGACCTCGAGGATGAGACCCAGCCACGGTATTTGTGTGATGGATTCGTACTCCTCAATTGGAATCGACGGTGGTGGTAGTCCAGGAAAACAGTAATGCCAGCACGTAGAGAATATGGTCAACGAGTGCAGAAGGTCGTCCAGCGACTGCCATTGTGCTACATCATCATAGATTCCGCAGTGACGAAGTTCATCCAACATGATGAGATGCAACCAACGAAATCTACCACAAGGCGGCGACATGAATACAAGCATCACAGTCAATCACACAAGAAGCAATGCAAGAACAAGCAAGTACAAGATCAATCAGGTGCAACGCAGACACATGACGTGCGAGTTTTCACCTGGACTCATCCGTGACATTGTTGCCGCTCCGGGCTCATATGAGAACGAAGAGCATCATGATGCTTTCTCATCCACAGAGCAGGCGAGCGGTCACGATGAGGTGACTCAATGCCTTCTCAGTGAGTTTGGTAAGATAGCCGGGCTCCAATCCCCATGAAGCCGCCATTGCCCCGAGAGTGGGAGCATCGCCTTTCGGCATGCGTTGCTTCGCCTGAAGAAGTTGCGTCGCCATAGAATCTAATGACTTGTTGCCGTTGAGCCGGGACGGGTGATTGGCCCACTTAACCAGCGAAGCCAAAGTGGTTGTTGTGGGTGCTTGCTTGAGGAAAAGGCGTGGTTGGTCGCTGGTCCATGTGTAGCACTTGACAACTTCCTCCGGCGTGCTGTGCATGGTGAGCAATTGTGACGCCGCCGGTTTGGACGGCGGTGACGACATTCCGTGAAGAGACTGCATGATCCGAGGTTGCACCACGCTATCAAACGACTTGCCATCCAGGGCGGCCGCGCTGGCTGTGGGAAGGGAGCTGGCAGGTGACGAGGATGGTGTGTGGTTGACCGGTGGTGGTGTAACCAACTCTGCATCATCCTTCTGGTTTGTCATCGTGGGAGAAGTCGATGCACGAAGCGATGCGGAATACTGAGCCTGGAGAAGTTCGTGAGCACGATTCAAATCATTGAACTTTTTGACCATGTCATCGGTCTGGGCAGCGGGTGCGAGAGAGGTGTGATGTTGTTGAAGAAATTGAAGTACCAAGTTGGCCAAATGGTCATGGACCTTGATGCGCTGATTGAAGTCATCAATGTTGAGACCCATTGTATTGGCAAGGTCCTTCTCCAGGGTGAGCAGGTTAAGTGACTGCGATCTTCGCAGTAATTTGGAGCAGGTACTCCAGAGCAAGGCCTCGGTGCGGGTGCGAAAGCCTTCCCACGTCACGAAGCGGCCGTGTGCAAACGGCCGGAGGAGCCAGTTGGTGAGGCCCCCGTGGATAACCTGAACCAGGCGAACGTCTCTGATGTCCATGCCGGACATGTCGCGAAGGTTGCCATGCGGATTGTTGGCAACAGTCATGGGCAGGCTGAAGTTGTAGAGCTGGTTGACATCAAACATGCCGTCTCCTGGTGTCCAGTCAGGCGATGGAGTAAGCCAGGCTTTCTGAGGACGAACCGGTAGGGCCGCAGGAGGTGCAGGTGAAGGTGTAGGTTGGGAAGTAGTGACCGGTGGTGGCATCACTGGTGGCATGAACTTGGATGGCGTGGGATCAGGAGGGATTGGCATCATGTAGTTGATCGCCGGGTATTGGAACTGTTGTGTGGGGTTGTGAGTCGATTGAAAATTGGTGGGCATCATCGGAAAGTTGTTAGCAGCGTTGTAGCCGGAGTTGTGCTGCCATGAGACCAAGTTGTTCCAATCCATGTTCTCCGCGACCTGGTTGTCATTGTGCTCACGTCGGCGTGCTTTGTGAGCTTGAGGGGACGGACTCCGATCACGTCTGCGTCGAGTCCTGGATCTATCACGGTCATCCCGTCGAGACATGGTGACGCAACCGACTCTGAATTTGCGCACTTCCTCCTTGAGATACTCAGACTCGAAAGCGTTCAAATCAATGCAAATGCAAGTTAGCAGCCCTCAACTGCAATGGTCACTCGACATGCGCAAGGGAAGCAAATACAAGTCAGCAATCACCAACCACAGTGATACGAGCAACGAGTTCAACCAATGGTCAAGAAATGCAATGAAAATCGGCAGCTATCCGCTGTGGTGAGACGTCGCTATGAACTGACGGCTTTCTTCCCTTTAGTGAAACCTCGTTCCTGGTTAAATGTGAAATTCCGCTGTTCTATGATAAGCACGTTGAGGTCAAATTTTCCGACAGAGCCGGCCCGGGGTCACACAATGGGTACACCCGAGGATTCCCCACGAATGGGGTGTACACAAATGAACTCCAGATGGAGAGTGCTAATCTTTCGAGTACAACTGATGAGTTTCGAGTACAACTGATGAGTCTCGAGTACAACTGGATCGGCTGGCAGGTCACTTGGCTTCACTCTAGCTACTTCAACAGAGAGACAAAGAAGCAACAGCGGTTCAGGGGAGGGACCAAAAGGACATTGCTCATCACTGCAGGTACGTGGATTCTGCGTCCAGAATCCATATCAGCACTGATGGAAGCCTCTTCGTTGGGCCGTCACTTCCATGCAGTGGACAGCCCCCCTGCTGCGAAACCGAAAGGGTGGTGACAGGGCATTCTGTCACTCCACACACACACACAAACACATACGCTGGATTTTGGCCATGCCTCATTTATATATATATATATATATATTATGCGTGTGTATACCTATTATGCTGGCCATGTAGTTTATGTTATTTGCTCGCTCCGCGCTTTAGTCACCTTTCCGACTTGTTGTCATCCATTTGTTTGAAGCGCGTCCGCGCGCGGAATCAGGATAAAGCCAACACTGGTTGAGGCAACAAGACGGAGGGGGGGGGGGGGTGATAATTCTGTGGTTTCTCCATGACGGGATATATGATGCTGGGTTCCGCGTTCCGCCTTTCTCATAGCGCACCACGCCAAAGCGCACTTAGAGCAAATGTGTGTCGTTGCGTATGCTCATTATGTTGCACATTCCCTGATAGCAAGGCGGCACCAGTTTCACAAGCAATTCTTTATGCTCAGGATATGTGGTTGGTGGCCGCATACTATTGTGACATGTTGTGACCGTAGGTCACACTTTCATTGAACCGGTTGCTTAAATCCATCATGTCAGTCATAGTTGTTTTTGCTGGACACAATTCTTTGGTCACTTACCACCTGCTCAGTATTTTGCCAAGTCGCTCATTCGCGTGATTTGATTTGTTCTGCATGCTTGCTGCTGCGCACAGTCTGAATGCTCATTTGGCCAAATTGTGCCTTCTGCACTTACTTGCGAGGAAATGCTGGCGCTGGTTTGCTTGAACATGCTAAGGCATTTACTGCACAAGTAGCAGCGAGATTTGTTTGTCCCTCTTGAGAAAACATTCGAAAGTGCAACAAGAGAGTCAGAAACCACTGTTTTGAAACCAACACAGGCTGGTCAGGTATACAGATACTATGTCTGCAGGTCAATACTTGAGAGGTCTGTCGATTGGGTCGGCATGAGGACACGGGCAGCAGCAAGTGGCAGCCGCGCTCCTGGAGCGCAAGGCGCTAGACCCGAATCGCGTCGGTTTGCTCGGCCCAGCCGCAGGCGGATGTGCATCACACGAGCAGCTCGCAGCTCTCAGCACTCTCAGCTGCTTGCCAGCGGGGGAGCGCCTTGGCAACTTTTCTCAGCAAGCACGCCATGGCTTTTGCCGATGCAGCATCGCGGCGTAGGAATGAGGGATTGCGCTGATGTCCAGGTGTGGACTGCGCTCGCATGCTGCTTCAAGCTGCGGCAGATCCGAATGAGGCTTTCAGACTGTCGGACCAGAGAACGTCTGCAATGGAGATGCCCTTTCGCAGGCAAGCAAAGGCTGCAGCGTGCTCGCAATTGCTGCACGCTGCCCTGTTCCAGAGGGCCTGCAGCTCAACAGTGATTTTCCTGGAAGACTGCCAACGTACTGAGGCCTTGCTGTGGTGAAGCTTCTGCTGGAATTCCGTGCAGACGCCAACCAGGTGGGATTGATTTTGGCTCAATACGGCATACAGGTTCGCGTGGAGTCGCAGGTGGGCTTCAGCGGTCAGACTCCTTTCATGGCGGCGGCAGAAGCTGGGAATACCCTGTGCAAAGAGGCACTGCTGGAAGCCGGGGCAAGTACCAAGGCGTGACAAGCTCCAAGGAAGTCTGATGGGTCATGCCACTTAGTAGGCATTTGCATAGCTGGCCAAAGGAGGGGCTATTAGCCTCGCAGCCAGTCGTTGATATGCAGCAGAATAACAGAGACTAGCTCTTGTCGGCGGTTGGTGCCTTTTTCGAGAAGCATGTCCAGCAATCCGTGTGGCTGCAGCATTTCCAGGTTAGTCTTTACCCAGAACATGTAGCAATCTAACAAGCTCCAGCATGCTTGGCAGATCTGCGATGACCAAGCGCACCAAGGCAAACACACCAACACATCCGACCAAGCTTCCCTCCTCAAATCATTTGCAGACGCATCATCCCAGACAGCTACACTGCGCAGCCTGGCTGTTCCTTGTTCAAAACCAGCTTAGCAATGGGCTCTGAAACCAAGGCGCCTTTTGCGCTTGCTTTGCCAGGCTCATTTCGATGCTGAGGTCTATGTTGGAAATCTCGCGCGCTCGACAACCAGGGAGAGCTTAGAGCCTGGCGCTGAGCCCTCGAGCTCATTGCCCGGGCGATGGTTCGCCTTGCTGTCGCTTCGCAGCTCGTTTTTTTCTGGGGGACGACGTTCGCCGGGTCGATGCCGAATTTTTTTCGAAGAGCAGGTGCTGGCATCAGCGATGATCGGATCCGATAGGTAGATTCTTAGATCACCTAGGCAGTCCATGACATTGGGCGGCCAAATCCCTGGCTTCCTCTCGAATGCCCAGCAAAATCCCGAAACGGAAGAGGAGAGGCAGTATTTCTTCCAGGGGTTTGGTGCCAGATCTTAGTCGGAGTAGCCTTTAGCCTTTAGCCTTTCAGTCAGCCCTTTTGCCACGAGTTAGTGTAGCCTCGCAGTTAGCTTAGGGCATTTCCAGTGGGTTTAGTTCATGTGCTGCAAAGCAGCAAATGCCAAGGCGCAGAGTTGAGAGACCTAAGGCTTGAAGGTCGTGCAAGGTCTGTGTTTTGCCTTGGGCTGGTAGCTGCAGAGTGGGAACATAGCTGCACGTAGGTTTGCACTTCATAGCTGTCTGAGCCGTGCCTGCAGTGTGCTGCAGGGACCACTTTTCTCACTATGGTGAAATCGCAGAATGTGTGGTCATGATGGACAAGGACTCCACCCGTGCAGAGAGGCTTCAGCTTCTTGAGGCAGTATTTCAGCTGGGCTATTTTCTCTTTGGGGGGTTGGAAACCACATATGGCTATGGGTCAAAATTAGACCACTAGGGGACCGCTGGTTTAGTCCTTATTCCCACAATATACCGCAGGTCCATTTTGGCACACATTTTTTGACCCACAGCCTCAGCGGGCCCTGTTAGGAGAGTGGTCGCTCTCGGGGCTTCGGCTTTGTGACCTTCAACACAAGCGCTGCCATGGACGCGGCCGTCCGTTCAGTGCTAAGTTGCACAGCAATCAGATGTCAAGCACTCTCACCAAGCGACCCGCCGCGTGAAGAGGAACTCCAAAAATATGTAAAGAAGGTCCTCTACAATATCTTTGATAACCAGGTCTTTAAGAAGGAACTCATGTGGTTCTGCGCAAGTCGCTGCATGATCTCTAACAAGGATTTATGTACAAGGTTTCTCGGGAGGATCTCGATACAGAGTCCTCCACAGAATGTGGTTGCAAGTCCTCTACCAGACTCTTGCTGGACGATCACTCACAAGGGCTCATAGATAGGATCCATATGGCAGATCTTGTAAAGGATCTCTTGAGGAAAGCGTGTTCAAGGTCGTGTGCAAGAGCTCTTTCAGAGGGTCTTCACTTTCGATGATCATCATTTAACATTCGCGCGGCGCGAGGGCCATACAACGCAGCTAAGGTCCGCGAATGATCCGACGCACCCAAAGTCCGCAGAGGTGTAGCTTTGACTTTAAAAGTTGGCACCGCGCCACAGCTAGAGCACTCCGACGCGCCAAAGTCCGCCGTTCGCCGATCTCGCACGGCAGTGAGAACGAATCCTCGTAACGCACGATGCAAACCTGATCAGAACCCGCGCAATTACAGTAAGAATCCCATAGCCTTTGGTGTGCACACCTTGTTTGCTGGATGCCAAAAATACGCAGCTAGAACAGGGTAAAGGTTCTATTGGCTTTGAGGAAGCTGGTCTTTCCAGCATATCAGCTATCATTTTGTATCTCAGGTGCCACGCATACCATTGATGGGACTACCATTGCTTGCAAGCGGGCCACCTCCTGAGACAGAGCACTTGGAAGGGAGTCACCAAAAATGCATTCCCCGTTTTCAGGCTATGCGAGAGACTCGGCAAGGCGGCAGACAAGACCGCCAGGTACAGAAATTCACCGCTACCGTTGCGTTTGCAGCAACTGCTTTGGTATCGCAGGATTCAGGGGGTGGCAGCGGCAAGTTCAACGTCGTGAAGATCTTTGTTGACATCCTGGCTAGCTTTGAACCACCCTTGAGCGTTCTCTTTGGATCTCTTTTTTTGCCGTGCTCTGCTGGGATTTGGACCTGGCAGGGTGGTCTGCCAGCTTCCTGCGACCTCGAGAAGCTGAAGGGCCACTTCGGGCAGTTCGGGGAGATCCACGACGCCGTGGCCGGGCGCTCACCGATTTCGGCTGGCCGAAACGGCCGGCTGTCTGGTGCGCTGAGAGCTGCTTCGCCTGCTGTCAGACCTGTCCTTTTGAGGTTCGTTTGATTAAGAATAGATGGGTTCCACTGGTTTTGGACGGGGTTCATTCTGGTTGATGAACCACCAATCCCAAGTGGGTCGAAGCAGATTTTGTGGAGCCATCCAATGAAGCGAGACGTCATTCTTCAGGGCCATCTATTTGTCGAAAAGGCCACCTGTGCTTGCTGTGAGGTTATGATGGATGCGCAGACGCAGAGGCGGCGAATGCCAGAATGAAGATGTGGGTGTGTGTTTTTTCGGGGACCCTCTGCTTGAAACCAACCAAAAAGCGGTTCCCCCGAAAAAGACAGACCGTAGATTGGGCTTGGATATCAGAGCCTGGCGCGCCCAGCTGCAGGCATCGTGGCTTTGGCTTTGTGACCTTCAAGGATCCCAAGAGTGTAGAGGCCAAAGCTTTCTGCAGACTTTGATTGCCAGTCTCTTCTTCTTGTTTCTTCCTTTTTTTTACGACGAAGAGTGCGCGAGTCAAGTCTCAAATCATCCTTTCGAAGCGCAAAATCAAGAGTGCGTGAATCCAGTCCCAAACCATCCTTTGCAAGCGCATGCTGCATCACGATTATGGCTCAAGGGTTCGCTGGGCACCATGTGGCTTGGCTGAGCGCGGGCAACTGGGTTGCAGTTACAGCAGGCAGAGCTTCCTGTTGGAGGCTGCGATGCGGAGATGACTTGGCTGGCTTGTGCCTGGCTTGCTGAGGCGAGCGCCCCTATCCGTCTATCGTAGCAGCAGAGGCCGTCGGGCAAGTGCCACAGAAAGTGGTTGGTGGACCAAAGGGTCCCTAACTAAAATGCATGCCCATATTTTGAGACACCAATTTTTCCTGTTTTGGTACGCTTTAAGCATACGGGCAGCACGGGTGTTGCAATCTGGCTCAGCCGGCACCAGGCAGCTGTGCAGCAGGAGCTGCTGACAGCCTTTTGCTCAAAGGCTTGGAATTCAAGTTCCAAGCAACGGGTGCAGTGAAGCAACTTGGCCCTTGGTCAAATGAACGCTTTCCATATGCGTGCGCGGCTGTTTTTGTTTGACACCTGCAACTTGTGGATGCTTTTTGGCGCATGAGATCTGTGGAGAGGCCAATGGCTCCGAGGTGGTCATGGTGACAATCTCAGTTCTTCTGCCATATTTTTGTCGATTTGCTTGGCTTTGGATTCGGGGAGCTTTAGTCAGGTCCATCACTTTGCTCTCACTGGTCTTCTGGCTGCAAGGGATGCGACTGGAGTTTGCCAGACACCCCAAAGGAGTGGTTTTCTTTGGGCTTCTGGCATTCACCCCACCGCCAAAGCGCGCAGAGGGCATGCGCCAGGTCCAGCTGGCTTCGTCAGCGAAGATGGCGAGCCAGGATTCTGCCTCAGCGCTTTGTTTGTTCTGGAGGCCAACAGCCGGTTTGCCTCACTGGTCCAAGGCGAAGGATGTTATTCGGCCCCACATTCACCACCAGATGCCCGCGCATGCCGGGCTACCCTGCGAAGGATGTGCTTGTGAGCCAGCTCCATGTGTGAATGTGATTATCCAGCTCATGCGCCTTTGCTTATCAAGAGGCACCTTCTGGCAACTCGTTCCGTGCGACGGCCTTTGTCTCAGGCGTTTTGAGAGCACCGAGACCGCCTCAAACCACCAAGTGTATGAGCCACTTTTCTCTGCGGGATGAGGTGAGTGCAGTGCACATTGCCAAACAAGTTAGGACGAAGTCAGACCAGGCCTGGCCTTTCTTCTGCATTTGGAGAATCTAAGAGTTCAACAGTCAGGATGTCGATGTAGCGTCCGCTAAGCTCTTTGCCGAGAAGGCCATTTCAGAAAGACTGCTGGGAACTGTTAGTTGATGCCTTGACAGGGCAAAGATGATATCAGAGACGCAAAGTTGAGTGATGCTGGCCAACAGGAGAATGCAGAGCAATTGCCTATCTAGCTTGAAGTGCTTGAACAGGTTCATATTCTGTCTATGTTTGACAGCGTCAGGAGTTTGTTACTCCAGACCGGGAGTACAGCATCCGGCCGCACATCTGAAAAGGAAAGAGTTGCATACATGACCGCCTTTCTGACAGGCTGACGTGTGCACAGATCACCGGCTTGCAGGGACAACGGTAAAACAACAGCACCTCGCAACAAGCCTATTCCTTGGCGGTGGCATTGCATCCTGTGTAGCAAGTGCCTATTCTCATGAACATGTTCTGGAAGCAGTCAGGGCATGGCTGCTGTGTGCCTGTGTTTAGATGCTGGTGCAGAATGTGACAACTCGGTCTCTGCTTCGAAGCTGAGGCTTAGCAATCACTACAACGTGCAGTACAGTGGGCGCTTCACAATTGGCGGTCTGACACAAATGGCTTGATGGTAGGCATATTGGTTTGCAACGTTGCCAGCATCGGCATTCAGGTGAACAGGAATTGCCAATGATCTTCGACACTGGCTCGTTTGAGGCCAGTGATGCACTTTGTGTTCCAAGGGCTCAACAGCTGTGTACAAGCAGCGATGACGGTCCCTTCGCCATGTGTTGATTCGGCCATAGAAACTTGATCTGAATGCAGGTACTGGTGCTATCAACTAAGTGCACCAGCTGTCTCAAAAGTCTTGAAATGACACCTGGTTGCATTGGAATTGCAGCGGAAAGAAACAACTGGTTTTCAACCTGACAGACATGAGGTATGACTTTCAAAAGTCTGCATCCTTCCGTGATAGTCCCAGCCACGTGCGAACCTTACAGAACACGCGTCGTTCAAGGGCTTTTGTTGCCTTTGTGCAAGCCAGTGGGGAGCTCACCGTGCCGCATCGCCTCGCTCAGGTCGTCGCGGAGCACGAGTTCGTCAGCGGCGACGTGGTCACCGCGGAGGCCGAAGGGCGGATTTTCGCGAGCAGCGCACTTTGCTGCCGCGCAGGGCTTTGAGACTCTTCGCCTGGGCGGCAGACTCTGGGCCACAAATGTTCTTCCATGCGTGTTGGCTTGGGTAAAGCACGGTAGGCACCATGTGGCTGTGGGTGAACAAAAGGTACCCAGAATGGAGCCCCGGACCTGCGATGCCCTGGTGGTTTAATCTTTGACCCAGACGCATGTGGCCATGGGGTACAACCTATGGCTTCATTTTGGGGTGGATGAACATCCATCTGCCAGCGATTTTGAGGTTCACCAGGGGTACAGGGTTTTGACCCGAACTCCAATGTGTTTTTGGTCTCCAAGGAGATTCGCCGGTCGCCGCAAATGACATGACCTTCTGGATGGTGCAGAGCCATGAACTGAAGTTCTGGCAGACCGGCAACGTGGCGGCCTCGGGGCAACGTGGCGGCGGGCTCACCATGCCTTCGGCTGAGGCGATTTTTTCGGGCATCGTAGGGCTCTCACATGTGAAGCTTGACTCAATTCTCAGGCTTCAGGCCCCATATGGTTGTGGCTCAGAACACCGGCGGGTACCAAAATGGAACCCCGGGAAGTGAAACATGGACCAAAACCTGCGGTTTGCCCCTCCTGTTTGATTTTGAGCCACACCCATATGATTGACACGACGTCTTTTCTTTTTCTAGCTGTGGCTAGACGCAACTAGTCGTGCTGCTTTCAACTCACTAGAACCAACCTGATAAACCTTTCGGGTTCCCCTCTGTTGGTCCATTTTTGGCCATGGCCCAAAAAGGTGAACCTTGTATTTCTGGGTCCTTTGGGCAGCCTTCCAGAATCCATCGGCATTCAACTCATGTAAGGAAGAAGATTCCAGATGGCTTCAGCGGAGATGCCGCGCAAGACCGGCCGCGCCATCAAAGATTGCAAGATATGGGTGTGTCTTTTTTTTGTGCGACCCCCTCCGAAATGGTGGTTTTCATTTTGGTTTCTCTTTCAAAACCCACCAAAAACAGGTATCCTCAGAAATACACACACACACACACCCATGCATATCTGGGGCTGCGTGCCAGATTCTGTTTCGATCACTTCTTGCAGTGTGATTGTACCTGATAATATTTTTGCCGGAAAGATTCTGCACTGACAGAGTGGACTCACAAAGGAGACCCGTTGGCTGGTGCCAAGAATTCACTAGGTGTTTCGATCAATTTATCAGGCAGGACTCGTACCCAGGGAAGAAGCGTCGCGGGGGAAAAATACTTTCGGATTTGGTTTCATCAATGATTGTCATGAGGTAGGTGGAGCGTACGGAGTGTGTAGGATACAGCTTTGCACGGTTTGCGGCTCTTGAAGCTTGCGGGCCTCGGCGATGTGATTGGCCAGGTCTTTGTTGGAGGAGATGCATCTGGATGCCTTTGCACTTTGCTACCAGCGAGGCGTGCGAAGGGGCCAGACTTGGACCCAAAGTAGGCTCTCAACCCCAATCTTCCGGAAAAGTCACGTTTCAGGTGGCTTAGTAACAAGGTCAGCAGTTCGAAGTGCATATGGGTGTGGGTCAAAATTACAACACCAGGGGACCGCGAATTTTAGTTCTTAGTTCCATTTACCTGGGTCCCATTTTGGGTACCTATGTTTGACCCACAGCCATATTGTTTAGAGCAAAACGGCTGCGATTCTTGATTGATTGCTTTGAACTCTCTCCCCTTGCTCTTCTTCCCTTCAGCTCTTCGCATCTCTCTTCTCCTGGCAATTCTTGTATCCCGGCCGTGCTCTGTAAATATCAAGGTCCGATTTTCTGGGTCCAAGATTGGCCCTTTGAGCAAAGCGGGGCATGACAGCTTTGGCCTACAACCCGTAGGTGGCCTGGCTGGCCCAGGATGGCTGAAGCGCCTCAGCAGCAGCTTCGCGCTTCGGGGCAACGCGACGAAAGCGCCTAACGCGATGCGCCGGTCAGCTTGCGCTCCGAGGTTTGGACCGTCCATCAGCGCCATTTCTCGTGATCGAGGCTCGCTTGCGAGCGTCGAGCTGGAGCGACCTTTCTAGGCCACAGTTCTGCGATTCGAAGGCTTCCAAACCGTGGATGTGTCCGGTGACAGCCATTGGGCCACAAGGCTGTCGAAGTTCAAGGCCGGGGAGTGCGCAAGTTGATTCAGCCGGCCGTGATTTCGCAGGTAGATCTGGATGGAATTGACACCTCCGGCCTTTGCCAGCCCTCCTGATGCGAACTCAGCATGCCAGTGATGGCAAGATGGGAGTCGGCCAGCTGCGGAATCTGACTGTCGCTGTTGGGCAATCGAGTCCCCGGTGTTTCCCACTAGGCACTGGGAGTGGCTAACTCTCCTCGTTTTTTTGAGGGTACCCATTTTGGGGTGGTTTTCTGCTCCATCTCGTGGGCTTCTTTCTCCATTTCGCGTCAAAGCCATTTTTATCGCAGAGAAGCCATTTGCCGTCCTTTCGGTTTCCCTTCCTTCCAACCCCAAGGCGTGTCTCTCTGGACCCGGGGCCGAAACCCAAAGCGAAACCCCCCGAAACCGGAGGCGGTGCGCTGATCGACTCGGGCACCTCCCTGCTGACCTTCCCGAGATCTGCCAGTCACATCACGGAGGCTCTGAAGCGCAAGGCCGGG
This sequence comes from Effrenium voratum, assembly GCA_963377175.1. Lineage (NCBI taxonomy): Eukaryota > Dinophyceae > Suessiales > Symbiodiniaceae > Effrenium > Effrenium voratum. Next base: position 166,918 of record CAUJNA010000220.1, on the reverse strand, counting down.
GCCGGTGCGGATTTGGGCGTGGCTTTTCTTAGGGGAGCCCCCCCCCAAAATGGTGGTTGAGTGGTGTTTTTTTCCCTTTCCCTTCATACCAACCAAAAGAGGATACCCTCAAACAAGGCAGACTTATTTGGACCCCCCTCAAGTTGACATCGATTTTCCTTCTAGGGTGCTTCTGGACTTAATCGATGCTTCTGCAAAGTACCCCCAAGGCTCGTGAAAGAACTTCATGCTGACTCTGGATGGGGGTGTGCCCCCCGAACGTGAAGGCTTCTCCAACATGGGACACCCTCCATTGATTCATCCTGGGATCCCATCATTCATGTGAAAGAGACGCAAAAACGGAGGGGACAGTAAAGGCCGCTTAAGTGACATTGACGTTGTGGGACATCGCCCACAAATCTGCACCTGGATGGAGGTAATGGGGCTCATTTGGGCGCTTTTTGAAGCATCCTGTCGTGTTCACTAGTCCCGACCCCAAGCAATAGTCTAGCAGGACTAGGACTTTGGCATGTGACCGTAACGAGGGCAGCACTTTCCCAGGTAAGGAGCGACTGCAGCAATTTGGACGAGCTTCCCACGCTCTATTTCGAGCTTGACGGCGCCGAGGTCTGCGACTCAGCCATGGCAAAGGGCAGACACGTGGAAGGAGTCGTGGAATGCTGGGACTGTGCAAAGACTTGAAAGGTGGTTCTGCCTCCCCGGGCATACATCTTCAAGGCACGCCTTTTGCAATGCTATGTGCTTGAAGTTAACATCTTTCAGGTCACAGACGATGACGGCAGCCCGGTTTGTCGAGGGGCTTTCATGAAGGTGGACAAGGCACGTGAGGTTGACTAGGCATGTCTTGTTTCAGCTTGCTGTATGCGGAACCTCTGGCAGGAATCTCAGTTTGGTGAAGTCTTCATCCTGGGCATGCCGTTCCTGCGGTATTATTTCACCGTCTTCGACCGCCGCAACAAGCAGGTGGGATCACGGAATATCCGAGAGGTCGAGGGCTTGTTTGGGCACTGGAGGGGACTGATTGCAAGCGTCGCATTGCAAGCTTGATTGACAAGAAACGCATCAGCCAGTACTGCAAAAGAAAAAAAGAGCAAAGGGAGCTGAATCGACGATCGGCAAGCCCGGGTCAGGTGCACATTGCCAGATCCACGGAGGATTGCAAGGTGAGGTCCTTGGCTTGTGCAGTCTGCGGGAGTTTGCAACTTCCCCATTTCCCTGTTTCCCTGCCACCTTTCGATCAGAACCCCTCCAGGTACCTTCAGAGCCTTTCTCTGGGAGCCTTGGGGTCAGTTTTTCTCGCTGCATGTAGGTTGCGCCGCAGCTCTCGCTGCTTGCCACAAACTTGACAGTCCACGCCTCGAGAGGACGACAGCTTTTCTGGGCTGGGCAAAGAGTTGTGAAGGATTCCATGCGTCCCCGAGAAGACCTCAAAGTCTGATTTATGAATTTCAATCAACCTGGCTGCACGTGGAGACCTGGAAGCGTGATAGAAGTGCTTGGCTTTTGGACAATGAGGCCAAAGCCTTTGGGCGTTTGGGTGTGGGCTTGACATCCGCAGATTTCAACGAGGCGAGGGCGACTCGGCAAGCTGGAAGGTCATGTGAGTGTTGTTTAAAAAGGGGGTGTATCGATCTACCTCTTTGCGATGCCACCAGGGCGGAACATTTGCTGGAAAGTATCCTTTCAGGCCTCTTATTCTATTGTGCCAATTGTCATTGTCCTACACAATGTCATATCCATTGCAACCCGTTTAGAGCAGCCACGATTACCACAGAAGCGATGCAGAAGTTAGTGACATGTCAACCCACCGTGCCAGGCAACCCCTGCTGACCTGACGCATGTGATTTCGCCAGCATGGCTGGATTCTCCTGGTGATTTGGTTCGCTTTTGAGCCGATGTTGCCTGCGCTACGTTGCTACAGATACATCTCCAGGACAGCTCGTCAAAGCGAAGCCTTTGATCCAGGATATCCAGGCAATATGGACAGTTTGCAGCCCAAGGCTACAGATTGTCCGTTACATTCGTCTCATCTTTAGCGGGTTTTCACGCACGTGCACCGGGCCGGCGTCCGGCGTGGCTGCAAAAAGTTGGGGAACGGGTGTGTCTTTTCCTTTTGGCTTCCCTGAACCGCCAAAAACGGGGAACCCCCACTGAAGACACACGTGTCTCAAAAATGCGCGCGCCCGCCAAGCTGTTTTTTTTTTGGCGGCTTCCAGAACACCACCTCCAGCACCTGCGAGTTGATGTCCAAAGCTCCTCGCAGGCTGCACTTAGCAACGACAAACAGAACAAGATTGACAACAAGTGGGTGGAGGTGAAGCGCTGCATGCCGCAGGACGCCCGCCATCGTTTCCGTCTAAACGGGGGGGGGCTGATGGCCCCTTTGAACAACCCCAAGAGGGGGTGTCCCTCCAATTAAGACACATCCGACTGCCTGGCTTCTGAGTGCAGAGTGCAGGAAGTGATGCGATCTCGGGACACTGGCAAGGCCCAGATCTCGTGTTTTGCTTCCAGTTTGGCAAAACATGACATGAGGATGACGATGACGATCGCGGGGTGCCAAGACATCAGTGCCAGCTCCATAGACTTCCTGACTGGCGCTCGAAGAAAATGTTCCAGGCTATCCCCCGCCCTCGTATCCGCCGCATGGTCCTCCACCAGGCAGATCTGATTTTGGGTCGCCTTTGGGCCTGGTTTGGAGCTGGCAGGCTACTACCCACCGCCGGCTGCGCGCCAAGAAGTCAATGTTCCAACTTTGGCGACGCCCGATATGTGTTTGTGGGTCAAAACCAATGGGATCCCAATTTGGGGTAGGTGCACCTCCATTTGAGAACCTATTTTAGTGTGGATTGGGATGTTCACTGGGGGTACGGGCTTTTCACCCATGGCCATATGTTTGCGTTGATGACGTCTGAGGCCGGATATGGAGGCACGCCGCCGTATGCAGCTTTTTGGATGAAGTCTTGAGTGACTGGTTGTTGATTTCACCTTGTGCGATGCGATGCCTAGACAAGCGCCAACTGGCAGGCTATCCAGGATATCCTCCACCAGCCTATGGTGGTTACCCCTATGGTAGCTGCCTCATTGTCTGAAGCAAACTGGGCACTTCACCATGTGGCCATCTATCCCAGGGCTCGTATGCGCAACATGATTTCGCCCAGGCTACTATCCCCCACCGCCACCTGACTACTATGCGGCATACCTGGCATCGTTGAGCTCACTGGGTTCTTTGGGCCACCACCTGACTGGGTTCTTTGGGGTCACACCGTGCATTGGGCCAGGCGTATGGCTATCCACCTCCAGGGTACCCTTATGGCGGCTACCCTCCACCTGGAGCGCCCAGGCGAGCGCCTGCGCACCTGGGTGTCTGGAGTTGGCTGTCGCTCGTCGTTGTTGCCTGCGAGACGTGTCACGGAAATGCTGCCTTAGCCTGCGGGGGTGATAACACTGTGTAGAATTTATGGAAAAGCTGTTCACCTTGTTTTGGTCATAGCCATTCCCATGGCCCCTTTTGCCTCCCCTCGTTTTGCTGTATTTCACATAGGTATGAGCTCTCACAAGGGGAACATTCTTGAAACTGTGGCACAAATCCCCATGATGTCTATAACAGCTTTTGGTTTAAAGGGACACCAAAAGGACAGCCGCCATTTGTTGGGGGAAGCCGCCCAAACTAATTTCATGGCTTGAACCCGGCCAGTGCTGCGGACGAGACCCGCAGCCGTTCGCGGAGCCGGCGGCGGCGGCGCCGTGACTGAGACCATGTGGAGCCGTATGTTGAGGAAAAAGCGGAGAGCTTGGAGCTGACATTTCTGGCGTTTGCGCAGACCCGTAGGCTTGCAGTGCTTTTTTTAGTAGCCCAACATGCACAATTCATGCTTTTGTTGTGTGCTTCGCACTATGCCTTGTTTGTGCCTCTTTCGGATATTCCGGACGGTGACTACTGCCTTGGCATGTTGGCTTCAGCACACTTTATCACGTGCCAACAAAGCCTGGCCAAAGCTTCAACACGTGTGACAGACCAGCCAGGTTGCTCCGTGTGGCTATCTCACAGAGGGATTATTTTTGAAGACTTGTTGCATGCTCAGACAGAGCGCAACATCACTGATTAAGCCCAGTCCAGAGTATCGCACAGCAGTTTTGCGATGGGTCGTTGCCATGTGGTACTCGGCCTTGTCCTGGTGTCTCAGCGAGAAGTTGGGATTGCAGCATCTTAGACGGGCGACTGATGGAGGGTAGACGCGCCAAAGCGGGCAGGGGTTGAGCTTCTCTTTAGCGATTCCATGTGCACTAGCTGCCCCCAAGGCATGGGTGCCAGCGATCGCTGAGCCAAAGATCTCGGTAGTTACAGCATTGCTTCCAGCACGCGGTCCAGGCGGGTGGGGCGACCGCCAGTCTGAGCTACACGCTTGCACTAATATTTGCTCGCAGGCCGTGCCAATGGCACCATTGGTGCAGGCGCACGCTTACGGGTGGAGGCAGGGGAGATGTCGCATGGTGCGAATGCCAAGATCCCAAACCGACAGTAAGGGAGCAGGCAATGTCTAGTCCGAATTACCGGGTTAAAGCAAAGACACCGGCTGTTGCATGTATTGGGCGTGCCAGCTGCACTGCAGGCATCAGGGGGCTGCTTCCGATGGGTGTCCCAGAGGCCGAATCTTCGATGCTTGCTGTGGCGTTTTCAGAGCAAGTCTCACATGCGGAAGCTTGAGACTTGTCCCTTGTCAACATCTTCGATCAGTTCCTTCTCGTTCCATTTTTCTCTCGGCTGGCCTTCCCCAAAAAGCTTCCCCCAAACAAACATCAAAATGCCAGCTTCAACTTTTGTTTTCCCCCAAACCAAACCAAAATCATAATGCGAGTTGTTCAACTGTTGTTTTGAACAGACCCCCCAAAAAGAGTGCCAAAAGCTTTCCCTTGGGTTTCCCTTTAAGCCGCCCGCCCCACACCCGGCGCCTCGCGTGGTTCGGAGAGCGACGCGTGAGGCCGGACCTGGTAGCGGTGGAGGAGCCTTTGCACGAGGAGCTGCCGCCCCGGCGCCCCGCGGAGGCCCAGGCGGAGGCGGCGTGCCAGGAGGCGGGTTCGGGGCTCGTCCTTGGGGGGAAAACGCGGATCCAAAGAAACGTGGATCTGTCCTTTCCTGGGGGTGCCCCTGAAAAAGGTTATGTTTAAGACTTGCGAAACCAGCCAACCATTGGAAAATGCTTTTTTTTTTTGTGAGATGTAGAGCAAGCAACAGAGCAAGAAAATAGTGATCCCAAGTTTCGGGTGGGAAAAAAAAGCAAGAAAAAAGTGATTTTAGAGCAAACAGTGGGCACTAAAAAAGCAAGAATGAAGCAAACAAGAGACCAGAAATAGCAAGAAAATAGCAAGAAAATTGTGAAACAAAAAGCAAGACAATTGTGATAAACCCTCGAAACCAGGAAATCTGCAAATCACAGCGGGAGATCACTATTTTCTTGCTTTTTTGGAGTGGGAGATCACTATTTTCTTGCTTTTTTTCCAGGCGACGACCCTCAAAACCCGCAAATCTGCAAATCACAACGGGAGATCACTATTTTCTTGCTTTTTTGGAATGGAAAATCAATATTTTCTTGCTTTTTTTGGAGGCGACGACCCTCGAAACCCGGAAATCTGCAAATCACAACGAGATCACTATTTTCTTGCTTTTTTGGAGTGGGAAATGACTATTTTCTTGCTTTTTTTGGCAGGCAACGACCCTCGAAACCCGAAAATCTGCACATCACAACGGGAGATCACTATTTTCTTGCTTTTTTTGAATGGGAGATCACTATGTTCTTGCCAGGCGACCGTTATGTTTTAAAGAGAAACGGGACACCAAGCAAATTTGAGAGTACCCTCAAAATTTTGAATTTGGGAGTACCCTCGAACTTTTGTTTGGGGTCGAAAGAGAAACCAAGGGGAAAGCAACAAAACAACTCGGGGGCATAAGACAAGGTTACCCTCCGGGGACTCCGTAAGCAAGCCCACAGAAGGGTACCAACTCCTAGACAAAAAGGTGAACAACTCCATGTCGGTTATCTTACAAAGAAGCCAGAGGGAAATCATAGATTTGGGTTCCCAATTTGGCCGAATCCCCAAAATGACAGGTCTCCTTTTGGTTTCTGCTGTTTCTGCTTGAAACCAACCAAAAGGGGTTCTCCAAAAAAGAGACACCCAGTATGGCAAGCCGTGCAATTTACTAGCTTGTTGGTTGGTTTACTTGTGGGCTCTGAGCCAGTCAGGAGGGCAGGATAGGAAAGGCAGGCCTGCAATTCTCAAGTCGTCGAATTCGCGAAAATAGTTTTGCCAACGAGCTTTTGCTGTTCAAGACGAGATCAAGAAAGCAAATGAGACACATAGCAGTGGTTCACTGAATCGCGTCTTGCGCTAAACAGGAGTTGCCTATGGGCCTGTGGGGACTTGAGGGCTTCTGCCAGAGCCAACCAATATGGTAGATAGGTTTTACGGTCTCCAAATGATAGCTGAATGACATCACGGAAATATCACACACACACACACAACTGATGCTGATGAGTTTAAGGTGCACGACACACACACACACACACACACATTGTTTGCCAACATTCGGAACATATTCTGGCGCACCCCATGTCAGCTTCAAGTTACCAATGTGGATCAATGTGCTTCTATGTTCACACATACGTTACAATGATTCTTATGGTATCGTGTGAATATTGGAGAGGATCCCGCAAGCCAGAAACAATTTGGGCTTTCGCTGCTCGATTCATAGATCCAACAAAACGCAACCTATTCTTTGACCAGAAGCATTTCATGGAGGCAGTGAGAGGTGTCCGTGTTTAGATACGCTTGGTGTGACCACGCATGCCAAGTGGTTCTGAAGAAAGCTGGGTCTTGAAGCTCAACACGCAAACGGCTTTTGCATCCACGTTCGTGGATGTAGTCGGCTTGAGACTCTTGCCTCTGTCAAAGACAATCCACCAGCCCTTTTATGTTTACCTTGCGTTTCAAACGGAACAAACCACGAGAATGCTTTTGGTTTTCAGACCTTTGGCCGCTGAACCACTATTCCCATGCCTCGTTTGCGCACCAACGCAAAAGGCATCCCATTTCACTGTTTGGCCTTTGCCGGCTTCACAGGGGCTTGTGCGCGCACAGGGAAAATCGGGCAGTGGCCAGAGACTCGCAAGGAATGTTCACCCGGAACTAGATTTTCAGCCGCTAGAGAAGTTAAAAGCGTTCGACGTTTTGTCCCAAGAGGTCGCAGCCATTTTTGCCAATGCGCAGAACTGAGGCCTTTCGAGTTTGAAGTAGCCAGAAACCGAGATGAAGTACTCATTTGCTGAGTGCCATGTGCGGCGCAGGCCTGCTTACACGCTGGCCGGCAGTTTTTGTTGCCCGACGAGACGACCCCAGCGGACGATGGTTGCACCGTGGCTCATGCAACATTTTTGTTTTAAAGTCGAGGTTTTTTATCCAACGATGTTGTTTGCAGAAGATTAAAGGGCCAATCTTAGGCCAGCCGGTTGCGATTATCCGAAGCCTTGCAGAGAGTGTCGACAACGTGGAGAAGGTCCTTGTTCTAGCGCAAGATATCAATTCTCCGGGGGTCGAGCTCAGAAGCTTGGTCAAGTTGGATTTTCAACCCCCAGCATATGCAGTGCTTGCACACTCAGGATGCGAGGTGTACATTGCAAGTATCGAACGAATAGAGGCATTGGTTGCACTGAGTGAGTGGTTGACAGTTGGCAGAGTGACTTCAAGAGTACCAAGGGTTGGCCTGCATGATTTTGCGAGGTGGAGACATCAGTCCGCAGAATAAATGTGGATGATGTGGAGACTCTGGGAGTGAAGGCTGGGGCAACAGCTCTGCCCAAAAGGACTCCAGGCTGTTTGTTTGTTCGTAAGCCAGGCTTACGACAAGCAGGGCAATGTCTTCTCATCCCTGGAAGGTTTGCAGCCACTTGGCCAATTTTCGTCGTGTCTTTTGTCAGGGGACCCCAGATGGCTGCGGTTTTCCTCTTGGTTCTCCTTCATCACATCCGCAACATCCTGCATGCCAAATATTTTGCCACCTCTTTTGATCCATGGCACTCCCCTTCCCATCACCTCCAACAAACAACTGGACCGACAGACCCGGCCCCGCTTGGACCGCTTGGACCGGTTTCGGAGCGAGGTTCCGGTGGCGCATCGGGGACTCCTCGGTGCTGAAGAGCCCCAAGTTGGTGGACTCGGCCTTCAAGCTGAGCCCCGTGCGGCGCTTCCTGGCCGAGGCCAGGACCAAAGCCCCGAATTGGACTCGCGGCTTGGGAGTTCCAAGACAACCAGGGCAAGAAGGAAGGAGATTTGAGTCCACACGAGAAAAGAATCAGGGACTTTTCTGTTATGAAGATGCCAATTGGAAACAAGGCATTTCGAGGTTCCTGATTCTGACACCGCGGCATGGAGCACTGGCACAGAACTGATGCGATATTGTGTATTTTCCGCAGTGCTGTCAGGCAGGTGTACAGCCCGACACTGTGCTGTTGCAGGGCATTTCCACTGGAAGGACTGGATGCTTTCCCCTGCTTCGCCCAAGGCATTTGTCGCATTTGTCGCATTTGCAGGACAACCAGGGGGGGTACCTTCCACGACAACATTTCAATAACAGCGACAACAAAAATCGCAGGACAACAGTCGGTGCAAATCTGACCATTGACAAGAAGCCCATCGTGTCCCCTGAAGTGCTGCTAACAGTCCTGGAAAACATCGCGACTTGGTCTACACTTAGTGCCACCGCTAGATGTGGATTTGCATTCCAAGCGTCCAAATGGCATTCCCGATTGGTCAGGTAGTTATCCCATCTTTACTACTCGCACCTCCCATGGCTCATTTGCAGCTTCAGCTGAAAGTGCTCCGCGGCCCACGCCGACCATTGGAGGCGAACTGGGAACGTCGAAAAATAAGGAAAGGGACCTCCAAAATGGTTGGTTTCATTGTGGTTTTCCCTTAAACCCACCTAAAAAACGGGTACTCTTTTAACAAAGGACAGACCCACGTGGTCTAGCCATTTGGCCATAGTTCAAGACCAATCCACCCATTTTAGTCATGTTCACTGGGGCATTTCTTTCGGTTTCCCTTAAAACCAATCGAACCGAGTTGGATTCGCAGGAGTTTCCTCCCGTTCAGCTACCCGTGGAGCACTTCCGGTGGCATGTGCAGCCAGTAGAAGGCTGGGGACCCACTCCCCGCTACAACAAGCAGCGAGGCTAAACACACTGGTCGAAACATCCAGACGAATGTTGACCCATTAATCAACCCCATAGGGGGGTGGCTTTTGCATATTCACATCCAGTAGAACGACGGGTTTTGATAGTGGCTCTTGTTTCGGAGGCGGTGAAGATGTGCTTTATGTTCAGCCAGAGATGGGTCGAGTGGTTACTCAGCGGCTGGGCTCCGGACGCGTACTTGCCGTGGATGGAAGATGCTTGGCAGAAAGGTATGAAACCTGGAAGGCCCTCCTGTTTGTAGGGTCAGTGATGTCATCACCGCTTTGTATTCTTTGCAAGGAATCGAGAACAACACTGCCGCCTCGGTTATTCATGTGCATGGCCTCAGCTTTGATCATCAGTTGACCGACGCAATCATCAATCGAATTGGAAGCCATTCTCTTCAATCCCAGGTGTCCCAGCCAGCTTCGCTTCGCTTTTGGACGCAACCATTGTGGCATGGGGCTGGTGTTCCTACGATCGGCTCCACACCAGGCAATGCGATGTGCATAAGCTTGCTCTGTTTCTTGACACGTGAGTGAAACCTTGTTTGAGGGTACACCCTTTTTGTTGGTTAAAAGGGAAAGCAAAAGGACCACCACCGTTTTGAGGGGTCTCCTATTTTGAGTTCTCAATTGGTTGGACGGGAATCCGGGTGTTGTTGATGTCCACAAAAGGCTTCTCAATCCTGCGTGCAGGTTGGCTCGGAAGCGTTGAGAGTGGTTGGGAGGAAGAGGAGTTGCATGTGCTGCGCTCTGCTACTTCCGGGGTGTCCTCAGCTGCTGGGCATTATTGGCCAAAAAGTAGCTGACAGCCAGCAAACCTGGGTGCTCACATGTCTGCGGGCGGAATTAAAGGGTTATCAAGGTGACTATGACATCATGTTGGACACATGTCCACATTTGCCAGGTTACGATTGACAATCCAAGGCTGAGCCAGTGCTGCAGCTGGTGCAGGGAAGGACCGCAGTCAATTCCGACTTGGTGGCGAGTTGTTGCAAGGTGCATGGAAAGTGGTGGTGGTGGTGGTGATGCTCCTCACTTCGGGGCAAATGTCTTGCAGTTCTCTAGGACATACGCCTTGAAGCTAGAGCTTTTGGACAAGAACTCGCAGCTAATGCCGCTCTGCAGGTGTTTGGTTTTTGAGGGACATGTTTGGCTGAGATCTTTAGACTGGTCTAAGCAAGAAGTAGAGGCGCCGCTGAGGCAAATCCCCTTGAATCTTCGAGCTGGCGCGCGCTGCGAGGCGTTCCGTTGCTTCATTTCCGCCGATTCGCAACCATGACCTTTACCTGGCCGGGGTTGGTCCAAAAACCGAGGGTACTCCCAAAGGGTGGTTTCCTGTTGGTTTCCCGAAAACCCTTTGTATGCAGGTTTTTGTCTTTGGTTCCACTTGCCAAGGTAACATGTGTTTGACAGCCAAATCCCCCCAGCGCGTTGCGTTCGCGAGGCAGCTGGCGCTGATCCGCAGCTGCAGTTGCTGCATCAGGCAGGTGCCAGGACTTCGGCTTGGGTTTTTGGGGCAGTGCCAAATCGGAGGCGTCCAACTCGGCGGTGTTCATCTTCAGAGCGGTCGAGCTCGGCGAGGCGCGGAGACCACCTGGAAAATGGGACATGGGTTTGGTTGATGTCCCTTGTGAGCGGGGAGCCGGAGGGCTCCAAGAAAGGCGTCTTGTAGGAAGTCATGTTTGCTTTTGGATGGTGTTCAGTATTCCCGCCATGCGCCTTCCCAAATGTTTATGAGTGGAGGGCCACATCATCATCAAGAACCTCACCCTCCAAGCGGATGACCAGGACAAGGCCTGCAGTGATTGCCTTGTGGCATTTGCGCTTCCGGTTGAGCCGTGACGAATTATGAAGGAACACCTTGCCTGGTGGTTTCACAACATGCTTTTCCACTGTCCCACCTAAAGACAGGGGCACCCACCTCTTGCGCCGCCTTCCCCTTCTCGCAACCCCGGTTAAGTTCGGATGCCACCAAAGGCCCGGGGACGGAAGAGCCTGGCCCTGAAGCTGATGGCCAAACAGGCGGGCTCGGTCGTCCCCTCGTCGGCTTCAAAAAGGACAGCGACGGAAGTTTCACTTTTCTCACAGAACCTCTGGGTTTCAGTGATTCTTGGCGGCTACCAGCAAATCGAACCTTGGGGGGACAGTGCGACACATGACTGGTTGGTTTTGCCAAAAGGGCGGGGGCGATTTTGGGCGACACCCAGCAATGTCCAGAGACGAAATGCTGAAGCACTGGGGCGAAATGCTCGAAATACCACAGGCCTTCGTGGTAGCACCTCAGCTTCGACCTGTTGTGCCTGTGGAGGGGCCAATGCTGCTACCCAGGCGCATGCAGGTGTTTGCGTGTTTGTTTGTTTGTTTGTTTGTTTGTTTGTTTGTTTGTTTGTTTGTTTGTTTGTTTGTTCGTTCGCGCGTTCCTGCGTTTGCGTGTTTGTGCGTTCGCGTTCTTGTGTTGTGATAGTTTTTGTTGTTTGTTTTGTTTTTGTTCTAGTGTGCATTTCAAGTTTCATTTTTTGTCAACTGCAGGTGGCATTCCTACTTGCTTCAAGTTGTAGGAGGCAGTGGTCGACAGGCCGTCGCTGGATGACACAACTCAGTTGAGAAGCAGCACCCGTGTTGACCAGGGTAGTAAAGGGTTCTACCCATGTTGGCTTTGGCAGAGTCAAATTCTAACAGGTGTTGATCTCTTCTCAGTCGAGCACAGCAGTTTGTCCCTGCAGGTCTTTGCTGTCCATTCGCAGCCGGCAAAAGCCATCAGCGTGTCACCAAATGGCCGTGTGCAGGCACGGCATTTCAATGATTTGTTTTGTAGCCAAGCCAACTTGGCTTGTTTGGAAGCCTAGCCCACGGCTTGGGCCCGTTGGGGGAGACCGACCCGTGGCTCATTGAAGGACTTTGCTTGAGCCTTCCATGTCTCAGTTGACCTATTGGCAATTTTAGTAGGCAGTTCTGCTACCTGGTTTTATCGGGGTTCCAGCAACGCCTATGTGATAAGCTTTCTCAGCTTGAGGAGCATGGTTGGTTGGAGAGGGTCTCTCAAGCATACAAAGTCTGAGCCATGCCGGCGTATTCAGCCATGGCTCCAGCCGATTTTCTTTCCTCCCCGTATGCCTTGCTGCCATGGCGTCAGTCAGGGCAAGTCCTTGTGAAGGAAACTGCAGATGTCCATCGACTCGGAGGTTGAATGCCTGGCAGATTTGCAAATTTCGCGACAGATGCGCGCGGCTGGCCGGAGTTTTCCACCACGGATGAGTTGTTCTCTCTCCTCGGAAAAGGAGGCCTGCTTTGCAGACGGAGCCGGTTGAACGAACGCGCCTCCGGGCCGTTTGCTGGATTGACGGCCGGACAAGCTTCGCGCTCAAGCAGGCGACGGGTCGCGGTCGAAGCACCAAGATTGCCCTGACCTCACGTTTGATCTCGTTCGGCGACCAGGATCTTCCAACTTGAAGTTTGGCAGACGTTGCCTTGCAGCGAGCGGAACTAAGCCTGACTGCAAATCTCAAGCAGTCGCAGAGGAACGTTTGGTGACGCGCCGCGCGGCCATGAAGCACGGTCGACCTTGTGAGCAGTTGAAGGTTTCTGCCGCTGTGGAAGTTTAGCGGAGGCTCAGGTTGTTGGAGTTGTTGGTCTGCGGCGCGTGCCGCGGCCGCGCGGCCCTCGGACCTTCTGCGTTGGCAGCGCGCAAAGCGAGCGCTTCAGCCACGGAACCGGGACCCTGTCCAGTCGCTCATTGCGTAGGCCCTGTGGCGCGCAAGCGCTTGCTTGCGATTTGCGACTGCGCGGAGATCTAGCTGCAACGCAAGCTTTTGTTTGGCCATAGAAGCGTGTTCTGAATACTCGCCCTCCTTTCTCATGGGCGGCGCCAGCTGTTTGGCGCCAGGGACCAGCGTGCAAGAGGTTGACCAAGGACCAGAGGATCCTGAAGGAATAATCCGGATGTTAATAGACTTATTGGACATTGTGAAAAGGGCAGCTCATTGGCCTCTGGGTTTCCCTTTGCTTTTCCATGCAAACCATTTTACTACGCTCCAGAGCCACCATGGCTCAGGGGGCGCACCATGCGCTTTACCGAGAAAAGCGGCTGACGTAGCAGCGCTTTCATAGTGGTAGGCGGAGCCACTGGTTTGTTTGCGAGCCATGGCCGAGGGGACCGAGGGGCAGACTTCCCCGTTCAAGGACAGGGACCCAGCTCCGACTTTTGACGGCAGCGTGGAGAAGTTCAAGGGATGGCTGAGGGAGCTGACCTTGTGGAAGCATGACACAGACGTGCCGAAGGTGAAGCACGGGACGAAGGTCTACCGGCAGCTCAGTGGAGCAGCCAAGTCGGCGGTAGATGAGATCCAGGTGGATGAGATAGTCAAGGAGACCGGGTTGGACAAGATCATAGCCAAGTTGAAGGAGCACTTCGAGCCCTATCTGGAGACGGCGGTGCCCAAGGCCTTTGAGAAGGCGATCTACGGCGAGCCTAGGCGAGCCAAAGAGGCGTTCGGGGAGTTTGTGATCAGAGCGGACGCCGCGTTCAGGGAGCTGAAGGATGAGGGCATCGAGTTGGACACCAAGGTGACGGGCTATGTGATTTACCGGCAGGCCAACCTTAGTCAGGTGCAAGAAGATCAAGTTGCCACCTGGATCAGCGGTCAGTATGACCGGGGATCAGTGGTAGGAGCTCTTCGGAAGTTGGAGAAGGTGCAGAAGGAGAAAGGGGGACGGAGCTACTTAGTCGACGATGAGGACACCGAGAAGGACGTGATGTACGGTGGCAACGAGTGGGGCGACGAGTGGGATGCTGCGGACGATGAGGGATATGTGTTTCTTGGAGAAGGAGAGCTGAACGAGATCTATGAGGAAGAAGAGCTCATGGAGGCGCTTGCGACCTATCAGGAGGTGAGGAAGGCGATCCGAGACCAGAAGAACTCCCGCGGCTACTACCCCACCAAGGGCAAGGGCAAGGGCAAGAGCAAAGGCCGCGGTGAAGGGCGAGGTCGGCATGTTCACGTGGAGATGTTGAAGCTTCGAACCAGGTGCGCGAAGTGTGGAAAGGTCGGGCATTGGGCCCGAGAATGCCGAGGTGAAATGGACGAGGTCGCCAAGAACAAGGCCCGGCTCGCCTCATCGTCAGGATCACCATCTTCAGCAGCACCCAGCGGTTTCTTCCAGGTGTCGACAGAACCCCCGGATGATGAGACCCATTTCGGTTGCGAGGTCACCTTGGGCAGCATCATCAACCAGAAAGCCAAGCAGATCGAGATTGAGGAGTTCACCGGCATCACCATGCAGAGCCACCAAGGAGTGGTGGACACGGCCGCACAGGGCGGCCTGATTGGGAAAAGGGCGCTGGAAAACCTGCAAGGGGAACTCAAGCGTCATGGACTGAAGGTGAACCCCCTCCAGAAAACCGGGAAAGCCAGAGGTATAGGAGGTCAGGCTTCAGTGTGCGGCATGGCAGAGGTTCCTCTTGGTATCGCCGGCATCAACGGAGTGCTTGAAGTGACCGTTGTCGAGGAATCAGTTCCACTGCTAATCCCCATTTCGCTTCTGACCGCCTTGGAGAGCATCATTGATTTGCATGACATGAAGATTGAGTTCCCCAGGTTGGAAGCTGAGGCACCCCTTCACCGGCTACCCACTGGTCACGTCGCAGTAGATGTGTGTGATTTTCATCAGGGAAAATGGAAACTTCCCCGGGAAGCCCTTCAGCACGGTCGAGTTGAGGAGATGTATAGGGAGTGCAAAAAGGTCGGGTTCAGCTGGCATGGGTGGACTGCCGAAGCCATGATTGATGAGAACCTCATGGTACTTGGTAGTTTCTGCCGAAGTGTATCTCGCCATGATGCTCCTCAACCGCATCATCAAGACGAACCTCGACGAGCCGGGGGAGCCCAAGGAGCACCCGGAGCACAACGGGAGGCGAGCAATTCGAAACTGGCGCGTGCTTTTACAGGGAGTTTGCGACCTGGTGGCACTCGTCAGCAAGTTGGGAAGTGGAGCGGCAGCCGAGCAACTAGGTGGATACTCGCATGGCTCATCTTCGTCTATGGGACAGGCGTACAAGCCCTTCCACTCAGAACTGCAGTCGAAGTCTGCCGAGCAGAAAGGCGAGATAGAGGCCAGCGACAAGCAAGTCCACTACGCCCAGGTGATCAAGAATGCCCCGATGCTCAACCGGCGCAAGTGCAAGGAACCACCGCAGCTGAAGGTGGCGGATTGCTTCCATCCGGCAGCAATGCTCAAGGGTGGAGGAAACCAATTCTCCCGCGAGATCTGGTGCGGAATGTGTCATCAACGATGGCATACAACCGAGAAGCAGATGGAGCCGGTGCAGAAGAAGACGCGGGAGAAGCAGGTGAAGAAGGACGCGATCACGGACAGCACGCCCAAGGAGACCCCCACGGTTCTATGCCAATGTCGGATGCCAGCCCAACGGCATCTGGTGAAGAAAGACGGGCCCACGAAAGGTCGACATTTCTGGAGGTGCAGGGCAATGGTGTGCGAGTTCTTCCAGTGGGACGAGCTGGAGCAGCAGGCACTCAAGGCGGCGGTGATCCAGAACCTGGCGGAGGTGGCAAATACAGAAAAGGAGGAGAAGATCGCCCAGAGAGTGAGGCAAGAGGTGATCCAAGAAGCCGAGGCCAGGTACGAAGAAGCACTGAGGGCCACGATCGCGAAGCACGAGCTCGAGATGGCGGAGAAGACCGGAAATCACCAATTGCAGCTGCAGCACATGCAATCGCAGATGACGTTCATGACCGCGGCTATGGGAGAAGAGCGGACCCGGGAGATCCTGGAGGACCCGGAAGTGCATCAGCAGGTCATGGCCAAAGCGCAGGAGCTGCAGCGGCAAATGGCATTTGCAGAGGTACGCAAGAAAGAGTTGGAGAAGGACCATCCCATGGAGTGAAAGAACTGGAGGAGATAAGGTGCGCCCCCTGGGCTTCGAGGATTGTCAGCAGCAGCATGAGGAACAACTGGATCAAGATGCAACTGGAGGATGAAGCCCAACCACCTCATGCACAACGAGTTCGTGGAGCCTATTGGGTGGTGGAGAATGGACAGGCGAGGAGAGAAGAAGGACTACTACCAGAAGACGAGGAGAAGGAGGTCTACGGCATCTTTGCAGAGGAGAACTTGGACGACTTGGATCAGGAGGAGAGAAGGAGGTCGCTAGGAAAGAGACAGTGGAAGAAGGTTCAGAGGGCCCTGAAGGATCTGGTGGTGTCGGAGGTGTTCTCCCAGCCGAGGGTCGCGCAGGAAGCTCAAAAGATGGGCATGAAAGCTGGAACCTCGTTTGATTTGGTGAACGGCTACGATCTGCGGACTTCGGAAGGTAAGAGGAGATGCTGGGAACAGCTGAAGAAGGAGGACCCAGATCTGGTGGTGGTATGCCCTCCGTGTGGTCCCTTCTCGTCACTGCAGCGCTGGAACTACCCTCGGATGCAAGGAGGCAAGGCGATCGTCATGCTGGCAGAGGCGGTGGAGCACTTGGAGTTCAGCATGAAGATCTACGAATGGCAAGTTCGTCGGAAAAAGTGGGCCATCTTTGAACATCCTTCTACCAGTATGGCGTGGAAGGAGGAGTGTGTCCAGAGGGTGCTTGGTCTCCCAGGAGTTCAGAAGGTGCGAGCCGATCAATGCCAATACGGACTGCATGTGGGAGGTGGACCCAATCGGAAGCCCACAGACTTCATGGTTACCGGGGAGGAGCTGGCCAAACGCTTATCACTACGATGTTCGGGAGCCCACGAACATGTGCATCTTCTGCAGGGATTGGCCAAGAAAGCGCAGGAGTACCCCAAGCAGCTATGTGTGGCCATGCTACGAGGTCTGCGAGAGGAGAAGGTGAGGAGAGAATGCCCAAGTTACGATCAACAAGAAGTAGAGAAGCTTTCTCGAGGAGCCGCATGGCAACCAGGAAAAGGCGGAGACGTGGTTCGAGTCACCCACCAAGGACACCGCTTTCAGAACACCAAAGGAAAAGTCTCCGAGAAGAAGCATCCAAAGAGGTCTACGTGGATCTGGAATGAGGAAGGTTGGAAAGAGGTGGAAAGCTATGCTTCGTGGTGCTCATGGGAGGTGCAAGCCAAAATACCTGAGGGTCCAGCCCCGGTGATGGTGACCATCTTTCATGGTGAAGAGGATGGAGAAGAGCCCCCAGCACCACAGGCTCAAGCCGCAGCAGATGAGGAGGAGCAGCAGCGTGAAGCAGCCCCAGAGGAGGAAGAGGAGGCCCAGGGCAAAGAGCCCGCTGAGGTGCTGACACCAGGAGAGAAGAAGATGATCAAAGCGCTCCATTCCAAACTGGGGCATCCCTCCATTCCCGATTTTGCGAGGATGCTGAGGCTGGCGAGAGCCCGGGCTCCGGTGTGGAAGTACGTGCAGAAGGACTTCAGATGCAGCGTGTGTGAGTCGCAGGTGCGACCCAAAGCCGCGAGGCCAGCGGTGCCGCCTCGGTGTCTACAAGCTGGAGAAGTCCTTGGAGTAGACGTGGTGTACTTTCCGGGCATCAACCCCCGGGAGGCGAAGCCGGTGCTGAATATGGTCTGTTGGGGAACATGCTATCAGATGCTCGAGCCGATGATGGGAAAGACAGCGGAGGAGGCATGGAGCGCGTTCAACAGAAGCTGGGGTCGCACGTTCGGTATGCCCAACATTGTCGTCTGTGATCAAGGCCGTGAATTCTTGGGAGCCTTTGCGGACAAGATGATGCAGTCTGGAGCCGCTCACAAGACGATAGGGGCTCGAGCCCCATGGCAGCAGGGAAGAACCGAACGACATGGAGGCCTAGCGAAGAACACGTTCCTGAAGATGAGAGAGGAGTCCCCACCTTTGAATTTAGAGGAGTGGAAGCAGTGCATTTACGCTGTGGAATCCGCCAAGAACCGGCTGTTCCACAAAAGCGGATTCAGCCCAGCACAACGCATGCTGGGAGAGAACGCCCGACTTCCTGGAACTCTTGGAAGTGACGATCCCTATGACCCCGCCTTGCTCGTTGCAGGTGCAGGAGAGCCGGTGAGGAAAGTTTTGGAAATTCGGAGAAGAGCAATGGAGGCCTTCATTCGAGCAGGAGCAGAAGCGGCAATGGATAAGGCTATGAAGGCAAGACCGCGGCAGCTGAGGAGCTTCGCCCAAGGAGAGTTGGTATATGTGTACCGCAGCCCATTGCCAAGGAAGAAAGGAAAAGAGGAGGACGACCATGCAGAAGCTAGAGAGCTGAGGAGGCCTGTATGGGTTGGACCAGGAGTCATCGTTATGACCGAGGGTCCCAACGCATGGGTGTCTATGAGAGGAGAACTATGGAAGTGCGCTGTGGAGCAAGTTCGAAGCGCCACCAATGAGGAAAGCGAGGCGGCCGGTTTGCTAGAGGAGGAGTTCAACGAACTGAGAGCTTCGCTCAATAGAGCCCCCAGCAAGAGAGCTTACAAGGACATCAGTCAGTGGAGCAATCCCCCAGAAGAGGAAGAGGAGCAGGATGAGCCGCCCCGGAGGAGGCCCCGTCTCAACCAACCAGAAGAGGAGACTATAAGCAGCAGCAGCAGCAGTAGCAGCAGCAGCAGCAGCAGCAGCAGTGAGGAGGGAGGAGCCCCTGAGGAGGCCCAAGAGGAGGCATCATTGGCAGGTCCAGAACCTGAAAGAGAGATCAGCGGACAGGATGTAGAAGCCGGAGGAGTCCCAGGGAGTTCACGACCAGAGGAAGGACCACTTCCTCAAGGCTATGGACCGGTACGAGCTCGACTTCAGAAGATGCCAGGAACTCCATACTACGGGCTCGTGGAGACATCGGTGGATGAGCACCCCATGGATTCCACCGAGGAGGAGGACTACTGGGAATGGCACCAATCAGTGAAGACACTCCGCCGGGTGCACGTTACCGCACGCACGGCAGGATTTGTGCCGAGAAGCTCCAGCAGGCAGCCCATGCCCATGCGGAATCTCCTGGCAGAGCGCAAGACCTACATGAGGTTCGATGACGGAGACAAGACGGTGGTGGACAATTGGAGAAGGAGCGGCAAGGAGGTGATGGATGGTCCACCACGGCAATGGAGAGGCTTCACGGACTTCAAGCTAATCGGAGAGTTGGACGTGAAGTTCCACTACCTGGTCAAGAAAGGATCGGATGAAGTGAGAGAGGAGGATATCCCAGCTGAAGAATGGGATCAATGGCGAGTCGCAGATGCTGAGGAGTGGAGCAAGGTGCAAGCAACGGACGCGGTGAAGGTGCTGTCGGTGGAGGAATCAATGCAAGTGTCACAACAGTTGCAAGAGGCTGGACTGAGTCAGAGGATCCTGCCATCACGGTTGGTTCGCCGATGGAAACCCGCAGACCAACCCGGACAGCCGCCTTCACGGAAGAGCCGATGGTGCATTCGAGGAGATCAAGATCCAGATTTGATGCAGCTCTGCAGGCATGCCCCTACGGCAACAACCAGCCACATCGCGGTGTGCATGCAGATAGGAGCAAGCAGAGGATGGCGCACTGCAGTGGGAGACCTGAAGAATGCCTTCATGCAATCGGAGAAGCTCCAACGGCCATCAGGGAGACTATATGCACGCCAACCACGTGGAGGTCTTCCTGGGATGAAGATGGAGCAGTTGATTGAAGTGCTTGCAGGAGCCTATGGACTGGGAGACGCTCCAGCCCATTGGAGGAAGACGCTGAAGAGAGCGTTGAGGCAGTTGGAGATGGTGCAGAGTGAGTTCGACCCGTGCATTTTCAAGTGCTTCGAGAAGAAGGCGGGCGGTGGCAAGTCGCTCATTGGGTTGACCACCGTGGAGGTGGACGACCTGTTGCTCATGGGGGAACCTGCATTCTTCAAGAAGATCGACCAGCTTCGCGAGAGGTTTGTCTTCGGCAAGTTCACCTACCTGGATGAGGCGGAGAACGGAGTCTCATTCAATGGCAGAAGGCTAAGATCAGACAAGCGGGGTGGATTCCTCATCGACATGAAGAAGTACGTGACCGAGAGACTGGAGCCGGTCAAGCTAGAGGTTGGCCGGAAATCCCAACCCAAGGAAGCCGCAAACAAGGACGAGAAGGACGCCACCAGAGCAGCAGTTGGTGCACTGGCATGGGCGGCGAAAGAAGGAAGGCCAGACTGTGCAGCAATCGCAAGTTTGGTGGCATCAAGTATGAGGCAGTTGACGGTCGAGGACATCATCGACCTGAACAAGTGCATCGACAAGGTCAAGGCCAACTCCGAGCTGGCCATCAGGATTCAACACATCCCAGAGGAAGATCTGTGCTGGGGTGTGGTGACAGACGCGAGCTACGCGAACGTCAAGGACGGCAAGTCACAGGGTGGCTACTGCGTGATCAGCTACGAGAGCAAGGTCGCCAACGGAGAGAAGGGGAAGTGCAACCTCATTCACTGGAGGTCAGGAAAGATCCACCGAGTCGTCAACTCCACGCTGGCGGCCGAAACTCAATCACTCAGCAAGGGCTTGGGCGAGATGATGTGGACGGTCACCCTATATCAAGAACTGGTGGACCACAACTTCAACTTGAAGCAGTGGGAGCAGAAGCTACAGGAGAAGCGGTTGAAGGTGTTCGGAAATCCCGAAAGTGAAGAGCTGCGCAACGTGGCAGTGGTGGACGCGAAATCCATCTACGACCACCTGAGCAAGGAGATGGCTGGATATGCAGCGGATCGGCGGACCGCGCTGGAGATGCAGGTGATCAAGCAGGGGCTGTGTGAGTCAGGCACCAGAGTCGCTTGGGTGCCCCACTCGGTGATGATAGCTGACATCCTCACGAAGCGTGGTGGCAACATGCAGCCGCTCGAGGAGATGATTCACTCCGGAATGTGGAAAACCCGTGAGGCCAAAAGAAAATAATGTGAGCTGTGAAAAGGGCAGCTCATTGGCCTCTGGGTTTCCCTTTGCTTTTCCATGCAAACCATTTTACTACGCTCCAGAGCCACCATGGCTCAGGGGGCGCACCATGCGCTTTACCGAGAAAAGCGGCTGACGTAGCAGCGCTTTCATAGACATAAAAAAACAGACATGGAAACAAATATGCTACTACTGTTTATTCATCACCTTTTGTATCAGGAAGCAATCAACAGAAAAACCCGCGATACTTACGATTGACCAACGGGTTTGCCTCAACAGAACGCTGGTTTGTCATTGGTTTGTACTTTGAAAAGAGGCCCCAAAAAAGCTCCTTTGCGAAAAGCGCCCACATCCCAGCGCTGTTCCACGGCCGCGTGAGCCATCCGGCAACCAACCAGTTTTGCATCAGGCCTTTGGACAGCTGGCCACTGGTGAGCTTTCAGTCCACGACGAGAGGCAAGGTACTTGTGGCAGCAGGGTTGGGGTTCACTCGATTGGTGACGCGCCAGTTTGCATGCAACTGCCGCCGGATTTCTGAGATGAGTTGCTATTACCACTTGCCGCGTCGAATCACCTTCTGTATCCTCAGCTTGCAAGTGGGTTTGAGAGACAGCAGCAGACTGTGCGCAGGAATCCTCAGAACAACCTCTCGCTGCCTGTGTTGGTGCGGAGAGCTGGGCGATTGCTGCTGCAGTGTTTTGATTGCAGTCTAAGGCTCTTTGTCAGCCTGCGCGTGATTTTTGTACTGCGCGCACCTGACCGAGGCCGCGTTACTTGCAGATTCTGCTACCACGTGCAGTGACCAAAGCTCACGAGGACCGCTCAGCTTCTATTGCAAGCGCCTGCGGTTAGAGAGCCGTCGCTGAAGGGCGCTGAAAGTTTTGGAGCCAAGGAGCCCGTGTGGGTGAGGGCTCGGCCAGAGGATGATGAGGTCATGGGCTCGCGAGGCATTTTACTTTGCGTTGACCACCTCTTTTTGGCCTTTGCCAGATGCTGGCCGCATGTTTGGGCACGGACCCCTCGCCAGCTGGTGAACGCGCTAAAGCTGGGAAACTCCCGGCGAGAGAGCCGCTGAGGATGCGGATGTGTGTGAAGCAATGTGCCGGCTGCTTCGCACCTTGGCAAGACTGTTTCACCTGTGTGCATGAACGTCTGGTTCTCTCACCATCATACATGCATGTCACATTGAGCAAGCGCAGCCACCTAGGAAACTTGACGTTTTGGAACTGCGCGAGACTCAGAGAGTGGTTGAAGCGATGTGTTTGATGAAAAGATACACAAGCACGGTAGAGCTTGCTTTCAGGCTCCGCGCTGTTCTCAACAGACCGCCTTGTGGCTGAAGTCTCCAATCGCTCGGCCTGTGGCCCAAGCCTCGGAGCAGCGCTGGTCCGGATCGGGCAGCTGAGGTGGCCTCAGTTTCCACAAACGCCTCCAGCAGCCTGGCGGATTCACGCGCGAAACGGAGTGGCTCACCGAAGTGACGCGCATCTCAGGCAGATTTGCCACCTGCGCCCTCATTTTCGCCAGGCAGCTCACTTCCTTTCATGCAAGAATGCAGAGCCTTGCAGATTCTTGCAATCTTGAGAGTTTCGAGAATCACCGTGGAGCTGCATGCTTTTCGTACACAGGCC
Organism: Effrenium voratum; assembly: GCA_963377175.1. NCBI lineage: Eukaryota > Dinophyceae > Suessiales > Symbiodiniaceae > Effrenium > Effrenium voratum. The sequence goes on along the minus strand of CAUJNA010000220.1, from coordinate 144,226 downwards.
TTTGGCGGTGGGGCGTTTCCAGCTCTCAGCCCGAGCGCAGGAGGACAGGGACGGAGCGCTTGACAGGGAGGGCCAGAAAGCGCTGTTCGTGAGAACTTTTTACATCAATGTCTTCTCCGTTTTCTTGTTTCTCCGTGAAATTATTTATCCATCCTTTTCCATGTTGGTATTTCTTTCGAGAGCGGGGTGCGAGGGGGGGGGGGAGGTGCAGTTATGAAACTTTGTAAAAGTAGCAATGTGTTGTGTTTCAAGCATGAGAGTATGAAGCAGGCTGCATTGAGGCTTATTTTGACCTGGACAGATCAGGTGTAGTATTCTCTTGGTATACCCTCTAGTCTCAGTGTTCCCTTAGTACTCGCTCAACATTCCCCTAGCATTTCCTTTGTAATTTCCTAGTATTCTCCTGGTATTCACCCTTAGTATTCCTCTGGTATTCCCCCCCTCTGTATTCCCCTAGCATTCCTTTAGCATTCTCTTGATATACCCTCTAGTACAGCGATACCCCTCCAGTATTCCCTCAGTACTTCCCTAGCATTCCTCTAGTATTCCCATAATATTGCCCTAGTATTTCTTAGTACTTTTTTGGTACACCTAGTACTCTCCCAGTATTCCCCTAGTATCTCATCGCATTTCCCTTTGCATTCCCGATAGTTTTCTTATCTCCTCAGCGTTTCCCTACCACTTCTTTCATATTATCTCGGTATTTTCTTAGTATTGCGCTAGTATGCCCTTGTATTCTCTGAAATTTCCCTACTATTCCCTTCATATTCCATTTCCCCCATTCCTTTAGTATTCTCTTACCCCCAGGCTTCCCTCAGCACGCCCCCAGTATTCCCTTAGCATTCCCGAAGTATTTCCTCAGTATTTCCCAAGTAGTAGTCTCTTAGTATAATTTGATAACGATGTTAACCAAGAGTTCATAAGGAAAGAATGCTGAGGTGCCAACATTGTTGAATATTGTGTTCAATTGTTTCCTGATTTGTAAGGACAAGTCTATGGGGAAGGATATCCTGTGTGACATTTTAATGCGAATCATTACTTGATTCTAATTCAAAATTCTGATTGTATTATGTTCTTATTGAATTCTGTTTTAATTTGGAAAGTGGGTAGAACTTGATAAATATATTAAGTAGAGTTCATAAGGCAAGAAGGCAGTGTGGCTTAGTGATGCAGGGTTCTTGCAATCCAGGATGCGTGTGCCAAACAGGTTGCCCAAGCGCAATACTAAATGAATACTAGTGGACAAAACGGGGTAGGGTGTGCAGTGGAGACTTCAGGCAGAGACACATGAGGAAAAACAAACAGAAACCTCAGGAAACACCATTGGAAGGTTCTCGCAGGCTTTCGAGTTCTCCAAAAAGTGTGAACCATCTCGTTTTTTTTTAAGAACCGAAACCCGCGACCCCATGCCCCAGATCCTGGAGACGCCCCATGAACCCTGGAGTTTTTACGAGATTGCTTGAGGAGTGCAGATCGTTGGACAAGTTTGCTTGGAGGTTTTCCACAGAGGAATTGCAGTCTTTTGGCAATTGAATGCGGATGCAGAATTGATACGTTTGAGCAATTATATGAAGCAAATACTCTTTTCACAACTCCACCCTCCATGGCGCTTTCGTCTGTTTTTTTCTTCTTCTTTTCCTGGGGCTATATCAATTAATGTGTTTGCCCCGCTGAAATTGGATTATTCAAGCCAAGCGAGCGAGCAAGCGAGCGCAAGAACAAGCGCGCGCAAGCAAGCGACATGCCCTAAAAGCCACGTAAGCAACCCTAAACAACCCTAAGCGACCTACCCGATATCCTCTAAATCTGCCTTAAACCCCAAGCCTCCCCACCCAACCCTAACCTCCTAAACCCTGAACCAACCCTAAACCAACCCTAAACCCACCCTCAACCGAAGCTCCCCCTAAACCAGCGCCAGCCTACCCTGAATCTACCCTACACCTACCCTGAACCTACCTTGACGCCCCTTACCCTAAGCCCACCTCAAACTCACCTTAAACCCACCCTGAACCTACTTCAAACCACCCTCCCTGAGGGCAAAGCGACTTTCAGAAAACAGACGCGAAAACAATACAAACAAAACCAGCAAGCAGTTTTTAATTGCAGAAATCAGACACGCGACATTCAGAAAACATGACTGTGAAATTCGGAAAACATGAGCGCGAAAGTAACAGAGGTTTCCGGATCAGATGGTCCGGAGGGTCAGGATGGTTTGGAGGGTCGGATGGTCGGCTTCTCAGGCCAGCGCGGCTTGCCCAGCGCGCCGCGGGGGCGCAAGTCTTGAAGTCGGCGTCGTCTGAGCTCTTTGCAAGCTATAGTTGAAGAAATGCAACTCACCGGCGGCCGCCGCAGCTTTCAAGCATCAAGTCTTGCTTGCAACTTGCGCCCCTTGGCATGGGTTGGGGTCGCATTAGGCGGGCGTCCTGCAAGCTAAGGCACGCGACACGTCTTCTTTGCCATGTCCGCGCGCTGGGAAGATTTGGCTTTGGAGGCGCACTTGTTGCGAAGGGTTGCAAGCGCGAGCCGCGCGTTTGCGCAGGATGTTGAGCAGTTGTGGGCCGGGCGCCCGGAGCCCGTTTTGCTCGGCTGCGTTTTTTCCACGTCTTGAGGTGACATCTGACGCCTCCTTTTTGGTCGGACCCTTGGAGCCGCTGTCCCGCGCGCAAGTTGAAGCCCCGTTTTCTGCCAAGGCGAGCGGCGGAGATTTCCAAGAGGCTCCGCTTTGGGCTGCGGAGGGCAGGCGGGCAGGGCAAGAGCAGCGCCCGCCGCGGAGGTGCCAAGCTTCTTGGACTGGCTGCAGTCCGGCGCCGCGAGCTTATCATCAAGTTACACGTTAGCAGGGCCCCTTTGCGGTCAGTCAGCATTTTTACCAAGGTGGCAACTCCAGCCGCGTTGGACACACGTCGCAGCCGCCGCCGCGAAAGGCGCGTGGTTTGGGCTCGCGCCTCGGCGCGTCCTGGCAAATTTTCTGCGCCGCAAGCGCTCTGATCTAAGGTCGGCGGCTTTGGCGTGAGGGCGTTCGCGGTCGGGTTTAGGATAGGCTTCGGGTAGGTGGAAGGTAGATTGGGTTGGTTTAGGGTGAGTTTAGGGTGTTGGCTTAGGGTGGTTTAGGGTGAGTTTTGCTGGCTGTTGGTTGGCTGAAGGTTGTTCAAGGGTTGGTTGAGGGTCCGGTTAGGGCGCGTTTAGTGTCTGCCTAGAGTTGGCTCCTTGTCCGTGTGGGGTCGGTTTAGGTTTGGTTTAGGGGTTGGTTCCGGGTTGTTTTGAGGTTGGTTTGTTTAGAGTTGGTTCAGGGTAACGGCCCTGTTCTTTGCCAAAATTGACGACTCAGGGTGGACCGCTGGCAAGCAACCGCTTGAGGACCAGCGTCAGTGCGCAGATTCGACAAACAGTTTTTCCATCGCCTGGCCTCTATTGCTTGCTGCAGCTGTTGCTTTTGGAAAGAGTGGAAGCTGCAGCTGAGGGCAGGACATCAGAACAGCTTGCTGGCCCGTGAGAGGGCAGACTGTGAGAGGGCAGACTGGCAGGACACCTGTCAAACGCGCCTTGAGGACTCGTTTGACAAAGCGTATGTGGGCGTTGTCCAGGAGGCTGACAACTGGCTGAGGGCTTTGGAGACACTGTTTGTTCAGGCAACCTTGCAGGGCAGAGAGTGTACCTTGCACTTGCGAGCCCGTACATGGGGCTCACGTCACGCCCGAAGGCCATCCGCTACCTGCGTTTGCTTGGATGCCCTGCGCGCCGCAACAGAGCGCACGGCGTTTGATGAACAGCTCGCACTTGTCTGTTTCGGCCGAGTTTCGCAAATGTGTCGGCCGAGCTGCGCATTCTCGGTGGCGAAACTTTACGCCAGTGTCGGCCGATCGCGTCGGCTGAATTTCGCGTCATCCACCGCCCTAAGCCCGCCGTAAACCAAACCTAAATGTCAAGCCCACGCTAAACTCACCCTAAGCCAACTCAAATCCCATTCTTCAACCCCCCGTACCCCATCCCATCCCCAGCCATACACAAGTGCGTTAAACTCACCTAAGTCACCCCAAGCCCCCCGGCCCAGCCCAAACCACCTTAGCCCTGTTGCAACTGGAGCGGGGGAAACATTCGGAAACAACTGTGTTGAACTTGAATCATGGAATTTGGGCGCATGCCGCAGCCAGGGTTGGGCAGGGGGTCAATTAACTTTCTGGTCCCGTTTTCTTGGCTCGGGGTGCTTCTGGCCTGTTTGAGAAAAATTGCCCGCAAGCACAACTTGAGCCCAGCAACACCCAAACCCATAAACATACTTTCAAGCCTCCCAGGCCAGGTTTTGCGCGGCCTGCGGTCGCCTTGCGCCGCTCTGGACCTGGCCTACGACAAATACTAGCGTGCGAGTTGGCCAGTTCATTCTAGCTGCCTAGGATCTAGTATAGGCTGGCGAGCCAGGTCGTTAGCTAGCTTGCTGGATGGGCTGCTGGCGTTCGCGAGAGCAGCTAGCAGTCGGATATCAGCTAGCAGTCAGACACGTAGCTGGCTCATCAGCTGAGCAAGTTCGCGTCAGCTAGTTAGCCCGTGAGCTACATCGTTGGTTAGACAGACTGCCGCTTCTACTTCCCCATCAGTCAGTCAGTCAGTCAGTCAGTCAGGCAGGCAGGCAGGCAGGCAGGCAGGCAGGCAGTCAGTCACTTAGTTTGTTGTGAAACACGTAAATCGGTCCCACGAAACTCCGCAGACATTTTTTGACGGTTGCAGCGCAGTGCGCGCGGCCATGACAAAGGTCCCGTAGTTCCGGGACCGTTCCGGCGCTGCTCCATCAGGTGGTGTGCACACATGTGGAAAAACCGGGTTACTGCGCAAGGCCACTTCTTCTCCCCGTTTGTGTTCTGCAGTTCTCGCGTCTTCTTTCTTTGTCTGAGCTTTCGCGCGCAAACTGCATATATTCCTCAAAACGCTCAAGTAGTGCCAATACTACTCAAATTTTTGTGCAGCTTTGCTTGTTTCCTTGTTTATCTTTCGGTTGATTTCTGGTTCTCCTTTTTGGCTTTTCTGGTCTTCAGTGTCAGGCCGACGCAGTGGAGCCGCTGCCTGTCGCCCCTCTGCCCTTCGAGGCCGCTTCCCACGGCAAAATGCCCGCTGGGAATTCCGTTGGGCCAGCTGTTCTTCCCAAGGGAACGATAATGAGAACCTCAGATGAATAAGAACATTTGGTTGATTTTGTAAAACCGGCATATTCATCCGGCATTCGCTACCAAAAGATTTGTAGCAATGGCTGCGCCAGGTGTACAAGCCAGTGGAGTGGCAGCTTTTGGATGTCAAAGATCTCGGCCGCGGTGCGGAAGAGGCCTGGGTCCGGTCTCAACGGGAGAGATGCCACGTACGCGTTTCGCTTGGACGCTCCCAGGCTTTAGCTGCAGCCCGACTTGACCAGTCCGCAGCTTTGGTAAGGCTCTTAGTCACTTGTCAAAAGGGATCCTTGCTCCCCTGCGCTGGAACCACAATAGAACCTGGAGACAGATTGACTTGGAAGGAAATATCCATCCCTCCCAACAATTGACAGAGTGTCTCATGGTCTGCCTTTGACGCGAGGCACGCTTTCCGCCTGATGACCGACCCTCTCACAGTTGCCCTATTAAACAACCCTCAAGTACTCCTGTTTCTTTGTCGCAGGCACAAAAACAAAAGCCGACTGGTCCCAAGGGAAGAACACTCGAATTGTGAAAGCTCAACATTCCTCTGCCCCAAGCGACTTTGGCTTCACACGGCCCGACAATATCTCTTTGCCGCCTGCACGCTGAATTTGGCGCAGTTTTTTCCAAGCACAAGCTGCGGGTATGGCGGATTTTCTTTGGTGATAGCTTTTTCTCATAGCACCCTTCGACTCAATTGGGCAATTCAGCCCCAGCTTGTGGCACTTGCAATTGGTACCAGGTCGTGGCTCCATGCTCCTCCATTCGACTGCGCTTGTCTGGGGGCCCGCGGAGCATGAACGTTCCAGGCCTGCGAAACAGCTCACGGGTGTCACAACACATGCTTTCGGCTGGGATGGTCATAGACTCTTTAGGGAATTTAGACAACCACGAGTTCCTACAGGAGCCGTGCCCGTGGCCACAAATTTGATCACGTCATATGTGGGTATAGGTCAAAATTAAACTGGGGGACCGCAGGTTTTAATCCATGTTTCCATTGAGGCACCCATTTTTGGCCCACAGCCAACGAGCTTGCATGAGACAAGATAGAGCCATCAGTGCATCGGAATGGTCTCGAGGAGCTGCGGTTTTTCTGTGAGCCTTGCAGGTCATCATTCCTGGAATCTTACAGTGGGCCCTCACATCAGCGTGCCATCCACTTAGCATCTTGCCAACTCAGTTGGGGGTGGGTCAAAATTAAACCAGCAATAAACGGACCGCAGGTTTTAGTTCTTGTTTCCATTTGCCAGGATTCCATGTTGGGCACCCTATTCTTGACCCACACCCAGTGGTCGAACCATGCTGAAGTTCGAAAACTGCAGGCAGCGCCTGTCCGAGCGGAGCTTCCAGGTGACCTGCATGCAAGTCACATCAGGACTGGCATTATTTGGGTGTGTCTTAAAATAGGGAACTCCCAGAAACAGAACAGAAAAAGACAAACACCTGATGTCCGTTGCTATGAATCACAGTCAGCCTAAGGTTACCCTCAATAAAAGACAGAGCGAGTGAACATGGCATGCAGGTTGCGCAAAATCGTGCGACCTTTCAGGACCTGTGCAGCTGACTGGCGAAGTCAGGCGTCTTGAGTTGAGTCAGCCTTTGGGCATTTTGGTGGCTCGTCTTTTTGAGGCTCTGTACCATGTCTTGGGGTGACTTTGCAGGGTTCCGTTTCGGTCTCCCACCCATTTTTTTGGGTGCCCGTATTTTGACCCAGCCATTTAAGGTCATTGCCACAAGCCAGGCATGCGCCCAAGGACAAGTTGCACGGCGAGGTCTTTGTCAAGTCCCCAGGGCCAAGAATCTCTCCGAGTCTGACCTAGGTTTGTCTGGAGTTTGGCCCGAAAACATGGGTATGGGTCAAAACTAAACCAGGGAACCGCAGGTTTCAGTGCTTGTTTCCATTTACCAGGGCAACCCATTTTGGGTACCCATTTTTGACCCGCACCCTAGTTGGGTGTTTTGTCTCTAAACAAGGACCCAGTAATTTGAGCTCATGGGCAATGGGCGTTTCGCTCCAGGTTGACAAGCTGACACTGTGGATGCGATGCTCCGTTCCCGCCCGAGTTCAGGCACGCTCGGTGAAGCAAGCTTGGCCGCATAAACAAATGCAACCCTCAAAATCGATGGCTTTCCTTCGCGTTCCCTTTCAAACCAACCAAAACGGGGTTCCCGACACAGGTGTCAATCGCCTTCAACTCAAGCGATGGCAGGCTGTAGCTGAGCTGAACGAGACGGAGCCAGAAGGCATTCTTGACAAGGACCCAGTGCTGACAGCACGGGGAAGAGTTGGTGAAAGCAGCCGGCAGCCAACCACTGGCTATTGGTTTCAGCATATGGGGTGAAGAAAGCCAACTATTCACCACTCCTGTTCAGAAATTCCATTTCACCACAAACATGATGACAGCTGCAGGATCAACGGTATGCGCATGGAGCCACGAGCCATGAGCTTTTGAGACCGAGCCCGCAAGGATCCAAAGCTGGCCTTGGGAGTGCAGTGGGGCGCCCAGCCTTTCTGGTGTCTCAATGGTCGAAGCTGGCCTTGAATTTCAACAGGGAACCACCTCAAAAGTGATTGGTGGACATGAAATGATGCCCACAAAAGGGTCCATTATGACATATGTTGTGATGCACCCGCAGACAAGGTTTTGTTCTTTGAGTTTTCTGATTTCGGCATAGACACCTTGCCACAAGCCCCGATCAGTTGAGCCTCCGCAGGTGTTTCACAACTTGCCAATCTGGGTGGTTTTGACAGGCGTGGGCGCAACACCCCATTCCGGGCGCGCTTTGTCGATGCCTTTGGAAGGCGGGCTCTGGCAATCAAGCTGGCGGAAATATGGCTATGGGTCAAAACCCCCCCAGTGAACATCCCAATCCCCACTAAAATAGACTAAAATGGGTGGTGCACCTAGCCCAAAATGGTACCATTGGTGTTGACCCACGGCCATATCTGAGGTTCGGTCAAACTATGGAGCAGTCGATGCTTTATTTGGGAGGGACATGAGGGTGGCCCGCATCGCAACAGGACCATCCTGAATGCCTCGGAATATTGGCTGCGCTGGTCTCTGACCCCGACGTCCAAGGAAGGCCTCTTTTTCCAGAAGGCGCAGCTGACCAGTGCATGAAGGGGGCAGGCGAATGAAAAGGCATAGCCGGGCACAAAGCTAGGTTTGAAGCTTTCCATGACCTTGCAGGCATGGCTCAATGTGAACAAGAAGGACACCTGCAAAAGCGCTCAACGGAGCTTCAGAGAGAGCACTCGCGTTCAGGAGCCCTTTGCCTCTATCGCGGTCCCAAGCGATGCCACGGTGGGGGCTACTGCCACGCTGAGACTCGAGGCGGAGAACGGAAAAGATTTGCCAACGAAATCCCACCAATTAGCAGGGAACCTGACATTCGGGGTCCTGAAAGACCATTTTCCTTTGAAAGGGACCCCCTGTCAGGTTCCATGTGAATTGGTGGGAGGGCAATATCATTGAGTTTGGGTTTGACAAAAGCGGCGTTCTCAACATATTTGCTGTCCTCAGATGACTCGGGGGTCCAAGCGCAACTACCCCTGAGTCCGATAATTTTGAGCCACACCCATGTGAGCCACAATCAAAACCCCGGGTAGATGACGCCTTTTACTTTACCTACATGGATTTAGGTAGACCATTTTGATACCAGGTTTTGATGGCTCATGTCCTTTTGGCTTTCGTCAGTTCTTACGGGTTCCGTGAGGTCTCCTTGCCGCCCTCGAGCCTCTGCGTGTCGGCCGCCACGCTGGCCGCCCTTCCGCTGCCCAGCAGCGATGAGCTGCCGCTGGTGGTGGCCCGAAAACTCGCCCCTCGGCCCGACTGGGCATGGGCCAAAATAAACCTACCAGCGGACCGCAGATTCTAGTTGTTGGTTCCATGTACCAGGGTTCCACCGTTTTGGGTACCTATTTGTGACCCACAGCCACCTTGGGGGGTTGCTTTTGTGGCTGCTTGCGACTTGGAGTTGGGGCTGGGTTTTGATGGGAAATGAGAGGAAACCGGCCATTTTGGGGGGGTTCACCTCTACATTTTGAGAGAAACTGGAGTTGGGTGATGTTGATCGCCGCAGCCGGGAAGGTTCTCCCTACAAAAAGGGTTTGACCGTGGCAGCAACACTTTCACGCGCTGACTGTCGGCAGTGTGATACGCGACGCCAAGGAATTGAGATGGCCCGGACATCCGCATAGAGCGCGCTTCGCCATGTTCCGAAATTTGCCTCTGGGCTTGTTTGGTATTGAGAGATGCACACACGTAAACGCCCACCAGCACCCACACCCACACCCACACGCAGACGCACGGGCTAGGGGGATCGACTGCAGGTGTGTGTGTGTGTACACAACGCGGCGCGTGCACGTGCGCAGACGCGGTAAGGTCCATTGTCCTTGAAGCTGGATTTGGCACGGGACGAGCTCAGCTGGAGATTTTATCTGGCCACGACATCCTCGAGGTCGGCGTTTTCAAGACCACATGTGTCGCTGCATGCGCTTTTCAGAAAGGGACCCTTTGAGTGATGTTTCTTTTTTGAAAGTGTGCTTTCTAATTTTTGCAGGTGTTGTGACAGGATGCTTTTTGGAATTCGAGTTACAGCTTCTCAGGCAATATATTGGCTTTCTCAGAAGACCAAACATCCTCGAGAAGAAGCAACACCACAGCCAAGGGAAAGGTGTTCCACGAAAGCCAAGAAGCCTCAAACAATCTGCCATGGGAAAGGTGGGGTCAACCGGAACTCTTTTTGTTTTTGTTTTCTTTCTCTCGAGTTTTGTTTCAATCGGAAAACATCTTTCTCCTGGCAGATGTTGTTTGGTTTTGCTTGAGGTTCTTGGCTGCTTTGGATGTGTAGTCAATTCTACGGTTTGGCTCGGCTAGCTTTGCACGTATTGGTGTTAAGTTGATTTTGGATTGAGTTTGAAGCTGCAATTTAACTTGGAATCCCTCCCCGAGTTTCGTAAACAATCACATCGAATCAGATAGGCAACACATGATTGAGATAGGATTTGCTTTCCAACACTGTTTTCTAATATAGAGCGCGCTGGGAACCAAAGTTGCATTGTACAAGGATTGAATCGGACAACATTTTCACTTGGACAAAGAGTGTTTTATGTGAACAAAGTCATCACTCAGGAGCTCCCCCTCTCTATATTTCTTTCCTCTTTGGGGGGGGGTCCCAAAAATTGAGGACTCTTGAGCATGTGCCCACTTTCAGGCATCTCATCGGACTCTGACAGGTCCTAGAACCGCAGCAAATCTGCGGAGAGCCTGGTTTTGTCGAGCCCTGCGTGCCAGCGAAGGCCCCAGCGCTGAAAAGGAGCAAGGGAGTTGGTTTCTGCCTGGCAGAGCCGATGCCCGAGGCTTTGTGGGTGGGATCGCCCTGCAATGCGACCCGATCACCTCATGTCCAACGGTGGTTTTTGCTGCCCACTGCACAAGGCCGAGCCCGGAGAGCAGCGTCAAGATGCATGGATGTGTGGTTTTTGAGGAGGCCCATTTAGCCTTGGTGTTATAAGGCGAGCCGAGAGGAGCACCTGTTTTCTTGAACCCCCCTATGTTGACACCACATAGAGCCAAAGACCCAAAGAGCCTTACTAGTCTGCAGGCACTGCCTCTTTGGCCCTATGGGATCCAGACCTGCTGGGAGCACGCCCGCAGCCGCTGGAAGTGACCTTGCGCATGGCGAAGCAGCTGGACGTGGGGCTTTTGGATGAGGCGGGAGCCGAGGGAGAGACCAATGGTACCATTTTGGGAAGGTGCACCACCCATTTTAGTCTATTTTAGTGGGGATTGGGATGTTCACGTGGGGTACGGGGTTTTGACCCATGGCCAGATCTTGCAATCCCAGGAGACCCCTGCAGATGGCAGCGCCGTGCTGGTGGTGCGTGGCCAGCACCGACCGCTTCGTGTGGACGTGCGAGATGCTGAGGGTCAGGCCATGGCTACGGCAGTAATGGTAAGTTGCCCACAACGTGTGTGTTGACTTTTCCAGAAGAGCAGCGCTCAGAAATTTCCTGCACTTGAAAGTACTATTCGTGAGGAAATTTGGATTTTCCTAAGCCGGGGAAGAGCGCGAAAGGCTCGAGTAAACGAAAACACAAGTTGAACAGCTCTACCTTTGTGGTTTTGCCGTGTTCGCATAAGCGAAATCATGCGAACGCCAACTTCCACGAATTTCTCAATGCGTGTAAGCGTCGTGTAGGCGTTTGCTATGTTGACACCACTCGTGTAAGCTTTTCTCGCAGCCGTCCCCGAAAGATTTTCGTTGGTGTTTTGCGCCCGCCAATTTTTTTTAGCACGCTCAAAAGGAATCACAAAGGTGATGGGTATGTTTTGATTCTTCCAGATCCTTTGTGTCTTAGCATTTGGCATGGCTTTCAATCCTGCAGCACGCGAGAAATCGATCCAGATATCACTATGGCACGAGTTGCAAGACATGCTGAGCAACTTGTCTTTCTCTCTCTCTCTCTTTCCCTCTGGCGCCCCGCGCCTGTCCCGCGCTCCGGCGCTTGTCCTCACGTCAGGCGCTGGGCGTGGTGAACTGGGAACCGCTGAAGCTGAAGTTGAGGAGCAGCGACCCAGGCCGGCTTCACTGCAGCTGTGACCTGTGTGACCTGTGTGTGTGTGTGTCACGCGCCGATGCCAAGGAGCATTCGAGGTCAAGCGAAGTCCGACCAGATGCGGCGAGTACGAGCGGCTTCGGCGGCAAAGTGAGAATGCTCGAGGGCACAAAGTCAAGAAAGCTGAGCTGGGTGTTTGAGTTGCCCAACTCTGTAAGGTGTGTTTGCCACACACCCGGAGTCTACCGACTCTCCGCTGAAATGCAGGACTGCGGCTGTGGACATCACTTGAATCCTCCTCCTTGAAGCATTGCATCTTCCAAATGACCAGTCAAAAGGTTGGGTGATGGCAACTTGGCAGGACTACCCCAATGGCACCATCTACTCTCGCATCCTTCCTGTACAATGTTTGCCATCGTCTGAAACTCAGCCTTCGAAGCAAAGAGAGCCAGCGTTCATTTGGCACGGATTTGAGGTTCGATGTCGTGCTGAAGAGGATCGTAGTGATGCCTGGTCAAGCCTTCGATCTGGCATTTTCCGGGGGACCTCCGAGATTCAATGACCGGACCTTCTTTGACTACGTGTCAAGTTCCCCTCAGGTTGCTAGCAACTCTGCTTGCAGCAAGCTCGTCCCAGTGCTAAACCCAGGATTCTCAGAAGCAGACACCTCCTCACCGGCATTCTATTTTTGTGTTTGTGTTTTGAGAGGAAGCCCCCGTGTTTTATGTTTCACAGGGAGAGCAAAGGGACACCAAGTCTTGGGGATTCCACGAACTTTGATGCTAGTGATGTTCAAGATAAACCCACTTCGACCCTCTATTCAACACTTGCAAGTATTTCAAGCGCATCCGGACCCTTTTGGGTCTGTCTCAAAATAGGGGAACCCCCAAACAGGTAGTTTTAAGAAAAAGGGGTACCCTCAAAAACAGACGCGCTATTGACAAGGCATCGACGAGGATGTGGGCCTGGTTACGGCCCTCTCTCCTGGGGAGGCGGATGTCTACGTGCGCCTGCACGATCGGAGCAGTGGCCGCGAAATCGCCCGCGCAGGTGGGGAGGGGGGTTTGGGATTTGTGCGCAAATGCAAAATATTACTTTGCATTCCAGTCCACTGCATTCCATTCCATTCCATTCCATTACATGACATGCGTAAATTGTACATACACACTACATACTTACACACACACACACAAAAAAAATTGCATACATGCATGCATGCATGCATAACATACATACATACATATATACATACATACATACCTACATACCTACCTACCTACATACCTACATACCTACCTACCTACATACCTACATACCTACATACCTACATACCTACATACCTACATACCTACATACCTACATACCTACATACCTACATACCTACCTACATACCTACATACCTACATACCTACATACATACCTACATACCTACATACCTACCTACCTACCTACCTACCTACCTACCTACCTACCTACGTACCTACGTACGTACATACGTACATGCGTACATGCGTACATGCGTACATGCGTACATGCGTACATGCGTACATGCGTACATACGTACATGCGTACATGCGTACATACGTACATATGTACATACGCACATACATAGATACATACATACATAGATACATACATACATACGTACGTAGATACATAGAAAAATAGATACATAGATACAAACATACAAACATACACACATACATACAAACATACAAACATACACACATACACACATACAAACATACAAACATACACACATACAGACATACAAGTATACAAGCATACGTACATACATACATACATGCATACATGCATACATGCATACAGGCATACATGCATACTTGCATACATGCATGCAAGCATACATGCATACATGCATACATGCATACATGCATACATGCATACATGCATACATGCATACATACATACATACACACATACACACATACATTCATACATACATACATACATACATACATACATACATACGCAACATAAGATAACATATTATGACATAACATATTATAACATAACATACCATAACATAACATAACAAGTATACATACATACCTACCTACCTACCTACCTACCTACATACACACACACAGACATGCATGCATGCATATATGCAGACAGGCAGGCAGGCAGGGAGGCAGACAGACATACATGTACACACATACAGACATACACACACATGGAGACATGCACAAATGCACGCATGCACACATGCACATCGTGCACAAATGCACATGCACACATGCACATCATGCACATCATGCACACATGCACACATGCACATCATGCACACATTCACACATGCACATGCGCACATGCGCACATACACATACACACACATACATGTCAACACATACATACATACATGCATGCATACATGCATACATACATACATACACACGCACGCACGCACGCATGCACGCATGCACACATGCACACATGCACACATGCGCACATGCGCACATGCGCACATGCGCACATGCACTTTTGCGCACATGAGCCCATGCGCGCACACACACACACACATGCACACACCCACACACATGCTCGCATGCACACATGCACACATGCACACATACATACATGCATGCATGCATGCATGCATACATACATACACACATACATACATACATACATACATACATACATGCATACACACATACACGCATACACACATACATTCGTTAGATACACATTCACGCATAACACAGCATAGCATGACAGAACTCAACATAACACAACACAACACGACGCGGCGCGACATTGCATTACATACTATACCATACCATACCATACTAGTCTATACCGTTTTCTACCATACCACGCCAAGCCAAGTCACGCCATTCAATGCTATACCTTACCATACCAGACCAGACCAGACCAGACCATACCATACACACAACAGGGTTTGGGGCTTGTCTCCAAGTTTTACTAAAACAGAGCAGGGTTTTGTTGAACATACAAAGAGACAGAAGCAGCATAAGCCATTCCTGTCAGACGTTTGCAAGATGGGTCTGAGACGGTATATGATAGCATAGGGAGACCTGAAAGCTCGTGGTTCTCCTTTCGGTTTCCATTGAAACCAAAGTGAACAGGGAATCCTGACCTCAACAAAAACACATTCGAATACGAAATGGCTTATCCCGGATCCCCAAATTTGGGCCCAACCTCCTGCCCCCCGAGAGGAAATTTGGGCTTTTGGGGATCCCATGCAATGAATCGTTTCCTTTGACCGAAAGGAGTGATGTACCAGAGAGCTTGAGGTTCAAGCGAATCGACAAGTAATCTTGCACGAAGACTAGGACGAAGCCCAAGCTATTTCCATGAGAATCTGAAGTTTCTACGAGGGCAAGGGCAATGTTGAACTGTCGTTTTCAAGTCAGAAAGGGATGGGCCAGGAGCGCACGTCACAGTCACCGTGCCGAACAGCGCCTCCATCGGGGGGATTCACTCCCTGGCAGGACCTCGTTGATTTGGATGTAGGTAATCAGCAGCTGCTCACTACACTCTGATAGCGGTGGTCGGGCATCCGAAGTCCCCACACACGCAATGTTATAGCTTGTCATCAACTCAGAGACAACATGCGACCAACAACTTGGGATCAAATACTAATACAGCTGGGTGGTGACCGAAGGCAGCGACAGGGGATCCTGAAAAAATAGTGATGCAATGCTCGTGTTGGTTTGTCTTGGAGCCGCCTCCCACTTTTATGTTTGTTGTTCCCACTTGGGTGTGGCTCAAAATTAAAGAGGTAGGGCAAACCGCAGGTTTTAGTCTTTGGTTCCATTTACCAGGGCGCCCCATTTTGGTACGTCTTTTTGCCCCACAGCCACTTTTCCGTTTTGGTCGGACTCCCATTCGAGACGCATCGTGCCTCGCGTGTTTCTGTCGGTGATAAGTTGGCGGCAGCTCCTTGGCGCCTCGAGCGCGCGAGGAGCTGAGCCGGGCCTGGAGCCGGCGCCGGCCTTGCTGAAGGGCTCGGAGGCGTTGCGGCTGAGAGCGCGGCTGTGGTCTGGCGCCTTGGCTGCGAAAGGTGGACGGAGAGTGAACCAAAAAGCAAAAAGGATGGGGACGCGGGTCAAACAAATGCAGCTTGGCAAATGGAGCCAAAGACTAAAACCAGCGTTTTGTTTAATCTTGAACCACAGCCAAGGGGTTTTCCTGGCTCAGGAAGCTTGGAGCTGACGCCCTTGCTCCTGGGGTTAGCAGCCAGCAAGGCAGGAATGAGAGAGCGAGAGAGAAGAAGCCGTTCATGGAGGATTTGCAGAACCGCTGCCCAAGAAACCTCCCGCAAACTTCAAGAATCTGGAGTTATACAATTGTACTATGACAGAATTGAATGACATCGGACATGGCGACAGGCAGCTCCAGCTACCATGGACGAGAGGAGCAGACGAGTGCTCAACACCGCTTTGGACATGGGCGAGACAGTGGTGGAGGCGACTGAGGTAGCTTGACTGCTCTTGCGATCTTGATCACAGCCGCCCTTCGTGTGCAAATGTTCACATCTCATCAACGCGAACATAGGAGAACCCAGCCGATTTTTTCTGATTCCCTTTTCAACAGGTTTCAAAGGGGTAGACCTGATTTCTGCAGCCACCGCTCAGGCTGCCACCCAAGCAGCGCTACATCAAGCGCTCTCAGAAGGTTTAGTCCACAGCGAGGCCTCCAACGCGGCGGCGGCGTTTGGTGTGAGCTGTGACTACCACTGGACTGCTGACCCGTCTGTGGTGCTGGAGCCGGTGGGATCTGGAGTCTGCGCCCTATGAGCCCAACTCGGTTTGGGTTTCTAGACGATTCAAGACTTCAGGGGTTCATCTTTTTTTCACTTGTCACCCCGAACCCAAGGCTGATTCCACCGAAAACTCCCCTTGTGCAGACGTCATCTTGTTCGGCCCTGCGCGTCGGAACGGAGCTTCAGGTCCTGGCGGTGGACCTGCGTTCCGCGGACGGCCCGCAGCAGGTGGAGGTGGCCGTCGTGGCGTCCTGCCCGTTGGGCCGTGGAAGGGAGACCGTGCAGCTGCAGGCGAGTGGCACCGTGAAGAGTGAAAACCTGTGTGGCTGTGGGTCAAAATCAATGGGATCCCATTTTGGGGTAGGTGAATTCACCACCCTTTTTAGTCGATTTTAGTGGGGATGGGGATGTTCACTGGGGGTACGGGCTTTTGACCCGTGGCCA